>CM038220.1:167347624-167782035 GCA_021442155.1 Cymbidium sinense
CCTCGCCGGATTGACCGGCTTTAAAGGCTATCAAGGCCCGTAGTTCATACGGGAGGTTCTGCTCGAAGAAGGCGCGCCAACCTGCCCCTCGCTAGACCGACCGATGGAGGTGATCAAGCCCGTAGTTCATACGAAGTGCTCCGCTTTCCTCGAAAGAGGTGAACTGCCCCGCCGGACCGACCGGGTTCGAGGCTATCAAGGCCCGTAGCTCATATGGCGAGTTCGCTTTCCTCGAAGAGGCGCAACTCTCGCCTGACCGACCGAAGTTCGAGGCGATCAAGGACCGTAGTTCATACGATGAGGCTACAATTTTCTCTCGAAAGAGGCGTCAATTGTCCTCGTCGGACCGACCGGGTTGGGAGGTGATCAAGGCCCGTATTTTATACTGAGAGGCTTTGATGACCGGCAACGGCGGTCGGCGATGATGACCGACGACGGTGGTTAATAATTACAACGGTCGATGGTGGCTGACGGCAACAACCGGCGGTGGTGGTTGGCGGCCAACGGAGGTGGTCGGCAAGAAGAATCGACGCAGAATGACGGTGGCGACAGCCAAGAGGTCACGGGATGACTCATGACGATGGTGGTGACCAGATGGCCGGCGATGGTCGCGGTGATGGTGGTTACCGACGGGTGGTCAGCAAATGGGCGACAGCCGGTATTTACGCGTGACCGGCGACGATGATGACCGCTGGGCGGCCGCATGGGCGTGGTTACTAACAAGAGCCGGTCGACAGAAGAATCGGGCGACCTGCAGAAAGCGATACGCTGCAATGGCGACGACGGGTGGTGACCGGCGGAGATGGTCGACGATGGTCGGCGGCGGTGACCGATGACGGTGATGCACGGCGGTGACGGCTGCCGGCGGCGGTGGTTGACGGCCGACGGGTTGCTCTGGCAGCCTAACCGGGCGACGCAGAATACGGCGGTGATCGGGCGAGTGACGACGGTGGTGACTGGCGACGGTATACGGTGGTGACGCGACGGTAGCGACGGATCGGCGCGCCGCGAGGCCGGGATGACCGGCGATGATGGTTGATGGTGATGACCGTCGATGATGACCGGCGACGGTCCATAGTTCCTACTCCTTCTTGTAGGAAATTAGATTTCTTGAAACTTCAATGGATGGTTCAACAAGCACACCGCCAAGATGGCGGAAGCGTTATGAACCTCATTCGAGCAACTCGTAAAGTGTGATAGATAATTTCAAAGTATTATTCTCCATGATGTTACATGATGCCGCTAACTTGCAGGGTGGTAATCAATCGCCGAGGATTTTGACCCATCCAGGTTATTTGTCAAAGTGTTACTACGACATTAACCCGCACGTAAGAGAATTGAACTGGCCGAGATTTTGGCCCATCCGGTTCTTCAGTGTTACCCGGCGACGCTAACCTGTATGGAAGAGGTAATTGAATCCGGATTTTGAAGTATCCAGGTTATTTTTAGTGTTCGCTGACGAACATGTATGGAAGAGGTCGAATTGAATCCGCTAAGGATTTTTGACCTATTTGAGGTTGTTTGTCAGAGTGTTACCTGATGACGTTAACCTATATGGAAGAGGTCGAATTGAATCCGCTGAGAATTTTTGACGTATCCGAGGTTGTTTGTCAGAGTGTTACCCGATGACGTTAACCTGTATGGAAGAGGTTGAATTGAATCCGCTGAGGATTTTTGAAGTATCCGAGGTTGTTTTTCAGAGTGTTACTCAGTGACGTTAACATGTATGGAAGAGGTCGAATTGGATCCGTTGAGGATTTTTGACCTATTTGAGGTTGTTTGTCAGAGTGTTACTGGATGGCTTTAACCTATATGGAAGAGGTCGAATTGAATCCGCTGAGAATTTTTGACGTATCCGAGGTTGTTTGTCAGAGTGTTATCCGATGACTTTAACCAGTATGGAAGAGGTCAAATTGAATCCGCTGAGGATTTTTGACCTATCCGAGGTTGTTGTCAGAGTATTACCCGATGACGTTAACCTATATGGAAGAGGTTTAATTTAATCCGCTAAGATTTTGACCTATCCGAGGTTGTCGAGTGTTACCCGATGTTAACCTATATGGAAGAGGTCAATTGAATCCCGGAGATTTTGACCTATCCGAGGTTATTTGTTGAGTGTTACCGATGACGCTAACTATGGAAGAGGTCGAATTGCCGAGGATTTTGACCTATCCGAGAGTTTGTCGAGTGTTACCCGGCGACGCTTAACATATAAGAAGATGTCGAATTGAATATGCCGAGGATTTTGACCTATCCAAGGTTGTTTGTCGAGTGTACCCGGCGACGCAACATATGGAAGAGGTCGAATTGAATCGCCGGTGATTTTGACCTATCCGAGGTTGTTTATCGAGTGTTACTCGATACCGCTAATCTATATGGAAGAGGTCAATTGAATCCGAGATTTTGACTTATCCGAGGTTGTTTGTCGAGTGTTACCCGATGACATTAACCGTATGGAAGAGGTTGAATTGAATCCGAGGATTTTGACCTATCCAGGTTGTTTGTCGGTGTTACCGATGACGTTAACCTCTATGGATGAGGTCGAATTGAATCTGCTGAGGATTTTTGACCTATCCGAGGTTATTTTTCAGAGTGTTACCCGATGACGTTAACCTATATGGAAGAGGTCAAATTGAATTCGCTGAGGATTTTTGACCTATCCGAGGTTGTTGTCGAGTGTTACCGGCGACGCTAACTGTATGGAAGAGGTCGGGAAGTCCGCCAAGGACCTTTTGACCTATCCGAGGTATTAGCCAAAGTGTTATTTGACTTCTTACCCATGTGAAGTAGGTGCGGGGTTTTGACCTATTCGAGGTTGTTTGTCAGAGTCTTTGCTCGATGACGTTAACCTATATGGAGTATGAGTGAAGTTTTGATCTCTCCGAAATTGTTTGTCAGATTCTTTGCTCGATGACCTTAACCTGTATGGAAGAGATCGAATTGAATCCGCTGAGGATTTTTGACTTATCCGTGGTTGTTTGTCGAGTGTTACTCGACGCTAACCTCATGGAAGAGAATCAAAACATCCATTTGTGGTTGTAGCCAAAGTTGCTCCTTAACCTTGGTCCTATTTTTCTATGAGTATGATTGGAAAATCATAATTTGCAAAGCTATATCTCTTCTCAATGTTGAAATATCCTCCAACTTTGACTTATTTCTTGGGATGGTAATCGATTAGATGCTTAACATATTAACATGGGCGATCTTCTAAGATTAAGAGTTGCCCCCCAGTTTTCAAAAAAATCTGAAGGAACCAAGTTTGATGAATCTTCATTCTTCAATTGCGCTCCTTAAAAGCTTGAAATGCTCCACCTCAATGGTGGTTTTGATCTTGTTGGGAAACTTGGTTTCCATACAAGATGAAATGATGGGAATTTCACGATTCCAAACAAACTAAGCGCTAGAAAACCGCGGAGTAAAGTTTGCACCTTAGCTTTGTTGCGGAATCCAGCACACACACACATAGATATTTGAAGAATTAATAATAAAACTCCAGAATTTTTATGTGAAAAAATCTCAAAAAGAGGGAAAAACCACAAGGCCTAGCCCAGTAAAAATCTTCCACTATGTATCTGTTTTGAGTACAAAATTTTCCATAACGGATTACAAAATTGTATACGAAAATGACAATGAGAATCCTAGAAGCAACAAATATATATAGTCATGGTTAGGTCAGGACATAGCTACATAGTTGAACAATGGATCAGACGACGGTGATGGTCGATGACCATGATCATGGAGATGGCCGATGGTCGCATGACGGCAATGGTGGTCGCGATGGTGACCGATGATGGTCGCCGGTGACGCATGCGGTGGCGATGGCGACCGGCATGTGGTTGATGACAATGATGATCGATGGTGGTCACGACCATGGGTATCAAGCGCAACCCATGGGTCGACGCGGTGGTCGACGCACAATCGTGACGGTAGTTGGTGGGGATGACTGATGACGATGGTTGATGGCAATAACCAGCGGTAATGATCGGCGATGGTGGTTGACCGCAATGTCCGACGATGGTGGCGGCGAGCGGGTCGCTGCGACACGGTCGGATTGACGACCGCAGGGTCGATCGACGGCCGGTGGTTGGCGGCCAATGGAGGTGGTCGGCGACCGTCGAGTGGTGGCACGATTATGCTTGAGAATTTTCGCTTTAGAGCTCTCTCTTTTTTTGTTGGCCCTCCTCATGCAGAATGAGGCTATTTATAGATTGGAAGAGTGAGCTCAGAATACGTGCAAAACCCAAATCCTACTCCATTGGACATCTCAAAATGATTCCTTTGATCATTTGATGTATTTTAAGTATTTGAATGCTCAAATAAAGTCAATTATGAGATCTTGGGCTAGATCTATCGAGACGCCGATTTGACTATAAACACTCCATGTTCAAGTGTTATTTGGGATTTAACGATATCCCAAAGTTTTCAATGATATTTTAAGTTTGATCTCAACCGCCAACTTAGATCAACTTGCTTTTGACATCAAGATTGCTTTCACTGTATTTTAAGTGTATATATATATATATATATATATATATATATATATATATATATATATATATATATATATATATATATATATATATATATATATATGATCCTTTATAAATTCTTCTATATTTTAAACAAAAAAATATAGAAAATATGAAAAAATAGTAAATAAATAATATTTCATGTTTAATTTGTAAATGAATGTCAAATGATTCAAGAAAACTTTTTTTTTACAAAGATGCCCTAATTTCTTAAGGAAGATTAAGTCAACAAAACCTCTAGCTTTTATATCTTTGATGATCATAGAAAATACATGGATAATTCCAAACATAGAAAATACATAGATAATTCCTAGCCTATAAAGATAAGTGTCTAAAATTACTTCTAATTTAATAATTATTGATATAATAACCTCATGTTTGAGTTTAATTTTAATCACATAGAAGTTGGCAATTTTGAAAGAAAAAATGAGTTAAAGAGAAAGTTGCATATATATATATATATAAAATAACTTATAATTATATATGAGAAACTTAGTAGAAATATTTGGTTCAGTCATTGCATATATGAGAACTATTTATCAAGCTTGCAAGCTACAAAGTTAACAAAAGCAAGCATATTTGAAGTTAAGAGACATGAATCAAAACACACTTGCAGTTTAAACGATCTAAACTCCATTGGCAAACAAATTCATAGTTCTTTGAACATATAATTAAGGAGAAACTCATTGAATCTAACCTAATTTGAAGCTAAAAAAATTATGGGTTAATATGTTAAGAGAATCTATGATATTACTATCTTTTAAGAAGCCTTGGTATTATTCTGAACAATCAATCACTTATGTAAGAGAGACTCAAAGTATATTTTAAAATTACCATCATATTTTATTATGTTAAATAAGAAAAAAAATTAGGGATAATTTTTTGATCTTGCTTGACAATGCTCGTTATTTCAAGTCTAAATATTTTACTTTAAATCTCCTCTCCTAAGGAGAACTCCAAGGTTACCTTTGCAAGCCTTTGATCAACCATCCACCTTGACCACCATCCCCATTAGAACTCTTCAAAAATATAAAAATGTTCTTCTCATAAATAACTTCCTAATATTACAAGTAAAATGATTATCACCCCTTCCAAGGCTAGTCATATTAAATCCTTAAGCCTATTTACTTAGTCAAATTAAGCAAATGCTTTTAAATTTGAGCTCACTTGCTTAGCATAGCCAAGCAAGTGGTTGCCCAATCTTAAACCTATATCTTAAGCCCATTTATTTGTCCTAATCAAATAGATACTTTGAAACACTAGGCAAAATTAAATGGGTTATTCTTTGTTATCATAATCACTTTCAAAATCAAAAGGAAAATATATCTTAGGTCTTTAAGTCATTTAGACCTAAATTTGTCTAGCCTAACTAGGTATATTTCTCTAAGTCAAAATACCTATGCAAATTTATTAGAAAATCAAATTTAGCTAAACACTATAAATGAACTAATAAAAAAAATAATAGATATTTTATTCTTGACATTATGAAGTATTATCCAACCTCATAGGGAAATCTATGCTTTATCTTATCTGGATAAAATTTATAAAACCTTCTAGAAATTCAAATAAAAAATTAAGCTGTAAATCACATAAAGTGGAATCACCCTCAATTTAAATTAATTTTCATTAAAAATTTAAAATGCCACCACATCATTAATTGGTGCATCCATATGACCTAATATATAAGATATAGTGATAAGCACATCGGTAATTGAGATAGTGGTGTAATTATTCTATTTTATGTATATTGAGTAAATTAATTAATTATTTTTGCACTTATATTAAAGTGTTCTAGGATAGCGATGTCTTCTTTGTAGGTGACCTTGCTTAAAAGGCGTAAACATAAGTAAAATGTATATATTAATTACATCTTCTTGTAGGTGCTATTTTTCTATGCTAATCCCTATGAGGCATGGAAAAAATAAGAATTAAATGCTACTTAGCATCAAGTTGTGCTAGGCTCAACATAAATAATGAATATGTATTATTTCTTTTCATACTAAAATTTATTTGTTATGAAAAATTTTATATATTTTCTAAATCTATTTTTTCTTAGAAACTATATATGTTTGTATTATGTAGTTAATGGAGGAACTAGGACACTGGATCATATGATGAAGCTCTTGAGCATCTAAAGATAAGGCTTAGAGTCCCTCGAGCTCTTATTTCTATTTAAAATTAGAATAAGATTTATTATGGTAAGGCTCAATAGCCTTTACATTAGAGTATTTTACAAACCAAGCCACAACTAACCTTTAATATTCATGTTTTATTTTCTTTTAAAATTATTTGTTTATTGGATATTGCATGTTTTCTCAAACTTTTTTCATGTTGATCATGATTGACTTGAATTTTGTGTTGTATTAGTAAACTCTAAGGACTTAAATCTTATACCTAATTAATTAGCTACTAAATCAATTAGAGCAACAGTTTTTTTTTTCTTTTGTAAAAAACTTGTATGATTTATTGTTAAGATAATATTTTAAAATAAATTAATTCAGTGATCCCTTTTGGATCTTAATAAGCAATCTAGTGATTTATTGATTTATTGATTTCTTCATTCACAAAATATTTTACTTGTTAGCATAAAATCTATATTATAAATAATGCACACACACATAACCATATGAGTCTCATATTTATAAATAAATCCTACATATTAAGGACTAAAAAAACTAATAAAATATGTATTGGTAAATCAACATTTATACTCTCACTCTTAGGTAGCTTAGCTTAACTAGCTATAATGCAAACCTTTCTTAAATTAAAAGTATCCAACCCTATCTTACATTTGTATATTAACCAAGGCTTTATGCTTTTAAATGTTCCAAAGTGAGTTTAGTCAACTGTCCTTTCTAGTAAGATCATGAATCAAATACTTATATTTAGCCTATAGTGAGGTTTCATATTATAAGTGTTATATATTCATTAGATTTAAATTTGAATTACTATCTTAACAGTGATTTTTATTTTATTTAAGAACTAATCAATGTTTTTTATAGTGACTTATGTCCTCTTTTCTTAGTCATTTTAAATTTTATAATTTGTGAAATAAGTCACAAAATCTGAATAAAATTAGCCAATTTAAACATGAAATTAATTCTTAAAAAGTGAAGTCCAATCTAGGATAAGTTTAAATATTTTTGAGTTTCTCATAATCAAGTATTATTTTTTTTTCTTTCTTCTTTTGCTTCCTTATGAAATCAATTCTAAAATTAATCTAATTCACCTTGAAATTTGATGATCAAAACTTTGCTATAAACCTTGAAAAATCATAAAAATATAACCCACTATTGTAATAAAAAAATTTTTTAAGAGTTAAACCTTCTTAGGATATTATTAATTATAAAATTTTTCCTTTTTTTTAGAACTGATATCAAAATAAAATAAATTGTATTAAATTTAAAATATTGCATAGGCTAAGATCTCAAAAAAAATATAAGTTTATAAATTTATTTTTAAAACTTATTTATCTTCTAGTCCACTATATAATAATTTTCTATTTTATGATATAGTGTTTTATTCTATTTTATGCTCACTTACAAACAATATTTTAAATATGTATTTAAATTCTCTTAAAAATCTCATTCAAACTAAGTATGAGTTGACATAATATTCATGTAGTTATGAATGACCTAAAATATCCAAAAGATTTAATAAAAATGATGATTACAACCAATTAAAATTGTATTTAAAGCCCATAAACCTATGTGATGAAATGATTTTTTTTAACCAAATATAATCTTAATATGCTCAATTATAAAAAATAGTTATTTTCTTAAATATGTATTTAAAATTTCTCATAAAAATCTCATCAAAACTATACAAATTGACAAAATATTCATGTAGTTATGTGTTACCCAAAAAATAAAAGATACAATACAATTGATAAGTACAATAGTTAAAATTGTATATAAAGCTTCCATAAATCTATAAACAAATGAAATAATTCTTTTAGCTCCAATTATAATCTTAAATACTTTTATATATTTAGTATCCCATTCTTTTAATATGCAAAATTCTAATTTTGAATTTTTGCAACTTTGAATCATATAATTTCTTTGGTTTTAGATGGAGATGTGGTGAATTATGGTGATAATATTTTGACATATAAATTTACATATATGGTTGTGATGACTCATTTCAATCAAATGAATGATACTATGTGACTACTAATAAATTATTGATATTGAATAACTATATAATGAACATTTGAGATCATTTTATTTGGAAGTATCATACAACTCAAATATTAACTTGAACTAATCTCTTATTTACTATTATGAACTATAAGGTCAATACTATACCATTTGAAACCCAATTTTGCATTGACTAGCATGAATAGTAAAATATTTTTTTTCAACATTGCATCAATATTTTCAACATTAGTAAAAAGCTTGCTGATATATTATCTAAAATAGTCTTTAGAATGATAATTTCTTCATTAACATGAGTTATTATATGTCTATATGAGCATCTTCTTAACAATTTGAATCTTGGTTTAAAGTACTACCTATTGCCTCATAATATCATGAATATAACCACTAATGTAAGAAGTTAAGAGATTTAGATGATTGTATCATGAAGATGAACTTATTTGAATATATGTTAGTCATATGTTAATATTATCGAAAATTCATATAGTTCTTTGCACGAGATTTTATTTAATTATTTTATATATATATACATATATATATATATATATATATATATATATATATATATATATATATATATATACATATATATATATAGTGTAAATAAAATGCAAAAGTAAACGTAATATTTTTTGAATATTTTATAATTGTCAATGAAAATAAATCTAGGATTTTTTTTGTTTTAAAAGTAAATGTAATATAATATTCAAGAAATTTGAAAAAGTTGATTCATTTAATCAATGATACAATATTAAATTTCGCATTAGTAGTCACATAGTGGTCAAAGAATATTATCATCTATAGACCGATGATGGTGATGGTCAACAATAGTGGTGGTCAACATCTGGTAATGGCTAGTAGTGGTATCAAACGATAGTGCATCTTATTTCTGGTCATCGCGATCGATGACCATTAGGCAATGGATGGTGATGGTTATGACCAGAAATTGGTGAAGGTGGTATGACCATGGTAGGTAGAGGTGGTATAAAATGTTGGTGATTATTTTATTTGGTTGGTCCAACTAGTGTCAATGGTGAAAAACAATTTTACGGATCAACGGATGGTTGTCACTTTATACCGAGTGGTGTGTTTAGAATTTGTCTATATTAGGCGAATTCCAAATACATTAAACTTGAACTAAATGGAGAATTTGAAATGCATTTAAATTTTACAATACAATTCAAATTCATCAAACTAAATATTAGAATTTCCAAAACCCCAACATTCTATGCGTTAAAACCGGTCATGGTAGAGTAAAGTACTAGCTTAGAAATCTAGACACACATATGTATTTAAAGAGTAAATAATAAAACTCGAGAATTTTTATGTGGAAAACCTCAAAAAGAGGGAAAAACCACGGGGCCTAGCCCAGAAAAAAGCTTCCACTATGTATCTTTGAGTACAAGATCTTCCCATACCGGATTACGAATTGTATATGAAAGGGACAACAAATCAAGTGTGAATATGACGATGATGTTGACGAAGATGTTGACGAATGACAATGTGGTCGCGATGATGATCGAAATGGTACCTACGGCGGATTGAACGCGGACATGACGCCGCCGGGCGGTGGTTGACGACCGTCAAGTGGCGGCACGATCATGCTTGGAGGATCTTTAGAGCTCTCTCCTCTCTCTTATTTGCTCCTCATATGAGAAATGAGAGGCTATTTATAGATTGAGTGACGTCTCAGAAATACATGCAAACCAACCACTCTCCATCATCTCATGATGATTCCCTTGATCATATGATGTATTTTGTATTTGAATGCTCAAATGAAGTTGGAATTGTAAGATATTTGGCTTGTTGGAACCGCTCATCGAGACGCCGATTTGACTATAAACACTCATATTGAGAGCTTTTAGAATTTAGATGTCTCAAAGTTTCCAATGATATTTTAAGTGCTTGATCTCACCGCCAATTTGATTTGCTTTTCGACATCAAGATTCGTTATTAGAGGAATTTTAGGTCATATCTTGTCTCTATTTTGGATGATATTATCTCAATCATCAAAAAATATATGTGCCAAATATTTAAAAAATAGCAAATTCTTCAATGAAATCTCAGTCCATTAACCACACATTTTGAGAGAATGATCTTCATGAGCACAATATTATGATTATGAGCGATGTACTGCGGATGAGTATAAGTATGCGCGGCACAAGATTTCGAGTTACGAGATTTCGGTCCTTACAAGAGCCATCCGCTCCAAGACCAGCACGCCGAGGCTGATGAGATGGCTGGGCAGCCACATGGCTGCAGCGCGGTGGCGTAAGGCAATGGTTAGACGCGGTCGCGAACGGTCTGGAGTGAGTCATGGGCGTAATGCGGTCACGTCAATACGGCGCGACGCATGATCGCTCCAGAGCGCTGGCGGCTGCATGCTAGCTTGCTACGGCCACGAGGCTGTTGCCGCCTGAGCATGAGCTGGCGGGCTCGCCGTCAAACGACGGTTTTGACGATTTCGCGCTTTTGGCTTTTTGATGATTTTATCCTTATAGAAGGGTCTATAAAACCCCATGGAGAAGACACTTCTTCAATGCTCTAGTGCTTTCTTCTTCTTGAGTGGGTTCGTTTTGAGTCGATCAAGGCCCGCTGATTACGCCGTTGTTCGCTTTCTCGAAGAGGCGACAACCTGCTTTGACGTTTGAGCAATCGACAGTCTATATCGTTGTTGTTTTCCTCGAAGATCAACCTACCCGTGATCGTTTGAGGCAATCAAGCGTATATACGTGCCATTTTTTCTCGAAGAGGCCAACCGCCTCGCCGACGGGTTTGAGGTGATCAAGGCCCACGCATTACCGCATTCTAGTTTTTCCTCGAAGAGAGGCCAGCCTCATCGGACCGTCCTTTGAGGATCAAGGCGCAGCATACATCGTTGTTCTTTTTTCCTCGAAGAGGCATCAACCGCCTCCGACATCCGGGTTTGAGGCAATCAAGTCCCAGTTCAACTTTTTTTGTTAGAAATTGATTTCTCAACTTTAATGGATGATTCAAGTTGATAACCGCCAAGATGGCGAGAGCGTTTAGCCAGAACCATCATTCAAACGACTCGAAAGTTTGGCGTGTAATTTATGAGCATCGAGGGAAATATCTTCTCTCTCTTTTCTTTATCTTTTTCTCATATGTATGTGTATCTTTTGTCGATCAGAGGCAAAAAAAATTTTATCGCAAGCTATCCGTGAGAGAGAGTCAAAAGGAGGCGTATATGAGTGAGTTGTTTTACAAAATTCTCAAATTTGTCATTTCTCTTTTATTTATTATGTATTTTCACAGGGTGATGGCCAGAAGAAAACCCATAGTGTGACTTACGACGATATACCATCCAATCGTCACATCGATAGTTTAATGGTGTTCAGAGTTTTTTTCTTCCCTAATGAGTTGGCCATTGTTGCCAAAAGTCGATCGAGCTTCACCTCCCGTGGTAATACTTTACTTTCGAGATGATTCATGGATCACGATTCCCTTTGGCTCCGAGTTGATTGAGATATTCAAAATATGTGGTGTAGTTTTGTCGCAATTTTCATTTTGAGCTTTAATGGTCATCGGTTGGTATCTTTCTTCAGAGCGTGTTACTTTGAACATCAAATACTTGTTGAATGTAGATTTACATGTGATACCTGGACATGTTTCTTATCGGACTATAAAGAATTGGATAGAATTTTCAGACGGATCAATCTAGAAATTGGTCAATGGATTCTTTTGTGAAAAATGAGTGGGCCTTCCGAGAGATGGGAAGATTGAATGACCTTCCGGATCCATTGCGATGTCGAGAATGAGATCGCAACTCTTAATATCCTGATGTAGGAAGCTTAACATGAGTTACGCCACATTGACAAATATATAGTTGAAGATAGAATGTTCAAGGTTGGCCTTTTCCATCGTGGGAGATCTCATTCTTTCCACAAAAGAGGTCAAGTAAAGGTGATGAAAGGTCTCCTCATATTCATAGGTTCTTTCAAGAAGCTCCACGAAATCGTGGTGGTGGCAATGTTTCTTCCCTAAAGAAAAAGAAGACATGGAAGTGACTACGCCGATATCAAGAAGATGTTCGCCTCACTTGACCTCTCGAGAGTTTAGTTTCAACTCATGATGGGGAGTTCTCAAGCCGCACATTCTAAGAGGTGTTAAATCACATATGTACTGGGCCAACGAAAGCGATGAATTGGTACGTTGTCTTCCTTTCTTTTTTCTTTTCTTCTTCTTTTCTTTTGTGTAATATTTATGATGGTTTTTTTTATAGGTAACTCAAATATTAGGGCAGATGGCTTATTTGGGTGTCACTTTAGATGAGTGGAATACTGAATTTGTGAAGATAAAATATCTATAAGGTAAGTATGAGCGAAAGATGAGTATGTTAAAGCCAAAGAAGTGGCAACTTTGGAGGATCAAACCGAGTGAATCGAAGCTAGAACATGTCGACTTCTCTTTCTCCAGGTCGAGGTGGAGCACACTCTGATGAGTGATTGAGGTGAGGACAGAGACTCGCCAAAAGAGAAAAGACTAAGGCACTTGCAGGAGAAGAGAGCTCGAATGAGAAGAAAGCATTACAGATTGTCTTTTCCGAGAAGGAGCATATAATGTCGGCGAAGCAAATGAAATCTCCTTGAAGGTGGAAGACTTTAAGAACTCCGGCTTATCTCGATACATCAAGACCATGTTCGTGAAGCTCGTAATCATATACTTGATGTTGAAGTGAAGGACTTGGAGCACCAATGTTTAGGAGGGCTTCATCCGAGGGTTCCTAAAAGGAATCCGCTATCACAAGACCGAGCTAGTATTGAGGATCTATCTCCCCAAGTATCCAAGACTCTTCATCGATTCGGAGATGAAGGAGTTGAGAGTGAGTCCAAGGAGTATCTCCTAGTGGTGAGGAGGACGTTGATATCACCAACTGATATGATGTAGCATCACTTGAGGATGCATTTTTTTATATGTATTGTTATTAGTGTGTATCATAATCTTGATTCTTTCTTATATCATCATATTAATGCTGTCAATTTTTTTTAGATGATACGCTCTTATTTTATTTTACCTATCCGTAATTGGTCAATATATTATTCATGACGCTAACCTCGTATTGATGAGGTTGAATTGAATCCACTCAAGATTTTTTTTGACCTATCCAGGTTATTTCGAAGTCTGAATGACGTTAACTATGGAAGAGGTCGAGGATGTCCACCAAGGACCTTTTGACCTATCCTAGGTTGTTTGTTAGAGTCTTCGCTTGATGACATTATCCTGTGTGGAAGAGATCATGGAAAGTCCCCTTGGGATTGATCATGCTCCAATTGAGATATAACGTGAGTTGTATATTTCTCAAGTGGGAAGATTAAATGAAGAAGAAACAAGTTTGTAAGAAGAAAGCTATAAATTCATTACTCTGATAAGTTCAGTGATACAATCATAAGACGATTTTAACACGGATATGAGTTTTAAGAGAAAATGATAATAATAACAACAACAACAACAACAACAAGTCTTTATCCCACTAAGTGGGGTTGGCTATATGAAGAGGAAATGATAAACGAGATAAAATAAAAGGCATAATTATGCAGAGAATTACCGATAATATTTTGAGATTCTCGTTCCAAGTTCGAGGTAAAGTTTTTCCTCTAAATCCTTGAGCTTGAAAGTTCCTGGCTTCACCATAGCTATAACCACATATGGGCCATCCCAAAGAGTGAGAGTTTATTGCGTTGAGGGCCTTTGCTGCCTTGAGACTTCGTAGGACCAAGTCACCGACAGATATGGGATGAGGTTTTACTCTTCTGTTGAAGTGATGAGCTACCCTTTGGTGATAGGAAGCAGTCCGAAGTAGGGCCATGTCACGAGTTTCGGGAGTAGTCCAGGTGGTGTCGAGTTTTTCTTCATTACATCATGATTGAATAATTGAACTCTTGGACTTGGAACCCCGATATCTACGGTATAATAGCTTGTGTAAACACAAGTTATATGGTGTCTCACCTGGCGCGATGTAGTGCGGTAAGCCCAAAGAACATTAGAAAGCTCATCAACCCATTGCCCTGCCTTCTCGAGATGTATTTTAGTCCTTTGAGTATAGTCTTGGTAGCTAGTCCAATAGTTTGAGGATGTGCTACAGCTATATGTAGCAGCTGAATATGAAGATCTTTGCAAAAGGACGTAAAGACTTTTCCAATAAATTGGGTTCTGTTATCAGTGATGATCTTTGTGAAGACCGAATCGACATACTATATTTTTTCCAAACAAATTGTTTAGCATTTGCCTCGTAATTTTAGCGAGTGGTTCGGCTTCCACCCATTTAGTGAAGTAGTCGATGCTAAAATGATGAACTTTGTTGCCCCGATGCTATCTAAAAAAGGTCCCATGATATCAATCCCCATCGAGCAAAAGGCCACAGGCTTTGAATGGATGAGAGCTCTATATGCGGCATGTGAGGGAGGTTAGAGTGCAACTGACAACTTGCATATTTTTTGTGAACTCCAAGGCATCTTGTTTCATCGTAGGCCAATAGAACCCTTGCCTTATAATTTTAAGGGCTAGCGCCCTTCCTCCTAGGTGTTCTCCACATATCCCCGAGTGAACCTCTTAATGCGACCCCTCAAGGTGAGAGACATTTGAGGTACGGTCCAGAGAAAGCTCGTTTGTATAGTTCACCTCCGATAATAGTAAAGTTTGAAGCTTGTCTTCGGAGACGAATTGCAGAAGTTGGGTCTTCAGGAAGAGTTCCTTCTTGTAGAAAAGACAGGATGGGGTCCATCCATGAATGTTCCTTTATCTCATCAATTGCTTGAATTACCCATGACCCTTGGATACTCGAAAAATGTATTTCTTCAACATGCCTTCTCTTAAACAGATCCCCAGTAGTAGATGAAGCAAGCTTAGTGTGAGCATCATCTTGAGTATTCTTCTCTCACAGTATGTGAATGATTTGATGTGTCTTGAAATGGGCAAGAAGAGACTTCACCAAGTGGAGGTATTGTGCAAGTTCAGGATTATGAGTATTAAAGTTTCCCTCAACTTGGGAGGCAACAAGTTGAGAGTCGTGTATCACTAAGTCTTGAGCTTCACATCAATGGCAGTCTCAACCCTATATGAGAGCCTCATATTCATTTATTATTAGTTGCAGAATTTTAGAAAAAGTCCATACTTGGGTATTCGCTGGGGAAATAAGTAAGATTCCGCACCAAAGATATTTTGAAAGCTCCATCAACATAGAGGGTCCATTGAGGAGATGAAAGGCATGTAGCGATAGCTCCTCTGAGTCGGTGCATTCCACTATAAAGTCTGAGTACTTGAGACTTTATAAATGAAGGTAGAAAATTTATATCAAACTCTCCCAATTCTACAAACCATTGATTAACCTCCCGTGATGCTTCTTTTAGGATGGCCCTTAATGGTAAATGAGTGTAAACGCCGATAGTGTGAGCTTGAAGTATGGACGCAATTTTCCGAGAAAACTAAAGCCGAGCCACCTTATTGGCAAGACTTTCTATAGAGATTTTCTAATAAATTGGTCGTTGTATCCCATTTTCTCGCACTAAAACGAGCTTATCTGGAAGAGATCTGAGATATAAGTATAACATCTCTCCTTGAATAGGCTTGGATAGTAGGGGTGGAGATGCTAAATACTCTTAGTTGCTCAAAAGTAGACCGACATTCATCACCATTGAAAATTATTATTTTAGCTCCCTTTAATATTTTAAAGAATGACAAGTATCATCCCTAACGGGCTGGGAAGCGATAAACGAATTCATCCATTCAAATTGAACTTCCTTAATATTCTTCGGGGGAGTCATATTTTTGAGAGCTTTGATTTTCTCAGGGTTGGCCTCTATCCCACGGTGGGTTACCATAAATCCAAGAAATTTTCCGACGTAACCCCAAAAGCACATTTGGTTAAAGTCGCATGTTATAACGTCGAAGAAGGTTAAAGCATATTTCTAAGTCAGAAATATGTTGTGATTCTTCCAAGCTTTTCACTAACATGTCATCCACATATACCTCCATTGTGTGGCCTAGTAGGTCTTTAAAGACCTTATTCATAAGGCTGATAGGTAGCACCGATTTTTTTTAATCCAAACGGCATAACTTGTAATATAAACCTTTATATGTTTGAAATATTGTAGCTTCTTCATCCGTTGTTCATTTTATTTGGTTGTGAGTAAGCATCCAAAAATTAAGCATTTGATGTCGACGTAGCATCAACCAATGATCAAAGGAAGAGGAAAACTATCTTTGGGCAAGCTTTAAGGTCCAATAATACACATTCTCCATGTTCCATTTATTTTAACCATGACAACATTTGCTAGCCATGGGGTAATGTACCTCAGTATGAATCCGCCTAGAAGCTTGTTAACTTCTTGCTCAATAGCTGAGGATCAGCAAAACTTGCTTCTTCTGATGATCGGTTTGAATGTCGACGATCTTGGGAGTGCATGATCATTGGGGTCGACATGTCCGCCGACTCAAGAAGATGTCTTGATTTTGTGCAAGAAGTTTATGTATTTTTCCTTTGTTCATCGAGCAGAGATCCAACTTGCAAGTAATGGTTGGTCATCGATAATGCAACAAAGAGCAAGTCTTACTGCTTTTGGGTACTTCTTCATCTCAAAATTAAAATCTTGATGTCAAGGTCGTGAAGGTTGAGCTTGTCGAGATAACATGATTGTGCTATTTGTTGATTTACACAGACCACTCCAACTCCAACGGGGGTTGAAAATTTCATCTTAAGATGAGATACTAAAGTGACTTGATCAAAATTGAGGGGCCTTCCAAAGATGCGTTATATGTCAATCGACCACCATGAATTAGATTAAATGAGTACTTGTCGAGAAATTCACCAAGGACAACAGAAGGGTGATTGTCCCTCTACTCATAAGTATTTATCAAACCCATAATGGTCCTGCGTGGTTGGAGCTTTTCCTAACCGTGCCCATGTTAAGAAATGTGGAGTAAAATAAGACATCAATAGAACTCCCATTGTCAATCAAAATTTTCTTAACATTATAGCATGTGTCACTGATCCCCTTGCTGATGACAAGTGGGTCTTGATGAGGAACATGTACTCCTTCTAAGTCCGAGTCATTAAAAGTGATGGAATGATCAGTACGAGACTTTTTTTAACTCCGGCTCTTCAGAGATGGTAATGAGAACTTGATTAGATAGTATTGGTCCTCCCGCGATTGTTTCAATTTCTCCAACTGTTTGATGATTATTTTGTTATTTCTGTGATGATTGTCCCGGTTGCCCCGCTTGGAGGTATGTTTGTTTGAGTCGATTGATTCTTCACAAATCGAATAAATATCCTGAATGAGCCTTTCAATTTCTTCTTTGAGTTATTTGCATGCCTCAGTATGTCCATGACTTGATGGTGACAATATTGCTCGATTTCCTGTTCAGTGGATGCGCCACTTGATATTTTCTTCATCTCAAATAGCCATTAGGTTAACATGAGATGTGTTCACGCGTGTATTCCTTTTAGTGGTTCACGCCATTGATATGGGGTCGGAGGGAGATCACACCGCCTTGTTGCTTCTTTTGATAGACCGTTCCCAGATTCGATGCTTTTATATTTTTCAAGATTGCTCAAATTATTTGCGATGGGCATAATAGCCTCATCGAGAGATTTGTGCTTCCACACGAAACCAAGTCGGCATATGAGCGACCGTGGTCTCAGACAAGTGACGTAAAAGGCTCTGATGAGTCCCAAGGAAAACTCCTCTTAATAGTGGTCTACCTGTATTTGAGCTTCTAAGGAGAACCTCTGAAGTATTCCTTAAGTGATTCCCTCATTTTGATGAATGCGAGATGAGAGGAATCTTTAATGATCCTCCGTTTACAATGAACTTTCTACAAAAAATAAGTTCTCAAAGGTATGGATGGATTCCCTTGAAGGGAGTAGAACCACGAAGCTTGTCCTCGAGGGTAATTGGAAAGACCAAAACAAAGGTGTCGAGCTCATTGGATATGCATAGTCTGTAATGGTCGATGTGTTCATGTGGGTCACGCCCATCATAGAATCAATGTTCTGAAGCTTGAAACCCACGGGAATAGGATGTTGAAGAATAGCTTCAGCTAAAGGTGAGGATTCCTCATAGCCGCGGTGAGGGGGAAGATGATTTCTATCTTAGAGATGAAATTCATCTTGCATTAAGCGTCGTAATTCTGCACATATAACATGATGAGTGGGGTCAGCAGGACGAGAATGTGTCAAGCTACCAGCAATAATTGATGGATTAGCAGTCGATTGAGCTGCACGTGATGGATGAGTAAAACTAGCGTGTCAAGGAGATCAAGATCCGCCTCTACGGAGAGGAACTTCGACAAGGAAATTAGCATTTTGACCTCCGCCAACGATCGATCTTGGGGAGATGTGTTTTCCTGATGGGTCGTTGTGTTCCTCAAAAGTCGGATCATCTCATTTTGAGACTCTTCCATTCGCATACGATCTTCTAAAGAGATTTCTACCGCCTTCTTCACCGACGGTCATATCGGGAAGTGAGGCGAAGGGCGCCCTTGGTTCAAGGATTGGTTTCGAGAGTGATGGGAGTTGGAGCGGAGGCTCATATTGTGCGCTATTGGCCATACGAGGTGTTCATAAATTATGATTGAAGGGTTCTTTCCCACGTGACGGTGCCAAACTGGGCTAGAAAATCGGTTAGAGTAAAAGTTTACTTAGCTTGTGAAATCCAACACACGTGTATTTAAAGAGTGAACAATAAAACCCGAATTTTAATGAAAAATCTCAAAAGAGGAAAATCACGGGCCTAGCCCAAAAGCTTCCACTATGTATCGTTTAGTACAAGATCTTCCATCCGGATTACGAATCAGATATGAGAAAGGGACAACAAGCGAATGACATTGTAACATGTCGAATGATGGACGAACGATGACCCGACGATAGTGGTCTGATGATGACCGCATAATCGACGACGGTGGTGACGCGGGTGGCGGCTAGGCGGTGACACGCCGAAAGTGGCACGATTGCTTGAGGATCTTTAGAGCCTCTCTCTCTCTTGGCCCCTCATGAGAATGAGGGGCTATTTATAGGAGGAGGACGCCTCAGAATACATGCAAAATCCAACCACTCCTCTCATCTGACGGCTCATGATGATTCCCTTGATCATAGATGTATTTTGTATTTGAATGCTCAAATGAAGTCAATTATAAGATATTTGGCTTGTTAATGGCTCATCGAGACGCCGATTTGATTATAAACACTCCATATTTGAGAGCTTTTAATTTAACCGATATCCCAAAGTTTTCAATGATATTTTGCGCCGATTCAATTTCGATGACTTGCTGCATCAAGATTCGTTTCACTAGAGGAATTTTGTCATATCAATTTAAATTAATAATTACTTTTAGAAATCAAATGACCTCTAAGTATATAACTAATGCTTATTTTCTAGCCTCTGATAGTAATATTTTGCATATTTCATCATCTAGAACAAGGAAATGACAGATGAAATTAACTACTCATAATTAACTATCGTAGATCCTGTATTACTATGTTTAAACTAATACTAATTTAATATATTTCAATAGATAACTAGAGAAAAAGTCATCAGAATACTGTGCACAAGCATCATTCTAACTCATCTTCATATTAACTTATTTTAAAACATAAACTTTAATAAATATAAATAAAATTACAGTTATAAAATATAATAATATAAATGACAAAAAATATATTCAAACACGTACCTTAAGATTTAACACTTACTAGTTTTCAAAAAAATAATAATATAAATTATAACCTTAACTTAAGAGCCATTTGAGTCAAGAGTTTCTAATAATGTTAGATTCTTAAATATGCTTCCTCTTATTTTTCTATCGTTCATGAAGGCATTATTACAATATTCAGTCCAACAGCTGAGGCAAATCAAATCTAAAATCATTTTAATATTGTGCTGTTATGCTTTTTCTTTTATCATTTTTGATCTTCCTCACGATAATTCATTGATTTTATTTTATTTACTCTATGACATTTTATATGTCAAAAAAAAATTTCTGATAATCTACCTATATATTCTATGAAATTCTGATTTTTTTTCAAATAATTATTGATGATCATTATGATATTCTCTGTAGAAAAGTTCTATTGCTCACTTGACTTCTTTATAATCTATAAAATCATTTTAATTGATTTTAGTTTTATTCTATTTATAATTAACTATATTTTATCGATTTTTTAACTTATGCATGTTAGTAATAATGCTATATATTTTTTATTAACTACTAATGATAGTATTATGATCTCAATAATTAAATATCTTAAATTGAATAATAACAAATTAATAGTTAAATCTGTATTTTAGTAATAAGATATTTCAAAATAATCAGTTATAAATGAGAAAAGACAGATAATATTAAAATAAATATTTTGCTTAAACATATTATTGGTGAATTTTAGAAAAAATAAAATATATATTATTTCATGAAAATAAAAAAATATATATGTAGATGTTCTTTTAAGAAAATAAAAAAATTAAAATAAAGATTTTATAATTTTTTCTAAATTGGTATTGTTATTTTTCAGAAAAAAATTTTAGTGATAAATCGCTGTATTTAATCTATAAAAATCTTCTAAAATATATTATTAAAAGATAGAGATAGAGAGAGAGAGAGAGAATTCCTTATTTAAAATGGTTATACAATGAGCTAATAATATGAGTTTTAACTATTGTTATGGGTTTTATAACGTTACATTATAATAAAATAAAAAATTGAAAACGATCAATATGCATGATTAGGTTTAAAATGCTGAATTACAGCTGGCATGAGAAATATTAAATTCTAAACTTTTTATATAATATTTATGTAAATATAATATGAGAAAAAAAGAATCAAGCCAATTCAAGCATTATGTTCTATTCAATCTTATTTAAATTATCGAGTTATAGCTTATTCAATTTTAAGATGTTCAAACTTGATCTTATTTAAAAAAATTATAATCATGATTTATTAATCATTTATATTAACATCAATAGAATTATCTATCATCGATGACAATAAATAATTTAATCAATAATTTTTACATTTTGAGAAATATAAATGATTATATCAATTTTAAAAAAATTTAAACAAATATTTTATAAAAATCTTAATTGATTATAATAATCTTTAATAAATTTGTTCACGAATTAAACAATATTATTCATTGATATGACATTCAAAATTCTTCAATCTTAATGCAAAAGAAAGCTGATAACAAAATCAAATTGCATCAAACATCTCAAATTTGGAACATAAATTAAACAGATCATCACATAGATATCAATAGCATCTGACGAATTAATCTAACAAATCTTTAAGATCCACATATTAATTCAATCATAAAGTAAATACAAAATATTCAAATGATCAATTAATCATAGATTTGGATTTTATGTATTTAAGACAATTTACCTAAATTCTTATATTATAACACTTAGGCCAAGAAGAAGGAGTCAACAAAAAAAACTCTTCAAGATCGAAAGATCGCCATCACTTCAAATAGGGCCGAGATCTCGCCATCGAATCACTTCTTTCTTTTAAGTTTCATATTTCTGAAATTGTTAATTTAAAGTTACAAAGACCATCAACTAAGAACTATTATAAGACCAATGCTATCATTCTTTCTTGTATCATCTTGTAATAAGTATCAAGATTCTATTGAGGCATATACATGGAAAATTTTGTCATGATTTTTTCCCTCTTTTGAGATTTCATTTAAAACTTAGTTCTCGCCACTCTTTAAATATTTGTTTGACTAATCAACAAAGCTAAGAACTTTCACTCTATCTATGGTCTTAAGACGAATATTCATGAACATAAAATGAATCAATAATCGTCTTGATTCATTTAGAAATGGTATTTATAAATTATTTAAGTTTGATTAGTTAATCAAACGAATGGAGTTATATCAAATGAAATATAGCTTGTTGAACGCTCATCATTTGAAACTTTATTATTGTGCATTCATGTTATTATGTACAAATAAACTAATGTTTGTTTAATCTAGAAA
Organism: Cymbidium sinense; assembly: GCA_021442155.1. Lineage (NCBI taxonomy): Eukaryota > Viridiplantae > Streptophyta > Magnoliopsida > Asparagales > Orchidaceae > Cymbidium > Cymbidium sinense. Next base: position 167,370,304 of record CM038220.1, read on the forward strand.
TATAACTTTAAGATCAAAACCCACCATATTAACAATAGAAAATATGTTTATAGAGTACATAATTAAACAAAGGAGAAGGCGCCTATGCAAAGCATGATCTTGTCCATTGCCTCCTTCCAAGCAACCAACCACAGTGAAATATAAATAATGTCTTTGGCTAATTATGAATATTTATCGCCGACACCGTTAAAGATTCCTTTGTTAGAATGCCTGGTTTTCTTATTCCCCGTGGAGAATTAGAAAACAATAAAAAAAAATTTTTTCATTTCCATGAATTAGGTTAAAAATAATAATTAATAGTTTTAATCAAATAATTTAAATTTTCTACATTAAATAATATTTTAAAACAAGTTTTGGAAATCTTTTTTTTACTTCACTATGGAATACTCGATTTTGATAATAATAATAATAATAATAGTTTTTTTTTTTCATATGAAAAAGAACACAAATAACTTCGGATTTCAAGCTGAAAATAACTATATAATTACTAAATTAAAAATTATTAAAATTACTTTAAAATTTTATATTATGTTAAATAATAATTTGAACCAGTGTTTTCATTTTTTGTAAGGATAGAAGAAATAAAATTTAAATTTTTATATTTACATTGATTGGCTGTTGTTAACACTCTTGGATTGCCATTAACTGCATAACTCTACATAAGTCACTAATTCAGGAATATAGTCAAATTTTATGGAAAAAATCACCAAAAGGCCAAATCCATCAAAAATGCATTTCTAATGAATATTTGAGGATAAATTTTGTGGGTAATATGACTGTTAAAAGCGTCATAACCTAACAATACTCTTATTATAATTTAAATTTATTAGGCTACCTCGCCTTCTTTGTCTTTGACTTCATGGTTTCATAATCTTCTTCAATGACTAAATCTCGATAAGGAATTCCTTGAATCTTTACAAGAATAATTATACTTGACGCTTTCTCTCTCCCTGAGGCCGGTGTTATGAAGATAGTTTCTTCAAAATTTCTAATTCTCATATAAGAGCTTCAGAGTCTTCCTTGTGAAAATGCCTTATCTTCAGCCATAGGGTTCCACCACTTATTAAGCAAGTCATCTCTTACAATGGCCTCTTCATCAATAACTCCTCCTCTCATTTTTATTTTTTGTTCTTGTGATGTAACTTTATTTTAAGATAACATATATATATATATATATATATATATATATATATATATATATATATATATATATATATATATATATATATATATATATATATATATATATATATATAAATAGACCTTGTATTTTGTATTGTACTTTTATTTTTTTTATCATAAAAATATGTGTTTGTGATTATTATGCTTTTTGTTTGCGTGATTTATATTTTCTAATAAGATATTTAATATTGTTTAGATAAATGAAATCGATCCAACTAATGGTTTATAAAATCATAAGAATATTTTTTTTTATGCAAATCTAGATTAAAACATTAGTCTATTATGAATAATGAGAAAGTATATTGATGTGAATATGAGAAGTGCTTAAGATTTTAAAGATATTGTGTACCAAAGTATTTCTTAGAACTAAAAAAAATGGAATTGATATCATAGCTAATCAATGTAAGAATTAGATTGCCCATCCAATAAGTCTATGTATCACACTTAAGAGTTAAGAAGTCGGGAGTATCTTAGGATTAGCATAAAAAAAGATGGTATAGATAAGATAAAAGAAAAATGTCTCACACTTATTCTTATTCTCAAAAATAAATAAATAAATAAAATTCTTTATAAATTTATCCCATTTTGATCGCTTTTAAACTTTGTAAGCTTTACATTTTGAGTTGTCAGCTTTTATATTTTGTTTTACTATAATATAACATATTCATTTTGTTAGTACTTATGTATTAATAATATATACTCAAAAATATTCTAATCAAATTATTAATTTATTTTGAGATGAATACAAAATTATTTATATATTATATTAATCTTAAAATAAATTTAATCATTTTAAAATTTATATTAACTAATTTGAACCTATATCTTGCTCCAAAATTTGAAAAAAAAAAAAAAAAAGATGCTCAGTATCCAAGGATTCCATTAAGATTGTCCAGCTGTCATTTGTTCATCTTGTTAATCATTTTATAATGATTATTATTTAAAACAAAAAAAAAGAGAAAGTGAAGCTTCATCTTTATCTTGTCTTTTGGGTGTTAATTATCAGCTATGACTGAGTAGTAATTTCCTTTTTTTTTAAGAATTTCAAAATAAAAAATCTTTTGTTTTTTTTATTTTTTTATCTCCGTTAGATTTTCTCCTCACAATATATGAAAATAAATGTATATTTACAGTGAAAACAAGAGAAAAAAAGAAGGAATAAAATATAAAGAAAGCTCCCAAGAAAAAAAAGTTTCTTTGAATGTACAAGTAGAATAAAAAAAAGATTATTGAAGAATAAAATGAGACCGATATAAAGTATTAAAAACAAGAAAAGAAAAGAAATTCATTAAAAGCAAATTCTTTGATCGAAGGAATTACTAGTGCACATTGAACTGATCTATCAAAAAAATAAAAAAAAATTTACACAAAGCCTGTTCAGATCAATTAAATTCGGTTTTTTTTTGTGTGTAAAATTTGAATTATTCAGCTAAACTTGAATCTAATTTTAATAATAATAAATTCTATCATTTTGATCGAACTAAAATCAAATAATCATCAAGTTAACCTATATTCAAAATTATTTAATTAAATTTATATCAAATTATTAGAAAAATCATATTATTTTTTTGACATTTCTATGAACAAAGCTATAAGTATCTTTAAATTCTTGAATGAAAATAATAATAATAATAATAATAATAATAATAATAATAATAATAATAATAATAATAATAATAATAATAATAATAATAATAATGAAAAGCAGGCCATCAAGAAGAATATTTTATTCTTTCCTCTCATACAGCTACGGCCACATGCATGAATGGTATCAAAGTTCCAATTGGGTTCCATGAACTCTATCTTTTGTGGTTGACTGCATAAAAAAGTTAACAAAATCTAAAAGAGATTTAGAAGAAGATAAGAAAAAGACAGTGCATCTTAGATATTATTAAGTATGCGCGCAAAGCCAACTTGAAGCCTTTGAGAGCTTTGGGTTTGTAATTTAGATTCAGTGACAAATAGTTGGAATAATTATCAATGGAATTTTGAGTATCTGAATTTTGATATTTATCTTAAAAATCAATAATAAAGTCTATTAATAAGTGTTACAATCAAATTATTAAAAATTTAATGAAAATGAAATAAGGGTTAGGGTTTTATTATGTTCTTTAAGATTATTTTCAACAATGAGATAAATTCGATAATTAGTGATTTATACTCTAATAAAATATCATCAAAGTTAAAGATTTCAGTGAACTATAGGAAGATGTCTAATATGTGGGCTCATGATAATATTGATAATTTTGTTTTTTTTTTGGAAGGGTATCCACTCAACACTCCACCGATTGAGATGTTAGGACTAATCTAGACATCATCATCCCACACGTAAGTGATGTTTCATACGTTGGAGAGGAATCAACTGGCCTGGAGTTCTACGAAGTCGCTTACCAACCGAGCTAAGAGACGGTGGGTTGATAATTTTGTTAGAAGTTTATTCGAATTTTAATCAATTCAAAAATAAAATTGATTTGTTTTGACTCCAATATGGCTCATTTGATCACTAGAAAATTGGATCAGTTCATGGACGTATAAGATTTAGTAATCATCATTATGGGCTCACTCTAAGTCTTAGGTTAAAATAATAGTAAGCCAATGCGTTAAGTCTTGCCCTTAAAATTCATGCCAAGTAATTCAATTAATTTGTGATAACATTGAATTTATTGATACTGCCTTACAATTAAAGAATTTTATGACTGAATTTATCTTATTTATTACACATAGTATTGCTAAGTTTCAAAGAACCTAATACGATAATGAATTCTCCTAAAAGGTGAAGTTAGTATGAATGGCGTAACTAATTTTTTTTACCTCCTTAAGCAATGCATTAATCGTGGATTTACACTCATATTTCTGTCGATCATATGTGCCGTCCGTTCAACGGACAACTTGGCCTATTTTGTAAAAAAATTTTTTTGGTGCCTATTTAGCTAATTAAACTTATAATTATGTCTAATTTAAAATTTTCCCAAAAAAGCATATGAATCTTTTTTTTTTGCAATAATTTTGGAGAAGAAGATGAAGCATCTATGACCTCGGACATCAATTTGAACTATGTGATCTTATGATCAAGTATGCACTATTCTTGCAACCTCACCATAGAAATTTATATTAATGTTTCTTACAAGCTATTATCCCAAGCTTAGGATTACTTAGAATTTAATTTGCAGAATCATAATTTATGTTGTAGCCCAAATTTTTGCAGGGATGAGGGAAGGTGACTTGTAAGGGCAACTACACTTACTCATGCAGCTGGACTGAAACCCCGGCCATAATTGAAGGAGAAAACTGCTGACGGACTCTTCTGATGCTTTAGTGCATTATACTTGGCTTTGTGCTAATTATACATTTAGTTTTTTAATAAATTTATTAAGTTCCGGCTCTTATTTTTTCAAAAAATAAAAATAAAAATAATCATGAGCTCGACCACGCATCATTATTCCTTTTAAATTTCTTCAACGGGTTCCCTCGGCTCTTGCAGTCTGTGCCATATGTATATCTGACGTAGCAGTTTCTCCATCTACTTCTATGTCGTAGCTTGATGCCTGCCAGTGCAAGCAAAGCAATCTCCTCACGCTTTATTCCTCCACCATAAATCTGCTCTCTTTCCTCTTCGAAATCCTCGTCCGCCATTTTCTTCTCATCTTTTGACCACATTACACATCTGCAAGCCTAAGATTTAGTGTATTTCATTTTCTTCCTCTTCTTATCCCCTCGGTCTCCTATTTTTCTCCCATTAGCATAGTTTATTTTCCTTCCCCATCTCTCAAGCATCTACCTCGAAGAATTCTTCAGTCATACAGTTAGATACTGTGCAGTCTTTTTCATACTGAAGATCAAGTTGTTCATAATCTACATACCTTTGAGAGAAAACTCATTTGAAGTCTTAAATCTCTTTGTTTTCTTAGGCACTACTCCCATTGTTTTGCTGACTGCAGTGGCTGAAAAGTTCAGTCGCGTTGACTTGACAGGCAACTGTTCGGAGTGTAATTCAAGATTCAGGATCTTTGATAGGCTTCCCAAATCGAAGAACCAAAAGTAGAGAAACCCGCAAAAAATTTCTTCCCTTTTCTATTCTCTTCTATTTCATCTTCAAGCATTAAACGAGCTTAAAGAAAGAAAAAACAAAAAAACAAGAAAACGAACAGCTCCTCCTGTTGGAATATTGTAACGAGATTCCAAAATTATAGTAACTTAACGTGAAATTCAACGTGTGAGTTGATAATTTCTTTTTTATTTTTATCCCAAGGTTTCTCTTTTTTTCCTTCGCTATTCTTCTTTACTTTTGATTCTCCAGGCCATAAAAGAATAGCTCTTGAGATTAGATAAAAAAGAACAAAGAAAGAAGAGCACAGAGAAAGAGGAGAAAATGAAATTTTTCTAGCCATGAAGGAGAGATCCCAATCCCAGTAACCAGCACTTTTCTTCTCGGTGGTGGAGCTCATAGCCAAAGCCAGACCAACTGCATTGGGCCACCCCTCCTCCTCTCTTACTCCCCACTCTTTACCAACTCCAGACAACAACCGCAAGAAAGGAGTTTTGGTGAAGTACAGAGAATGCCTCAAGAACCATGCAGCCTCCATTGGTGGAAATGCTACTGATGGTTGTGGAGAGTTCATGCCTTGTGGAGAAGAGGGCACTCTTGAGGCCCTCAAGTGCTCAGCTTGTAATTGCCACAGGAACTTCCACAGGAAAGAGACTGAAGGAATATCATCTTCCTCTTGTGACTGCTTCCAATTCAAAGGAGGAAGGAAGAGAATGGAAGGATACATTACAGGTACACGACCTTCTCCTCACCAAATGATTATGCCACTTGGTGTTATACAGACCTCTGAGTCTGATGAGATGGAAGGCTACGTGACTAGGATTCCCATAGTGAAGAAGAGGTTTAGGACCAAGTTCAGTGTAGAGCAGAAGGAAAAAATGTTGGGATTTGCTGAGAAGATGGGGTGGAGGTTGCAGAAGCAAGAGGAGAGTTTGGTTCAGCAGTTCTGCCAAGAGATTGGAGTCAAGAGGAGGGTTCTGAAGGTGTGGATTCATAACAACAAACACAACTTGGCCAAGAAAAGCAGAAATCTTCAGCTGGATTGGAGTACTAGTACTACTACTGTTACTGATCTTTAATTTTTGTCTGGAATTTTTTTGTTACTGAGGTGAGTTTGATAGATTAAACGTTCATCTTCTGTTCCAGCTAGCTCTTTCAATTTTTTCCCTTTTTTTCCATCTTCTATTGTTAGAGCATCCTTCGTCGCCCACTCCAGTGCCATTGCAGTAGGGAAATCCAGATTGTCTGGCATAACCATTTTCATTTTCTGATATCTTTCGCTCAAGTAATGGCGTACTTTGTTTGTTAGAACATATACTTTATATATAATCCAAAATCTGCATTTCTCTATTGCTTTCTAATCCATTTTATCTCGTGTTAAAATGGGATTTATAGGATCCAGAAATATAACTTTCTGAACGACCAAAAAAAAGGAAGAGCAAACATTGACTATCACTTGTGTCGTTTAGTTTTTTACTTGATTTTCTTTAGAAGATGATGTTTTCGCAAAACATTAATTAAACAACCTAACTACAAACCCAGCTTTATAGCTTCAAAGATAGCTTTGAACCGTATGAGCTCTTTCTAAGAACAGCTCTCATGTGCTGTGCTTGCTTGTAAAGCAAAGCTTGCAGGTCTGCATGTGTTGAGCATAGTTTACAATCACTAACAGGAAGTGGGAATGTATTACAGAGCAAGCAAAGCCTCGTGGCTTTTGATAATGAGTCAACAGAAGCTTTCACATGCCTTCAGTGCTTAGGCCTCATCCTTTTTCTTATTGTTGGTAGTGTGGTTTTCACTGTTTTAAACAAATCAAAGTCAGATATGATTTACCAAAAAAAATTTTTTTTTTTAAGCAGCAGAATAACATCACCAAAGTCGCTGCAATCTATCAAGGAAATAAGAATTTTATTTATGATAAATAAATTATTTATATATATATATGTATATATATATATTTCGATTAGAGCTTAACTTATCGAAGAAGTAAATTATAAAAATTATATAAGAATCAATTGCGAAGTACATGTCATTTAAAGTAACAGTGATTATATTTAGTTCTGAAAGAAGCAGAAGCAGAAGCAGAAATCCATTAACGAGCCACTCAATTCAATGGATGGAGCCAGAACCATTAATAGGGGTAGATATACGCATGATTTTTCTCGACATGTTTTATTGTTCATTGAATGCATGCGACAGCTAATAATTAAGTTATCCACACCCACGAAATAGCTGGATTTTTATGCAGTAATTAACCTCTTAATCATAATAATAATATGCCTTTAATCGCATCTGTCTTGGAACATTCCTTCGAAGGCATCTTAGGCATGTGGGCAATAAAGCAAAAGCACACTTTTAAGGAAGAAACAAAACTGTACTGAACGCAACAAATAACTAATTAAGCTAATTAATAATTGTATAATACTTAAAACAGCACTTAAATTAATATATTTATGATATATATAATTATAAAAAATAATGATAAAAATTTCATTTTATATAGAAATAGATTATATAAAAAAGGACTCCTTTTGGGTCCATAAATTCCCGTGGGGCCGCTGCTTATTTTATGCATGTCACGCGAAATTTTCTTTACTAGTGCTGGCCAAATGATTTTTTTTAATGTATATTCACTCAATATTTTACTTATTTTATGAGTGAGAATATATTGTGATTAATTTTATAAGTCAGATTCACATTCATCACTGTGTGGGGTCTCACTTATTTTTTAGTGCAAGCGCAGAGGAATCAGAATACTGCTGGTTCTAATTACCCTATCAACCGAGCTAGAGACGGTGGGTGACCAAATGGATTCTCAACTTACCGCTGGGTAGTGTCTCAAATGAATGAATATTTTGTTTCTAGATATATTTGAATATAATTGGACTTCTAAAATTTTATTTAGTACTTTTATTATCAAATTCAAGGATTTTCAAGTCATATATATATATATATATATATATATATATATATATATATATATCATTTGTTTGATATTTAATTATACTTACAAATATCATAACGATATAATTTTTCAAATGCAAAAGATATAATAAAATTGTATGAGAAAATACAATAAGTTATCAAATAAGAAATTAAGCGATCTTTAAATGAGCATTTCATTGAATTTTTTAATGAGTTATATAATAAAAGTGTATATTAACTAACATAAATAAACTTATAAGTAATTATTCAAACTTTTTTTTTCTAAGGCAAGCTTTAAAATATTTTACTTAAATTTATTCAATTATATAAATAAACAAATATAATGAGTCATACATAAACCGTTTGGGACACTTATGTTTTTATTTTGTATTTTTATTTTAGTTTATTTATATTTTGTTTAAAAATAAAACTTATTTGATTATACTTATTATTTTTAAAATATTCAAAATATCTAAAATTATTTCAGTATTTTTAAAAGTAATTATTTATTTTTGAAAATAAAAAATAAAAATACATAAAAATATTCTAAACAAATATATTTTCAAAAAATAGATCTCATTCAGCCCTTAAGCTTTTCATAAAATTCACTAATTCACTTAATAAGCCTTTTCTTTCTTAGTACTGACCTTGTAGTTTTATGAAGGCACAGAGGAAGTTAAGTGCATGTGCACTATTTTTATATTTGTTGAATGTTGTAAAGAATTTTATAGGAGAATAGCTCAAGAAGTGGTTAGTTTTATGTACAAATCTAACCACTCTCTCAAACTATCCTCGACTAGCATTCATCAATCCAGACCCCCAACTCCCAATAAATATCACTCCCAAATAATTATCATCATGAAAACTCAAGAGCAATCACTGCTTCAAGAATACAACTTTCTTAGTTAAATTAACAATGACAAGGCAACTAATCTCTACTATCACTATAGTAGATCTTGAAATCTCCAACTTGAATTATATTTTTTTGACATCATATAGCCTCCTCTCTTTTCTTTTTTTTTTTTTTGGTAGCAGGTCACTTTTCACCTATTTTGTAGCGTGTGACTTGGTATTAATCCAAGAGCCTGAAATCCACAGTGCACGTTTCTTTCACCAATGGGTGAATGCTGAAGGAATCGAATCAGCTGGAGTACCTCCTGAAGCTAGGTGGTAATATAGCTTCTTCTTCATCATCATGTGACAGATGAGATAAGCTCACTCTTATGTACACCAATCATTCATGATCATATTTTCTTTTTCAAAGAAAAAATTATCCCATGGCTATTATTCTATCACCTAATTTCTTCAAAACTCAAATATTTTATTGGCCAAGTAGCACTTGTTGGACATTTTAAATCAACTTTAATGCTGAACTTTAAGAGCATTAGAAATAATGCATGAAAAATCATTTAAGATGTATATATATATCAAGCACTGTTGCTCTCCACATTAAAAAAGATTTTAATCCACAATGACAAGGGACCTAACTTTTTTTTTTTTTTTTGGAAGTTGAGTTTAAGAAAAAATTACACGCACACACCTTGTATGTGCTTAACCCATGTCTCCGCCCTAAAAGTTTCGCTCCATCCGACAGGACGCGATGGCTCGTGCCAAAGGATCTAACTTTCCCTGATTTGATTTTTAGAAATATAACATAACTATTATATATACATAAGCAATCTGAAAATATATATGATAAATAATATTTAAAAAATTTATATGATTTAAATATAAACTATAAACAGTGAAGAGCGGTTGTGAAATAATAATAGAAGGGTGAGACAAATATATATCTATATTTTTTTTTTTGACTTTTGTAAGATGCAAATTGAAGTGTGAGTTCACACCTAATATAGCGCTCAAGAGAAAACGAAAGCAGAGAAATAATTCATGGAATCAACCCTACAAAGCAAAGATAAGGCTAATAATGTTGATTTTGAGATCAGGACAACCACATCTTGAGGCAGGAAACCATCATAACCTCTGAACCAAATCCTCCACTTCCATATCAATAACTTTAACAGTTTTAGTGTGCTCTTCTTCATTTTTTTAATATTATACGAAGTGAGCTCTATTTTATTGCTCTGATATAAAAGATAAATTTTTTGTATGATTTTAGCTGCACTAACTGGTGAATGATGAAGAAGAGATAAGATAAGATGAGAAATAAGGTGGAGTGGGAATAATGATGAGATAAAATATATTAAAGTACATGTGGAAGCTGTGGAGGAACAGTGAAGATGGGAGATGCCAGACGAAGCAATAGTGTTTAAGTATAATATCCTGACAAATTATTTTCAGATCGGATAAAGAGACAAATTCAAACTGTAGCTCTGTAAATAATTAATTCTGGCGTCCAGGTTTGCATGAAGGGAGCAGTTCAGTGGAGCAGTTGCGGTGTACAGTCGAAAGTCACAAGAATTATGACTAGTTATTAACTAGGTGGGCTACGTCTATAATGGAAGTTCAGACCATTTTTTTTTTATTTGGAATGGTTAGAGTAGGCGAATAATTGTATTAAAATTGGTCGAATAAAATGAGATAGTAAAATTAGTAAAAGGGGAATTAATAGGCCAACAAATATGAACAAAAGAATCTTGGCCCTCTTGTTCCCAAACTTGTGAGTGAACCAAAATATAGGAAAACAACATTAAAAGTTGCCCCAAAGAATGGTTAAGATGCAGCGTAAAGCAGGTGACCAGAAGCAAGAAAGAACAATAGTGAACAGCCCAATATATACCCGCCTTAGCTCAATTGATGAATTTAATGCGACGATGATACCAGACTGATTTTCTTTTGAGAGTCATTCTTAGTGAAAGAAAAGGGGAAGCGTGGGCTCAGGGGTTCTGGGGTTCACCCGATTCTTACAATAAAGCTGGGTGAGATTAGGAATGGACACTCATTATTGAAAAAATAAAAAAATAAAATAAATAAAATAAAAAATAAAACAGCCCAATATCAGAAGAACCAGCAGAAAAGCGAGAAATAGCCATATATATATATATAAAGATTATTTTTAAAATAGACTTAATATTAATGATAATTAGTTATTTAAGTATGAAAAAAATATAATTAGTAAAATAGGCTTAAAGCCGAAGCGGCTGGCTATTTTTATTTTTATTTTTTTTTTGGCACGGCGGGGGGAGAGAGAGAGAAAGAGAGAGAGAGAGACAGAGATTTTTTCGAGAGAGAGGAGAGAGAGAGAGAGAGAGGAAGATTTTATTTTTATTAATTTTTTTTAAATAATATAATTATTTAAAAATATATAATTTAAAATATTTTTTATAAAATATTTAATAACTAAATATTTATATATTTAGTTATTAATTTTTTTATAATATATATAATTTAAAATATTTTAATTATATATATAAATTTATAAATTTATTTAATATTTTTTTATTAATTAATATAATTATTTAATATATAATTTTATTAATTTTTGTTAATATATAATATAAAAATATTTAAAATATATAAATAAAAATAAAAGAAAGAATAAATTATATAAATATTTTTATATATAAATAAAATAATTAATATATATATGTATATATATATATATATATATATATATATATTTTTAAATTTATTTAGTTATTTATATATTTAAATTATATAAATATTTTTTTATATAAATAATTTAAAAATATTTAAAATATATAAATAAAATAAATATATATATATATATATATATATATATATATATATATATATATATATATATATGTATATATATATATATATTTATATATATATAATATATATATATTTTTTTATAAATATATTTATTTATTTAAAATATTTATTTTAAATATAGTTAAATAAATAAATAATTAATTATAAATTATATAAATATTTAGTTATTTATATATTTATAAAATATTTAGTTATTTATATTTTTAAAAATTATTTTATTTATTTATAAATTATTTTTTATTTTTTTATTTATTTTTTTATTTTTTTATATTTTTTTATATTATTATTATTTAATATTATATTATATATATATGTATATATATATATATATATATATATATATATATATATATATTATATATATATATATATATATATATGTTATATATATATATATATTATATTATATTTATATATATTAAAAATATAAAAATTTTTTAAATTATTTATATAACTTAAAAAAATTTATATAATTTAAAACATATAAATAACTAAAATTTATAAAATATATATATATATATATATATAATTACTTTATTTATATGGTTTATAAAATATTTATATAATTTATTCTTTCTTTTTTTTATTTATATATTTTAAATATTTTTATATTATATATTAACAAAAATTAATAAAAATTATATATTATACATAATTATATTAATTAATAAAAAAATATTAAATAAATTTATAAATTTATATATATATAATTAAAAATATTTTTAAATTATATATTTAATTATATATATAAATAAATAAAATTAATAACTAAATATATAAATATTTAGTTATTAAATATTTTATAAAAATATTTTAAATTATATACTTTAAATAATTATATTATTTAAAAAAATTAATAAAATAAAATCTCTCTCTCTCTCTCTCTCTCTCTCTCTCACCAAAAAAAAAAAAAAAAAATGGTCAGTCGTCCGTCAAACGGACTATTTTAATTATATTTTTTTCATTTAAACAACTAATTATCATTATTTAAGCTTATTTTAAAATAATCCATATATATATATATATATATATATATATATATATATATATATATATATATATATATATATATATATATATATACTGAAAGTCAGCAAAAAAAATAGCGTTAAATCTTCCTATAGTTCATTAAAATGTGGACCTTCAGCGACCAATTGTTTTGTTTTCTATATTTTGTTTTTTGTTTTCTTCCATCTATTGGTTTTGTGAGCTACCTAGGATTTTATTTTGGGATGAAGAGCAAAATAACTGGAGCCCGATGGTCTAAGCAGCCAGTTGGTTCTTTCGAACAAGCCTAAAACAACTGCAAATTCTTCTTCATAGCCATTTAATGTCCTTCGTTAGAGTTTCCTACAAGAATTGTTACAAACAAATAAAACATAGAGAAGAAACTTGTTTCAGCGACCTTGACTTCGAATCACATATATTGCAATCTATCACTTGGCATTTCTAAGGAAAAAAAAAAAGACATTTAACAATAATTTCTAAGGGACTGTTTGGGATCACTTTTATTTTCTATTTTTTATTTTATATTTTTAATTTATTTTTTTATATTTTATTTCAAAGTAAAATATATTTGATGATAATTATTACTCTTAAAAATACTCAAAACATCTGAAAATTATTTTAATTATTTTTAAAATAATATTATTTAATTTTGAAAACAAAAAAATAAAAATAAAATACACAAAAAACACACCAAACAAACATATTTTAAAAATAGCATAAAAATAAAAATAGAAAACACAAAACAAAATTGATCCCAAACAACTCCTAAGCATCTTCATATTATAGCGGCACCCAAAAATAAATAATTATGATTTTCCTAAGCAATATTGCAAAATAAATAAGTTTTATCAATAATGATACCAATGTTGAGCTTTTTCTTAGACAACATTCCTAATCAATCCCCCTCCAACTCATCATCTTGGCCGAGAACTCCTTGCCATCTTGACCAATATCTTCAAGCATTGGCTACATTGTCACCCCAATGATGATCTTCTCGATGTTTTGGATGATAATTTTGGTGTCATCTTATGGGCATCTTTTGGCTAACTAGGTTGACTGCCCTATCCAGTCCCTTAGTGGATACCTCCCTATCCTCTTGCATATCAAGGCATAGTTAATATCTTAATGTCATTCCATGGATATGAATTTTATTCATTGCCTTTTTTATGATTGATTAGAAGTCATCATCATCCAAATACCTTACATTGTCTAAAATCAAGGCAAGGCATACATATTTCACTAAAATTTTTGTTAATACATTGAGCAACTATTATTCTTAGGATTTTACACCTTCATAATATTTCATATCCCAATCCTTTTATGTAATTTGAAATCACATCTATAATATTAGTGAAGGACTCAACTCTCCTCCACTATTTATACCCCCACCTTGAATGTTCCTAAGTTGGAAATTTTAAAGCTTAAAATTCATAGGAGCTATGAGTAAGATTCCTATCTATATTCCTTGGCTTCTTAGATATTTTTCTCTAAAAGCTATCAACGCCATGTTATTGCTAGTGCACTAGCCTTCACATATCATGGAGGTCACAAAAAAGTGTTGATGCTCTATGATTAATGCTCTATAACATATAATATCTCAAATCACCTTCTTCTTATCTCTTATGTATACACTTTTCAAGCTATTTTACAATCACTAAGCTTTAAATTTGTTTGGTTCTATAATCTTGATAAGCAATAGAAGAGATTGCATCCATTTGACAAGGTCTTTTGCCATAGGTTACCTTTCTTAACCCTAAGGTCATTAAAAGCCTTTCACTAAATGGATGCTTATCCCTGTAGTCACACTAGCTAATTTATTATTTGATTGACTTGCCTCCATGCTTCACTATCAATGGCTTTTAATAATTATGCTTGGAAGTCATGTTCATTTGTAAGCTGTGACACTTATCTTTTATAAGACAATGCACTTTTGTTATATAGTGGTATAACACCTTTTTTATGCCTTATCATCAACTTTACTCATTAATTTTTGGATGTCTCACTACCTAACATCCATATCTACTAGTTGTAGTTTGTGTCCTTACACCGATTCACTCCAACTCAACACCACTCTATAAAATGGGCAAATAAAATTTGTACATTACACAACCAAACAAGAACTAGAATTAAGAATTATTCAGATCAACTTATACTTATAATGTTTTTTTTCAAAATATCATGGAATGCGAGCCTAAGTCTCTTAATTTTATTTTGGTAAGGTAATGGTGAGTTAACAAATGATACAAAGTTTGTTTCTTATACTATTATTTGTCGAAATTTGGGCCATAAGCTAGGGATTTCCTTAACAATCCTAAAATAATAAAGGAGGTTACTCCAAAGAGTGGAACAAATTAATCTAAATTGACCAACAAAGAAAATAATTTATGTTCAAGACTAAAGTATATTATGAATATTGAAGCAATCACTTGTCTTAGGAAGAAGGGGAAAAGAAATATCTAGATAATTCTAAGGTAAAGAATTATAAAAAAAATTTAGAGTGTTACTAAATTTTAGACAACTTATCGAGAAAATAACTATTTTACAAAAAATTAGAATGCCACCATAAATCAAATGAGACACTTTAATATTTTTTGTGCAAAATAGCTTTGAACCATCGTTAACATAGTTGGCGATGAGTAGAATAGATAAAATATCCATGACAAAGATGAAAAGAGAAGGAAAAAAAGGGAAAATTTTAGAAGAGACCAGAAGTAAAATTAATTATGACATTTGAAAAGGGAACCTCATTAATATAACTAATAATCAAACTAATGAATATAGAGCCTAACTAAATTAGCTGCCGGTATATAATTTTTGATTAATATAATTAAATGTTTTTTTTATGATTAATGTTTGCATAAAAATATTTACAATGTCTAGTAGAATTGAAACTTTATAAGAGTTTATTGGCAAGGTCAATGTTATTCATAATATCTCTTTCTTGGATAAAATCATCTGAAAATGATTGATAATGTAGGAAAAAAGCATTTAAGTCTATCAAAAAATAGTTTGATAATATTATGAAGAGTTAGTTTTGATGTCGTTGGGTCTTAATATAAAAAATTTTTTGTAGATGAAGATAATAGTACATTATTTGATCATGTTAGAAAGCTTAGTGATTTCAAAGAAGATGTTATTAGCCTTCAAAAAGGGCCTAATCACTAACCATGTGTCTACAAAACATTTTGACACTAAACCAATTAGGATCAAAGCACTTATCCTTGCCAACCTTAATATCATCATCGAGAAAAAAACATTTAAAAGAGATTGTGGTCAATGTTTGATAGATGATGAGCAAATGGCATATTATAACTATGAACAAAGAGGGATTTAAAGCTATCCTTAACAATGTAGAGAAATTAATTATAACAATAATAATAATGTCTCCATGATTAGTTAACCCACTAAAATCGATAAGATTTCCATTATGAAATTATGATTTTGTAAGTAGTTGATTTTTTTTATATATATAAAAATTTGATGTTGTCTTTAGCTTAAGATGATTAAAAGCATTTGACTCTTTGTTTATTCCACCCATTTTGGTATTTGATAGCTTTATTGAGAGGGTGTTGTGAGATAAAGGCTGGTTGAAATAAATAAAAGTCTAATGGATTATTTTCAAGAAATTATGTTTTTGTTTTATTTAAAAGTTAATAATAGTAATTAAAAGAGTTATATTAAAACGGAGAGACTTTTCACATTAAAAAGCTAGTTGCAAAAACAATAATGAGAAAAAGTCTTGAACATTAGCTATAAGCCCATGAAGTGAAATAATGCCCATGAAGTTAGAACATAAGCTATAATAATTCTTGTAAGGAAATTTATATTTGAGGCAACAAAAAAATCTCATAAAACAATAATGAGAAAATAATTAGAAGATAAGAGGGAAAACTTTGGAGTAGGTGCAGGGATAAAAATGAAACTAAGTATTATTACAAAAACTTTATAAAAGGGACCAAACATAGGAAATAGGTTGATGGTTGTATCAAATAAAGGAAAGACCAACATTAGAAGCTCCATGAGCTTGAAATTTAAAATGCAAGTCAAAATCCATTAATTTCTTAATAATGTTGGTCTCCTCATTAAATTTCTTTGCACTAACCCATTTAAAATTAAAATCACTAGAATCAACCATGGAACGTTAATTGAGAGGAGCATAATCTAATAAAAAATTTTACAAGCCCTTCCTATCATTTACACCAATTTCAACATAAATGAAATAGTTGAAACACTAAATAAATGAAGAGAATTTTAACTAACCATGAATATATTAAGAAAGGTAAGTAATGGCAATGAAAATGACCTTAAAAGAATATTATGTATATCCAAAGCATAGCTAAAAGTTGTTAAAAGTACCCTTATTACTAAAAAAAGTTCAAAAATCTTATATGAAAAAAAATTTTCAAAATAGAGGTAGAAGTTTAATTTTATTTTAGACATATTATCAATCTTGAGATATTTAACAAAATTTATACACTTAGAAATAAGAACATCTTCATACCAAGAAATGATGAATAAATAAAACATAAATTTATTGAGTTTGTAAGGGAGAAATCCTTTTTTTTTTTAATTTGGATTTCTTGTAATTGATAGGAAGGGCAGTATTAATAAAATTATCAATTACATAGCCTATAAAAGAGCTAAGCTTCTTATTAGATTGTCCTTAAAAAGAGAAGTACAAGTCCTCTATCTAAAGAGAGAAGTCTAAACATTAGAAGCTATGTTTTCTGGCTTATGTTGAATTCTATTAATAGAGCTCTAAATAATAAGATGTTTAGAACTCTTATTTAATACTTAGTAGATGAGTTGGAGGGAAAGTGTAAATATTATCTATAAAAAGTGGGAATAATAAGGTTGAGATCAAGAGCAAGGAGGGATTAACAAAAATATATGTTTTTTCATAATGAACATAAAGGAAAAAAAAAATCTTTAGCTAAGAGGATAACAAAAACTTAAATAGACTCTTTCAATTTAGTGAAAGGGCCTTTTGCTTAGAGAATAAGAATAGGCGATCGTTGGTCATTATGCAAGGATGAAAAAGGACCATGAATAGACTCTTAGTTGATGAATTAGTCTTGATATATCTCTCTAAAATTTATAAATCAAGCACGAATCTCAAATTAAAGCATGTATATAATCAAATTAATCGACATAGTGATATGAGTCTAAAAACATTAAAATTAGGTCAAAATCGAGTCTAATTGAGCTCAAATCAAGCTCAAAAGTTACATATGAAACTTCAAGACACTAATTAATGATCAAATGACTTTCAAATTTGACGCGTGCTTATAGTTGAATCGAGCTCGAGAAGAATCCAACGAGCCTAAGATCACTAAGATCGAAGATTATTTGAATTATCAAATCACAAAAAATAATCTATGATCAAATGAATCAATAAGAACAAATTCAATGGAGTGTTTTGAGATTTTGACAACATCAAAAATACCCCTCTCGTAATCCTATAAATAGAACCCCATTCTTGTCATGAATTTGGGAGGGGAGGGAGCTTAACTTGAGAAAAAATTGAGAGAGAGCTAGAAGTCTGAAGTTCATCATCACCACCGTTATTACCGATTGCAGCCTACTATCACCGCCGATTGCCACCAACAACCATTACAATCTAACTACCGTTGCATAGCTATTGTAACATGATTTTGGAATTCCCATTGTCAGGATTTTTCACATACAAACTTGTAATCCACTTATTGGGAAAACTTAAACTCTGTACTCTAAAGTAGATATATAGTGGAGTATTTTACCTGACTATCCATGATTTTTCCCTCTTCCGAGAGTTTTTTCACATAAAAATTATGGAGTTTCTTATTTTGTTTTCAACTATTTATGTGTGTGCTGGATTTCCCAATGAAGCTAAGGCGTGAAGTTTTATTCTACCGCAACTAGTTTTCTAGCACGCAATAGTTTGGCGCAGTCTATGAAAAATATTTCATTTATATCTTCACAATAGTTGACAATCTGGCTTTATGTTCAAAGGAGCACCATCTATATGGTGGAGAAAATCTTACTCTAGAGAAACACTTAAGAAGAATGAAGATTTATCAAACTCTGATTCTTCAGCTTTTGTTAGAAATTGGGGGGCAACTTTTAATCTCAAAAGATCACCCAAATTAATATTCTGGATATATAATTGATTATCAGTTCGAGAAGTAAGTCAATGATGGTGCGTAATTTCAACATTGAAAAAAAATAGTTTTCTAAATTGTGATACTCAATCATACTCATGAAGAATAAGACAAGGGTCAAGAAGCAACTTTGGCTACATCCTCAAACATGTTTTGACTTGATCTCTCTTCCATACATTAACATCATCGAGTAATACTCTGACAAATAATCTCGAAATAATCAAAATGTTTGACCTCTTTCACACAGGTTAACATCATCAAGTAATACTTTGCAAAACAATCTGAGATGAGAGTTAAAACTATTGATCTCTTCCACACAGGTTAAACATCACCGAGTAACACTGTGGCAAACAACCTCAGATAAGTCAAAAATTCTTTATGGATTCCTCCCTTGGAAGGCACACCCTTGAGGAAGCCTCGATGAGAAGCAGAGTAGTGGACAATGTCATCGTTAGAAAGACTCCCAAGAGAGCAAGTGGTTCACAGGGTCTCCACTCATCAAAAACTGGGAAAAGCCTCAAAAGATGTATATTAAAATTTTAGAATGTAAAAGCTCATATGCATAGTACATCAAAATCTTAATCTAAAGTCTCGATACAGAATCATTAAAAATCTCAAAAGGCAAAAGCCTTAGAAGGTACAAGTATATCAAAAATTTTAGTAAGCAAAAGCTTTAGAAGATACATGAATATCAAAAATCTCAATAGGCGAAAGCCTTAGAAGATACATATACATCAAAAATCTCAGAAGGTAAAAGCTATAGAAAGTACATGTACATTAAAAACCTTAGAAGGAAAAAGC
Source organism: Cymbidium sinense (assembly GCA_021442155.1). Classification (NCBI taxonomy): domain Eukaryota; kingdom Viridiplantae; phylum Streptophyta; class Magnoliopsida; order Asparagales; family Orchidaceae; genus Cymbidium; species Cymbidium sinense. Next base: position 167,390,104 of record CM038220.1, read on the forward strand.
CTCAAAATGTGCAGGTAAATCAAAATTCTTAAAAGGCAAAAGCCTTAGAAGGTATATGTATATCAAAAATTTTAGTAAAACCCTGTAAGCAGCAGATATAAAAATCTCAAGATAAAAGCCTAAATAACAAGTATATTTAAAGATCTCAAAAGGCAAAAGCCTCGAGGGTATAAGTACATAAAAAATCTTAGACAAAATTCTAAGATACAAGTACATCAAAAATCTTAGAATGTACATGTACATCAAAAATCTCAGAAGGCAAAAATCTCATAAAGTATAAGTACCCCAAACAGAGGAGAATAAGCTCATTGCAATCTTTAGAGGAATAACTACCAAATTATTTGGAAAATGAAACGCCTTCCCAAGATTATCAAAGTATCATCAAGTGATACATTATATCGTTGAATTCATCATCCCTCGATGCTTTTGCAACCCATCATCTTGTATCTTTAGATATGGACATTTGTTGAAGGATGCTCACCCATAAAGATACTCTATTTTTCAAGCTAGAATCACACTGAAATTTGGGATGCGCTACCCAACTGTGTCTGTTAAAACTCGAGATCGGGAGAACTAGAGCTCGAGGGTCGCACCATCTGTGTTAGTGAGGCTACCAAAGAGAAGAAAATAAAAGACACCGAGCCTAACTGGATGAGCCTTAGTCTTGGAAACCCCGAGATCGGGAGAACTAGAGACTACTTAGGGTGGCACTATTATACAAGTTAATGAAGGCTACCAAAGAGAAAAAAAGCGAACCACATTGAGTCAATTGGATGCCACCTAATTAGTAAGTTGGAAACCCGAGAAGGGAGAATTAGAGCGCAGTGCGACTATTATATAAGTTAGTGGAGGCTACCAAAGTAAAGAAAGTGTAAGCACACTGAGCCTAAATTTGGGATGCCTAACTAGTTAGTTGAAAACCCAGATCGTGAGAATAGAGCTCGAGGGCCAAAGATCATTATAGAGTGGTGTTAAAGAGAAGAAAGAAAAAGCAGTTTCTCCTTACCCTTTGTTATACTTAAAATTGAACTTTCAACTTCTATAAAAATTAAAAAATAAAAATAAAAGAAAACTCTTCATATTCTTTTTTTTTTTAAAAGGAAGAAAACTCTTCTGTATTCTCTCTCTCTCTTATAGATAACTTTTATATTTCAAAAAAGAGAGAAGTGAAAACTATTGATATTTTAAATTAAAAATTTCTTCCCATTCTTCTTAAAAAAATAATAATTTTGTCACTTCTCTCTTTTCTCTCTCCACGTTTCTCTCTTTCAAATCAATATTATATATATATATATATATATATATATATATATATATATATATATATATATATATATATAAAATAAAATAAATAAATTGATACATATGATAATTACATATCTTAATAATTTTTAACTAAAGTAATTTTATTTAATATATTTTTGAATAAAATAAATTTTATCATTCAAAAATATGTGACGTTTGGCACGCATAAAGTCTAAAAGAGAAAAATTAATAAGGTCCATGAGAGAGGTTTAGAGGAGATAGCTAAGAGTCCTAAGGCTGAGAGCCACATAAAGAAAACCAAGCGAGGAAAAGTAAGGGACCCAAAAAAAAAGGAGGAAGAAGAAGGTTCCACTAAGAGCAGAAACCCTTACAGAGCACATTTAAACTCATTGATGTACTTATCGCCTTATGCTTGTATTGGCTAGATTAGATTGCATCGTAGGTGGCATAAATACATTACTTTATTTTTTTTCTTAACTCGTAAATGATTAATATTTTATTCTATTATATTCACTTTTCTTCAATCAAATGAAGCCTTCATGTACACATTGAACATTTTTAAGGAAAAAAAAAACATATTTAATTATAACTTCATCCAATTGAAAAATGAAATATACAAAAATGATCATTTTAAAAAATATATGTTTTTTAATCTCAAACAAGCAAACCATAAACGTGCAAAAGCAGATTTTGAAACACAAGAATATAAAAAATTCCTAAACTAGAATACATAAAAATTATATATTTGATTCTTTATTATTACTTTTGCATAAACAAGTTAATTATGAAATTTTTCATAAACTTTTAGCAAAGATAATTTTTTAGAAAGAATATTAAATAAAAATTTATTAAAAGAAGATGTATCTAAGTGTTCAAAATTTCCATTTTCATCTGGTAGCAATTTAATAATATCTCGAAGTTTCATCTTCAAATGTCTCTCAAACAAGTTTATTTTATAGATGAAGCTATTAATATTGCTCAATATCATTATGATGTGCCTTAGTTTTATTTGATATTTTATCATAAGATATATTATGATTAACAGAATAAATTTTTTATAAAACTATCAAGTTTAAATATTGATAAACATAATTTTAGATTTATTTTATAGATTTGATTTTCGATGATATTAATAAGGCATAGATTAATCAACATCGGCATTTTCTAAAATCACGAAAGGCATGATCGACATCATTCCCGCATGATCAAATTAATCATCAAGCACCAATCTCAAGGCATTTTCAAAAAATGCTTCATCTAATCACCGATTTCAGCAAACTTACAACCGACCGCCTCGATGAGACGAACATAGCAAATATCAGTCCGATCCAGCTGAATCGACGCATCAAGCTATCGGAGTACGAAAATGGATCCCGATCCGCCAAATGGTCACCAAAATCGACATATTTATCCGATCGAGCTCGTCACCTAATCCAACGAATCCAAGATCACCCAATTCCGACATCATTAAGGCACCCAGATCATCAAAATACACCGTTCGATCGAGGGGATCGCACTGGGCCATCCGATGGGAGTGGTTGGAGTTTTCCACGAATTTACAAGGCCTGCCACTCCCAAAAAATCTATAAATAGAGCTTCATTCTCACCTTAGGGGACCGGACCGATTTGAAGACCGATCGAGAACCACCCGAATTTGACGCCGACGCATCTATCACCACCGCTACCACCAAGAAGTCAAGACGTGAGCCTAGAGATCACCCCTGTGGGACTAGAAAAGACCACGCCGCCTCCTTTCTCCTCAAGATCAAGAGGTTGCTCCCGTAAGATCGCTCGCCGCTTTTGGGAAACTTCTCCTCGGAGTTGACCGATATTGTATTTTTCTACACTCTAATATCATTTCGCTCAGAAACACCTTCTTCTCCAACTAACGGAAGCAAGGACCAGATCTTTGAACACATAAGAAAGTTCTACGATCGGCAAGGCTCGTGGTTTTTCCTTAACGGTTTTCCAATGATAACCCTCGGTTCATATCCCCCGCCAGGTGTTGATAATTTTGGCTACGAATTTAAGATCTCGTGATCTACCTAATAAAATTCTCAAAGACGCAATGCTTTGCGCCACTGTGGGAATAAAGCTCATTGCTATATCTCCAATATGGTTGGTAACGGGTTTCATGGCCCAACGCCTCCTCATTCTCGTGATCAAGGACGCCAAGTCTCCAACACTTCTACATGACTGCCTGTGTGAGGGTCCGCTGCCCTCTTTGGAAGATCGCTTTCAAAGGATGGAGGATTCCAACGAAATTCTTCGACTCGCGAGGACCCAAGAAAAACGCTCCAACACGCCTGGAAGAGCCATGTTCGACGCTCTCAAGATAATCCGATTTTCTTCCCGAGAATGATTACCCGAATGCCGGATCAACAAGTAGAGAACCCTTGGCACCACATCCAGATGTCAACTCGATACCGCCAGCTCTACTCACCCCACATAATGGCTCACAGACGGTGAAACTCCACGCCACCTTATAATGCTGATGAACTACGACGATCGGTGTGAAGAGTTCCCAAACAATTTGAATGATCCATTCTCCGCCGCTTCTTCCAAAACTCGCCCCGCCAGATCATCTCGCAATACCCGACGACGAGATTCAAGCTTTCCCAAAGATGGACCTTACAATGGCACAACCGATCCAGACGAGCATATCGATCACTTTCGAACGATCATGCACATTCGGGCAAATGACTCGCTCTTGTGTCGTATTCCCCGACTCAAAGGACGTGCTCAGACTTGGTTCTATTCGCCGCTGGGGTCCGTCCGATCATTTGGAGAGCTCGCATTTTTTGTGTAATGCCTCGCAACAAGAGAATCATCGTGATTCATCACATCTCCTGAATGTAACGATGGAGAGTCCTCAAAGAATACTTCCGAGGTTCTCCTCTCAAGCCCGGCTGATACCGTGAGTAGATCCGAACTTTGAGGGCGTGCTTCTGAGGACTCCGCCAGATACTTATTCATCATTAATGCGGAGATCCCATTCCTATGTCGACTGTCCACAATAGAGGCACAAATCTCCGGTTAAGCTATCGCTGCTCATCTAATGCTTGAACCACCAAGCAAAGAAGGAAGAAGGTTCCCAAAGGTGATGTTCAAACATCTCAAAAAAAAAGAAGAGAAAAGAACCTCCCCCAAAACCTCCTCGCCAGCACCTCGATGACTCAATCGAGAGAAATATACGCCTCAACACGCCATGCGCTAACATCCTACCGGCTATTCAGAAGAGGATAGCGCCAAGTGGCCGACCTTTAAAGCCCGGAATTGGAAATCAAGAGAAATTTCGCCACTTTCACCGCAAAAGGGCACACCAATCAAGAGTGCCACCAATCAAGGAAGAAATCAAAGACCCATTCAATATATCCACGCAATTGGAAAAGAATCAATGACTCATAACATACCCCCAACCGGGGCAACTCTAATCTCAAAAGATAAGCAAGTCAAGAACACCAACGCGGCAAAGATCAATGGTCAACTCGCTACAAGCTCATACAAATATTCGATCTCTTCCATACGGTTAACGCCATCGGTAAACACTCGACAAACAACCTGTGATAGTCAAAACGCCCTTGTGGACTTCACACCTCTTCCATACGTTAACGCCATCGGTAAACACTGACAAACAACCTGTGATAGGTCAAACGCCTTGGTGGACTTCCCCGACCTCTTCCATAAGGGTTAACGCCATCGTAAACACTCTAACAAACAACCCAGATAGTCAAAACGCCCTTGTGGATCTCGCGACCTCTTCCATACGACGCCATCGAGCAAAAGCTCGACAAACAACCCGAAAGGTCAAAAGTTCTTGGTGGACTTCCCACCTCTTCCATACAAGAAGGCCGAATAATATTCACCAATAACCTGTGAAAAGTCAAAACTTTGTACCCACTCCACAGTTAATGTCATCGGATAACACTCGACAAACAACCTTGATGGGTCAAAATCCTCGGATTCAATTATATCTCTAACATGCAAGTTAACGACATCAATTTCAACTTGAACCATCCATTGAAGTTTCAAGAAATCTTATTTCCTACAAGAAGGGAGGGACTAGACCATCTCCGTTTCCAACGCCGCCGACCATGACCGACCATCTTCGCTTCCACCACCATAGCACTGGCCACCACCATAGCGCTGGCCATTCCGCTTAACTATCGATATCGCCGCCGCCAGACAATCTGCCGGTCATTTTCGCAACCTCGCCTACCACCATTCGCTGCCATCTTTCGCAGAATACCGACGTTGCCGCCACCGCCGACTACTGCCGCTATTGTCGCCGCCACCATCTCTGCCGCAACCACCATTGCTGGCCTCGCCAGCGATCTTTCATCCGCCATCCTTCAAATTATCAATCGTTGCCGGTCATTCCCGCCGACTACCGACGGGCCGCCACTACAAGGACTTGGTGGACTTCCCATGACCTCTTCCATACGTTAACGCCATCGGTAACACGACAAACAACCTCGATGGGTCAAAGATCCCGGATTCACTAACCTCTTCCATACAAGCATCGCCATAACACTCGACAAACAACCTCGGATAATAAAAATCTCACGGATTTTCAACCTCTTCCACAGTTAACGCCATCGGGTAACACTTTGACAAACAACCTGATGAGTCAAAATCTCGCGATCACTAACCTCTTCAAGAGTTAACGCGTCATTGTAACACTGACAAACAACCGGATGGGTCCATAACTATCTCGCACGCATACCTACATGCATTTGCGCCTCGTGACGCCTGTAGTCATAATATTGGCTTATGAAGATCTGTTTCCTCAAAATGCGCAATTGATGGACTCTCACCATTGAAGAATTTCTATTTTCGAGTATGACATATATTTTGGATGATCAGATAATGTCACCCAAAAATAGCAACCGATACATCCTCGTAAAATCAAGCACGACCAAGGCATTTTCGTAAATGTTTCATCTAATCACCGATTTCGAAACTTAAATGACGCTCGGCGAGACGAACATAAGAAACATCAGCATAGTCCGATCCGAATCAATCGACTCGATCAAGCTATCGAGCATGAAAATGGATCCCGATCCACAAATGGTCACCAAAATCGATACATATATCGAAGCGCTGCCAAGACGAATCCAACGAATCCAAGATCACCCCAACATCATTAAGGCACCCGTGATCATCAAAATACACCGTCGATCGAGGGATCGACTGCGTCCGATGGGAGTGGTTGAGTTTTCCACGAATTTACAAGGCTACCACTCCCAAAAAATCTATAAATAGAGCTTCATTCTCACCTTAGAGGGGACCGAATCGATTTGAAGACCAGAGCTCGAGAACCACCACCTCGACGCCGACGACGATCTATCACCACCGCTACCACCAAGAGTGCTCAAGATCGTGAGCTCGCCCTTGGGAGGTCACCTCTGTGGGACTAGAAAAGACTTGCCGCTCTTTCTCCTCAAGATCAGGTTGCTTAAGATCGCCTCGCCGCTTTTGGGAAACTTCTCCTTGGGTTGGAGTTGACCGATATTGTTTTTTCTACACTCAATATCGTTCTCAGAACACCTTCTTCTTCAACTAACGAGAAGCAAGGACTGTGATCTTTGAACACATGTGAAAGTTCTACTGACGGGCAAGGCCCCTGGTTTTTCCCTTAACGGGTTTTCCACATATAACCCTGTTCATATCCCCGCCAGTGTTGATAATTTGACGCATCAAGATCTCGATCACCGAATAAAATTCTCAGCACTAACAACATAAACACATAAAGAAGTATTATTGAGTAACCTAATTATATTATTGATAAATTATTTTCCATCGTATAATTCTATGATTAAAATTCATTATGTCATCTCATAAAAAAAATTTATGAAATGCCTTACCGAAAGCTAAATTTGATTGAGGGATTAATGGAAAAGAAATGTTAACTCATCATATATAATGAAAACAAGCAACAATTTATATTGTAATAGTTCAAATATTATGGATAATTACTACAATCTAAAAACTCATGTTACAAAATTATAAGAAAATTAATGTACTCAAAATTCTTTTTGTGTGCCCAAAGACTTCCATAATGCTGAAGAGAAAATTCTAAATATGCAAATTTTATTTGAAAAAAAAAAAAGAATTTTGTCCACTTAAGTCCGATGAACTATAAGGAATTTACTGTTATAAAAATATAAGGTTGTTCTTTTGTTGATAAATATTAAAAAGTTGTTACTCATAAGCTCCATATATCTTCTAGGATTAGTATTTATGATATAGTTGTAAAGCTTTAGTCAAGATTTACAAAAGACTTAGATCTAATCTTACCAAACAATCATTTGAGCCACATAAATCATATTAACTTTTTAAATCTTATTTTCTTTTCATTTTAGGTTAAATCTCAAATTTATTAAATTCAAAGAATCTAATGTTTATTAGATTTACATCTTTTTCTCATTGTGCTTTTTCTTCTTTTCATTTTAAAATTAAATATTAAAAATATCGTTTAAATAACTTGTTAAAATTTAACTATATTTAGCCTTTATAATGCCAGAGATAGATTTTAAGGTTGTGCCTCCAAGATTTACTAAATTCCATTTATATCCAAATAGTTGTTAAGTATATAATCTAATTTAATTAGCTATTTTGCATGAGATTCAGCCTTAAATTTCGCCTTGAATTGGTGGCATTATGACTCAATTTGAACTTAAGTTTTGAGCTGGTGGTTATATAATTCAATGCAAACTTAATTTTCAAGGTTGTGGCTACCTAATTCAAACTTCATTCATATTTTGTCTCTCACCATCCAAGTCAAATGAAAATTATTAAATGAAGAAGAATCTAATGGTTGGAAGCATATCATAACCATGAGAATATAAAGAGAAGAGAAAGAAAAGGAGAAAGAAATGGATAGAGAAGTTCTCCTGACAAAGAAGAGAAAGAGAGCGAAGAGTAGCAATAACATCTCATTCTTCACATTCAGTGCTCATCTTTACAATAAATGTTTGTATTTTCTCTCAATCATTAACAAAGATAAAGAACTATATATCATTATTTTATAAGCATGATCTTTCTTCCTATAGATCTTTAAATCTTAGTAAAATATTTGGTCCCTTTATAGTCATGAATATGGATAAATCTCATTGAATCATAAAAAATTATGCCTTATGTTTAAGATCATTGGTGTATTTGGCATTTTATCTTCAATTAACTTTCAAATTTTTATCACTACATTAATAACTAGTGTCAAAATTTTAGACTAAAAAGCTTTCAAATTCAAGAATTGAAAATAGAAATAGTAAAATTAATAAGTTCAATAACCAAAAATTTTGGAGCTTTGTAAAACACAAATTGAAAATTATTTGTATAAAAAATTTATCAATCATTAAAAAGATTAAACACACATTCAATCAGTTAAGAAGTGTGGGAGTTGATGTACAAATAGGCTTTTGGTGCAATTTAACTATATTTTAGTATAAATATAGCCTTCAACATTCTCAATGAGATGATAATAGTATGCGAAGACCCTCTCTAAAATTTATGAGAAGACCTCTGCAGTCAACAAGGAACATTTAATATATATATATATATATATATATATATATATATATATATATATATATATATATATATATATATATATATATATATAGGGGAGCTTTGATAAAAATCATATCAATGAATTCAGCAAAAATATAAATATCAAGTTCTATGATAAGATTCAAATCTTGAGCTTGCTATCACAATAATCAAGATAGGATGGCATTATAGTTATTAGTAGTTTTATAATTTGTTCAAAATAAAGTTTAGTGATGTTTTAGATCTTATTCTTAACAATAATGTTAGATAGTAAGAGACTGTTAAAAAAATATATTATATTTTAAATATTCATAATATGAGCAATTTAAAAATATTAACAATAACGAATAAAGAAGCAAATAAAAATATCATGATAAGAACTATCAATCGAATCATAGTGGAGAAAGTCTCGAGATTGTCCAAGTGTGTGTTAGTATTATGATAAGCTTAGTCAAGAACTAAAAGAATGCAAGAAAAACAATCATAAATAATGTTAAAAGCTAAAAGAAGAGATAATAATGAATGTCATTATAAAAGACAATCTAAATGTATTGATTTTTAGTACAAATAATCCAATGGAGATAGGGATATTAGACTTAGATGCGAGCTTCTATTTTTCTTTCAATAAAATATAATGATAAACTATTGCACATGAAATCATTAAAAGTATTTATTCTTGATAATTAGTTATTAAATAATATATGCACTGAAGGCAAGGGTGGACCCACGATCTACCGAGGGTAGGCACCTTGCCCACCCTCAAATTTTAACTGTCTTTGCCTAGAAGTTTGCAAGTCAAATTTCCCTTTATAAGAAAAATTACAAAATTTTGTCAGCCACAGCCTTCTATTGATAGTTCTCATTCTTGACAATACATTATATAAGTTCTAATTCTCCAAATTATTTGACTTGGATCTCCTATGAATAAAATGACTTTCATAAAATTTTGCTAAGCACAAGTAATTGGAGATGAAATGACAAATGAAATTGGCCTAAAGTATTTCTTTACTTCACAAAATTAATGAATTTTAATATATATATATATATATATATATATATATATATATATATATATATATATATATATATATATATATATATATATATATATATATATATATATATATATATATATATATCATTTTGTCACTATTTTGATTCAAAAATAAAATTCTTTTGATAGTGACTGTTTTTAAAATCACACACCTATTCACCCAAAAAAATATATATACAATTTTATTTTGTCACATCATCGCAACACTATGTTTAAGGCGTCGTGATGCTGCCCAACCCTTCTAGAAGGATGATAATCCGAGCTACGTTAAATATGGTTTAATAATTATGATCTTTGCCAAGGCCGCACACATCCTATTGAGAGAGAATAATTACAAGGAACATGCTATAAATAGTAGTGTCCATCTTCCTTCTCTTTTTCTCTCTCCAACCAATTCTTACTCTCACAACACTCACGCTCTCGAATGATCTTCTTTTGTTTTGAGACATTGTCGCTTCATATAAAGATTTAAGATTTTACCTTTAAAAAAACATGTTAAATCATAATCACAGCGATCTTGGATCGATGAGAAAATGAATATTGCAAATTTGAAGACCTCTATTGAACTTTGTTCTAGCCAAGATGAAAACCCTCCTCCTAGATCTTGATTTGAACATGGAGAAGAGTACTTTGCACTATGATTTTGAAATCCAACACTTCTAAGGAGAAATGCTACAAAATTTCTAAATATTTTCTAAATTCTCACAAGAAACTCAATTTTGACTCACGCATTCTAAGCAAAAGCGAGCCACAACACTATGCTCAGTATTTCTAATATGGATAGTTAATGACACCAAAGACCACCATTACCATCAAATCACCTAGCGTTGTTGCCATGACATAGCCAGGACGCCATGCTCACTTGGTGCGAAATATGACTTATAATATTTTATAAAATCTCCTAGCATTGCAGCATAAAGGACCAACGTTATTACACTATATCTCCCTCACATGTAAAAGACTTAGAAAATTTTTTTGCTAAGGGCCAAAAAATATGACCCTATCATTTGATGCCATAGTTACATCGACCAAGCTCGGTTTTTAATAATAGTGCATGAATTATCACTGATTTCATTTTTATGAATATGTTCAAATTTTTTTTATTTAAATCTTAGAGCGATATATTAACCATGTTAATTACATACAAGCATATAACACAATAATAATAAAAGGAAAATTTCAAATTTAAAGAAAATTATAAATTACAATTTATAAAGGGGAAAAAAGTACAAAATTGAAACAATCATACTCTCCTCCTCTCCTCTTCTTCCTCCTTCGCATGGTACCAACGGGTAATTACACAAGTCACATGAGACACTATAAGAAAGCGACTTGGTTAAGATTGTAGTTCTAGAACATGTTGATCGCTGTAGTGTTGAATTGGGCTATGTAAGAGAAATACATTTGATGTTAATAAGATCAAACTTATGCTATTGTCGCTATGACTACTTTGGTTCACCCTTTTCTTAAGTTCATGATTAACTACCAATTAGACTTGTCGACTAGGGACTTAAAGATTGGGGCGCAGGTTGGCATGTGAGCCTTCCCCAACTTCAAATCAAATCCCCAATTACCTTTGTTAGGAGCCTCAATGAGTATTTCTTCATTAAACCACCGCCTCACCGCAACACATAAACCATAAATCAAGGAAGGGTGATGCACTAAAAGTAGTACCTCTTTAACATAGATAGAATTATAAATAACTTTCCCAATATCAATCGAATTTTGAATAGCAAAATTTAAAACAATACCTTTAGTAACCTTACTAATATTATCAATGGACGAATCTTGGCAAAAATGAAATAATGTCAAGCTTTAGATTCAAGAGGAGGCCGGTAGTAAAGTTGATAATTTTTTCTCCCATTGTTTTCATTACACATTTGCATTTTCATAACTAAAATAGAGGATATCGTCAAATCAAGATGATCATTATAATACAAGATACTCATCGAAATTAATATCTTGGAGATTGTACTATGTGTTAATAGCATAACTATCAAAACTTACTAGTTTCTCTCGCATATATCCTTTGTTGTCATGGCTTTATGTGCATTCGAAGAATTCACCAAGACAATGCTAATGTTGTCGTAGGCTAAGCTATTCTTCTCATGGTCACCTTGAAATGGGATCAAAAAACTCCTCTGGATCAAATGTTTGTGGGTGAGAATTGATACCACTCTTTGCATGATTGATGAATTTTCCATCACTATGTGGGCTCCAAAATTAAATCTCGACAATATTTTGAATCAAGAGAGTGATTTGAAGTGTCGTAATTTTCAAAAGGCAGATGGAATAGTATATAAGACACTACCTAGAGATTTTGCCCTCATTTTGTGAGGACTTTAGATTCTCTTTCTTATAAAGCAAGCTCCTTATAATAATTATCCTCTCAATAAGTGAGAGAACTTTTCTAGTCATTAGATCGCAATGCAATTATAGAAAAGATATGGAGCAGAATTTAGATTATGAAATTCATCATTTCAAAACCGGATGGTTGGGGAATAATGATGCCCGATCTAGATCTCATATGTCATAGGGCTAGTCTACTTAATCAAAGAAGGTAATCAACCCAAACGAAGGATCCTCATCACAAAGACATGGGTTACATCAAAAGAAATCCTCAGACTGGGTTGTTTTTCAAGGAGATAATATTAAGTTTACCTTACCGATGAGGGTTGTTTGCCCTATCAAGTATACCCTATGATTTACAACTCAAAGGGTGGAGCCATTGGGGAGCATATATGATGGATGTTGGCATTCTTTCTTTTGATGTGATTGAGAGAATATGGGCATTGGAGATGAGGGGTGAATATATGTTGATAACTGCTCCACCAAGGATTGCCAAGGTTTGGCCACCAAGCTCTCAAACTACAAGAATAACTCAATAATTTGTAATTGCTAAAAGATCTCCTTCATTCTAGTAAGAGGGACTATTTATAGCCATTACAAGCATTTTTCAAAAGAAAAAAATTCAAAATTTGGAGGGAAAGGTGGGTGGCCATTAATGTGCATTAAATTACCTCATTATTTTATCATCCACCCATTTCACATGCTATTATTTTATGTGATTCAACCACCTCACATGTCATGCTTTGAATTTTAAATGCAAAATTTCAAACATAGAGTTTCTAGAAGAAAATTAAAAATTACATAAATAAAAAAAGATGAAATCATAAAATGGGCCTTAGCAGGCTAATGGGCTAAGCTTTCTTCTTTCTTGAATTTTCTTGGGCTTTGGCTTGAGATCTTATAAATGGATCTTGAGCTCTAATTTTTAGATCCTCATGATATTCTAGATCAACTCCCCTGGGCTCAATTGAACTCTGCTCCATAGAGTTGAAATCTAAGAAGTTTTTTACTAATTATGGGATAAAGTCTCCAAATTAGCACAGGTCAACCATGTGTCTTTAGCTGGCTTATTCTTCTAATGAACTAGAAAATAATGTTCAAAAGTTAGATTAATGGGTGCTTCCTCAGTGATAATATAGTCAACTTCAAAGGAAGAGGGCTTCTACAAGTATGGTGTTATATCTCCTGTTAAAGAGTTAGACTGAACAAGTGGAGGTTTGCTAATTCCTTCATATGATAGAATATTTTTAATATTAATGACTAGATGAAGCATATCAGCAGGTAAATCAAGGTGATAAGCATTAGTTCCAATTTTTTGAGAATTTTAAATGGACCATAAGCTCATGCATGTAATTTCTTATATCTAGTTTTGATAATGCTCGGATCGAATCAATACATAATCACTTTATATTCTTTCATTGAACGATTATGATTTGCCTTAAAAGCATAGCTATCATTACTTAAAGTAATTTGCTTGCTTATATCTTTATGGAGGCTTTGAAAATATTTAGCAAATGAGAATGCTACATCAGAAAATACATGAGATAGTAGGTTTTCTACATCTATTAGTCGTCATGGGTTTTGACCATAGACTATCTCAAATGGTGATTTTTTTGTAGTTCTAGATATAATACTATTATAGGAAAATTCTGAAGTTGGTAAATGTAAATCCTAATGTAAATCCTAATTTTCTAAACTTTTACCTACCAAACATCTAAGAAAATTTTCTAAGGTATGATTAACTACTTGCCATCCATGTGGGTGAAAGGCAAGAAAATTTTAATTTTGTACCTAATAATTTCCATAATATTTTTCAAAAATATAAGACAAACTTAACATATCTTTTAGAAATAATGGTTAAAAGGAGACCATGGAGTTGCACTATTTTTTAAAAAAATAATTTTGCTATATAAGAAATATCATTTGTTTTTGAACAAGGTAAGAAATGAGCCATTTTTGAGAACCTATCTACTACAATAAAAATACTATCATGCCCTGGAGCTATCCTAGGTAATCCTAGAATAAAATCCATTGATAGGTCTTTCCAAGGCCTATGGAAGTGTGCAATGTATTGTCCAAACCTTTGTTTGATAGTTTTATCCTGTTTACAAATTAAACATTGAGCCACTAATTTTTGAACATTTCATTTTAATGAAGGTCAATAAAATCTATTTTCTAATAAACATATGGTCTTATCCTTTCCAAAATGAGCCTACACCCCAACATGTACCTGATAAGGAATTTTCTAAGAGAAGATGAGGAATGCATAATTATTTTCCTTTATATAAATATCCATTTGTTATCAAGAATGTCCCTTGTAAAGTTATTAGTTTATCTAGTGTTCAAGATAAATTAGTGAAAGTCGGCACAATATAATCATCTTTAATTCTATCAAATCTGGGATTCTCAATTCTAAAGAGGAAATCATTAGTTTACCCGATAAAGCATCAACGGTTTATTCTCAATTTCATGCTTATGCTTTAGAATAAAAGAGTAGTCTTGTAAAAATTCAACCCATTTTGCATGCCTATGACTTAATTTTCATTGAGTATTAATGAATTTTAAGGCATGATGATCAGAATTAAGTATAAATTCTCTATGTAAGAGATAATGTTGCCAATGTCTTAAAGATTGAATTGCAGCATAAAACTCTCTATCATAAGTGGAATATCGTTGTTTGGCTTCATTTAACTTTTCACTAATGAATGCTATAGGATGATTCTCTTGACTTAAAATTCCACCTATCCCAATTCTAAGCATCACATGTCACATCAAAGGCTTTAGAAAATTAGAAGCCTAAGGATTGTGCGTAAGTGATAAGAACTTTAATTGCTCTAAGGCCTTTTGCATAAGAAGTCCAACAAAATTTATCTAATTTTAGTATATCAGTTATCGGAGCAACAATGGTACTAAAATTCTTAATAAATCTTCGATAAAAAGTGGCTAAACCATGGAAGCTTCTAACTTCAGTAAAACTTTTAGATGATGGACAATATAAGATTTCTTTCACTTTAGAAGGATCGTTTAAGTCCGAGGATATAATAAAGCCTAAAAAAGATTACCTCCTTGCAAAAAAAAAGAAACACTTTTTTAAATTAATGTATAATTTCTCTTGTATAAATAGTTCAAAGACTTTTGTAGGTGTTGTAGATGTTCATTTTCACTTGGACTAAAATCAATATCATCAAAATACACCACCAAAATTTACCTATATATGGTTTAAGAAAGATTCATTAATCTCATAAATGTGCTAGAGCATTTGAAAGTCCAAAGGGTATGATAAGCCATTCATAAAGTCCATCGTGGGTCTTAAAAGTCGCCTTCCACTCATCTCGATCTAATCCAAATTTGATGATATCCACTTTTAGATCAATCTTTGAAAAAAATTTGCTCGAGATTAAATCTAACATATCATCTAATTGGGGAATAGAAACCTACATTTGATAGTAATTTTATTTATTTCGACTATCAACACATTCACTATGTTCCATCTTTCTTTGGAGTTAATAATGTTGGACCGCATAGGGCTAAGACTCTCTTGAATAAAACCTTTTTTAATAATTCCTCAACTTGTCTTTAATCTCAACATGCTAGAGTTTATCCTAATGTGGAAGATTAGGAAGTTGAGAACCGGGTAAGAACTCAATAGCATGTTGAATGTCTCTTAGAGGAGGTAGCTAATCAGGAAGCTCATCGGGTGCAATATCATTAAAATCAGAAAGAAGAGAAGAGACCACAATAGGTGTGTGAGTCTCATTAGAGTCTGGTATGACTTCTTTTATATGTAATATGTGAAGAAGAAATGGATCAGAAAATTTTTTTCGTAAAGATCCAAAACCTATTATTTCTATCTTTCAAGAAAGGAAGAGTAGTTATTTTAAAGTAAGAATCATAAATGATAATATTAGCCTAATAGTAGGATTTTCTATGATAATTAATTAAAGTTTAGCATTTTTCTTTAATAGGCTTAGGTTGCAAGTCGAGTTGGTTTGTGTGGTGTTATGGAGGTATTTTTTCTACCGCTTTATTGGTAAGAGTTTAATAGTCTTATTATTATGTTTAAAACATAAGTATTTTCCTACCATAGTGAATAACATTCATATCATATAGCCAAGGTTGTCCTAAGAGAATATGAGCAATATCCATAGGGAGAACATCACACCAAATTTGGTCCTCATAGCTTCCTATTTTAATAGGAACTAAACACTAATTGGTGATGGGAAGAGATGTATGATTTACCCAGCTAACATGAAATGGTTCAAGGTGAGGTTTAGATTTTAGGTTGGCTCGAGTTAATGTGTGTGTTGAAATGACATTCATAGCACTCCCTCCATCTATAACTAACCTACATCTCTTTCCATTACACAAAACATACATTGTAAAAATATTCTTTCTCTTCCAATCTTCTGTTTAATTACAGTAAGACATCTCATCACATTAACATGAGGGTCGTCAGTTAATTCCAATTCTTCATCAGATAATGGGGTGTCATCATAAACTGCTTCTATATTATCATCTATTGAATTTTCAACTTCTTCTAAAAGAAAATTTGAGCTTTACATTGATTTTGCATATGACCCTTTTATGACATTTAAAATATATATTACTTCTAGTGTTCTTAGAGCTCCCTTCAATTGAAGTTTTAGGCAAGGGGTCGAGCCATTTGGATGGTGTCTAACAATAGATCTATGAGATGAAATGGAAGGTACTTGACTTTAGTTTTGTAGAAGGAGGCGTTTCTTTTGTTGTTCAACTAATAATGCATAATGAAATGCTTCCTTTAAAGATTATGGGTTAAATAATTCAACTTTATTTCTAATGTCAATCTTAAGTCCAATAACAAATTTATTGGCTAATTGTCAATCATTATCAGCTCAATCAGTTCTAGAAACTAGATCTTCAAAAGTATTCAAGTATTTAATTATAAGATAATTATCTTGTCTCAAAGTTAATAATTGACTATATAGCTTCTTATCATGATGCCTAGGAGCATTTCTTTTTCTTAATATTTTTTTCATTTCTATCCAAGTGAGGTTTTTTCTTCCTAATCATTGTTCTTTAGCTAAAGTATTTATCCAATAAATTTTAGCATGCCCTATCAATTTTATTTTAGCAAAATTAACTCTTTGGTAATCATCCATTTTATACCAATCAAAGAACTCATCCATTTGAACTAACCAATCGAGAAATTTATTTGGGTCATGTATACCATCATAAGTTGTTTTACTTTAACTCTTCAAGATGGATCATTAGTATTCTAAGTCTTAAAATAATTTTCTCCTCTTCCACTATTTCTAGTAATTGATGGTCTTCTAAGTGGTTGATTTCTATATGATTTGGATATGAATCTACTTCATGTATCCCTATTGCAATAGTCTGAGCAGGTATTGGAGGAGGAGTTGGTACTCTATTATTTTGTAGATGGGCTATAAGAGTTTGCATTTTTTTGTTTAAGTTCTTGCATTTGATTCTTACTTTCTTCTAAAATTTGTTGAGTTTTTAATTCATTATCTTGGATCCTAAGATCTAAGGCATCAACTAATTTAGTCAAATTTTTAACTTGATCTTGACAGATAGATTTTGGTGCTATGAGATTTTTTTTTTTTTTAAAAAAAAAAAGATATATGAAAAGAGACCAATGAAAAAAAGAAAAAATAAGTATAATATAATTGTAATCAATCAAAGTGAAATTTTAGGCTAAGAGAACTTCCAAGTGAGAGAGAGGTACAAGACCACTTAAATCCCAAGCTCTCCTAGATAGTTTTGATTTTTTTGACAAATTTCTATTTAGCTTTCAAAATCACCAAGTTTAACACACTTATATTATTATGCATGCATATTTTTTTTATTTTTTTAATGCAATGAAAAAAAATGCTCAAATTTATCAAGCCACTAATGACTAGGTTATTTTTAGGGTGAAGCACTACCTCACTAAGGTGCTCTCTTATTATTATTATTTTTTTGGATGTGGGGTTGCATAAGTTCACACAATTAGAAAATGACTAAAATATATAATGAATCATGAATTGAAATTTTATGCTATCACCATAAACCACAATATATATATATATATATATATATATATATATATATATATATATATATATAATATATATATATATATATATATATATATATATATATATATATATTTTCAAGCTACTAATATGTATTTAAACTATCATATAAAAAAAAAATTAATTAATCTCACAAGTCCAAGAAAAACTCACAAGTTTGAAGACAAGTCCAGCACTTGAGGCTCCCTTTGTTAAAGCAAACTTTTAACCAAATTTGCTCCCTCCAGGTTTCACTCTGATACCAAATTTGATGAAGATGGGCGTTCTTTCTTTTGATGAGATTGAGAAAATATGAGTATTAGAGGTGAGGAAGAAGATATGTTGGATAATTAGCACTATTAAGGATTGCTGGTTTGGCCACCAAGCTCTCAAACCACAAGATAACTCAATTATTTGTAATTGTCAAAATGATCTCCTTCATTCTAGTAAGAGAGGCTATTTATAACCATTACAAGCATCTTTCAAAAGAAAGGAATTCAAAATATGAAGGGAAAGATGGGTGGCTACATTAATGTGAAGTATTAAATTGCCTCATTATTTTATGTCATCCACCAAATTCACATGCTATTATTTTATGTGAATTCAATCACCTCACATGTCATGCTTTGAATTTTTAAATGCAAAATTTTAAACATAAAATTTCTAGAACAAAATTAAAAATTACATAAATAAAAAAGATGAAATCATAAAATAGGACTTAGCAGGCTAATGGGCTAAGCCTTCTTCTTTCTTAAATTTTCTTGGGCATTAGCTTGAGATCTTGTAAATGGACCTTGAGCTCTAATTTTTGGATCCTCATGATGTTCCACATCAATACCACCGATCATAATATAATGGAGCTCGAGCCAAACCACCCATCAGGACTCGTCAGAATCGCTTCATCTATGGAGCTCGTTACACATAAAGGACACGGTCATATCCTTCGGCATGAGATTGATTGAGAACATGTAGAACACTTAATTTGACATCGGGTCATTTGTGAGAGAATTTTCTTAATTTGTCACCCCAACTATGAGGTGGATGGATTGAGTTTGATTTGAGTTTTAATGATAGAATTCCATTTAAGCAGTTTTAAATTACTACTTAATTTGATTTAAAAAATTGATTAATTGAAATATGTTTAAGAGCTTTAGATCCTATCAACTCTATTTAATTACTAACAGAAGATTAGATCTACCATCACCTGACATAATTAATTTTTAAGATATTTCACTGATTTGAAACTATTATTATAAGTTTTTAGATTTTGTTAACCTGGACCCAATCCTAAAACAAAATTGGGAAACAACCCGCACATCATCCTCAGACACTTGAATTTTAGCATTCAACATAGTGTCGGGGCCCATGCGGGTGTATTTGTAATTTAGATAATTTTATTTTTGAATTATGAGATTGCTTTTGTATTTTCATTTAATTCTAATTTATCATGCACCTTTTAGATATTAAAATTTGCACTTGAAATCTCTATGTCCGAGCATATGCAGGAATTTATAGTTTTAGATAATTCCACTTAATTAGTGATTTCGTTGATTTTAAAATTCATAATTAGAATGAAATCAATTAATTTTGATTAAAGGAAGCCCATGATTTTATAGATTTTGATTTAGTATCGCCATTTGTCGCTTGTAAAAGAGTTGTAGATTGTGAAGAAAATATTTTGATTTAGATTGTAGTTTAAAACTTTACTTGCACTTTGTTTACTTGTTGAGTTTTGCCTCCCAACTTGATTATGTTCAATTTACATCACCTTTGATAAGTTATGTCGATTTCTGTTTATTGCTTTACTACTTATGCTTATTACAAGATAATGATCACCTCCATATTTGTATAAGAGTTATTAAACTCAATTTGGATTCATCCTGGGACGTAAGTTTATTGCAAGTTGTTATGAATTTAGTATTAATCCTCCCAAATTTCAATTAAAGCTTGTTTAATTTTGATAAAATTACAAGAAAAGAGAACGCACTCATTACTTCAATTTAAGCCATAGAGAATCGCTATTAGAATTTGTGAGTTTAATATTAGCCTCCCCAAATTTTACTTGCATTTTAAATGGGTGTTCCATTCTTTCCAAAATTTTCTTTAAAGGCTCCTCTCCTATTTCTCTTTGATTTAACATTTATCTTCATATTTCTCATATATTCTTTTATTTGACTTAAGTTTAGGTAATTCTGATTTGAATTTGTTTTAAGTCCTAAATTTTAGTCTAAATTTTGGCAGCCTCCCGACGTCATCCCCATATAGGGGGCAGCATCGAGAGTGTTTTGACTTTCACTGCACGCCTCATAAAGATAATGGAGTCTTCGCGACACCACAATCGCCTTCACACTCACCACGCCTCATGGGCATTACTGGGTCTGAATCTGTAAAAGAGAAATGCAAGGTAAAGTGCATTCATTTCATTTGTTTTCTAAGTTTGAAATTAGACAAAGATTTTATTAAGGAGACATCTAACGGATGCTTACCTTGGATGCTGAATGCGAGCAGATTGGACACCACTGAATTTTATCTCTCGTACGCTACGAGCATAACGAGATCTTCAAACCTGTATAAAGACAAGCACATGCATATACAATTTTTTTCTTTCAGGCATTTCGTCAAATACCTTCCTTACCTCTTTTATAGTACCATTTTCAGCATACATCTTTATCAAAGAACTTCCCACAAAGACATCCTTCTCCATTCTCATAAGACAAATCATCTTATGAATGTGATTTCTTAAAGTGCTGCTTCCGAGGAGAAATCGTCAAGAAGCCCGTTCAAAACAACCTGAGTGTGAACTTAGTGACCTTTCCGAAGAATGACTCCCGCAAGCAGGAGCTTCCAATTCTCCAAAAAAAACTTGTAATTCAATAGATGCCTCCATCACAGTCTTCTTCCATAACTTCGCAGCCTCTCGTGCAATGTAAAGTGTCATCTTAATCAGAAAAGTCATAAAGTTCGATAGGACTCAGCACCCAACGAAGAATACAGCCAGCATTATCTTCTTCCCGCTTCTTCTATAACAATGCCCGAGGAGAGATTAGGTTCAACCTCTTCCTATTCCTGTTTCTCTTTCGATGAACAGCCTTTAAAGGAAAGAAAAAGAAAAATAAAATGGAAGGAATTGGAAGATGCCAAGGCCGGTTTTACCAGCCAGTAAGCATATCTGTAGTCCAACTAAGAGCTCAACAGCTAACTCCTTGCCACCTCTCAAAGACTGGTGCAGTAGTTGGACTGCAATCAATAAAAATAGAAACTTTTCCTTTATCCGATCATTGTAGAGCAGGCTTCCCAAGTTCAGCCTTGATGCTAGCTATGACATCAGTCGCACCCAATGTGACCCGAGCGGAACCATTAGCCTGAGGTATAAGTCCAGTTTGAACAGAGATAGGTCTAAATCGTAGCCGCTATCTACCATCCGATCGAAGACCTTATGCGATCCCACCATGCATAAACAGATTCTCTCCTACTGATATCCATATTATGTTCAACAATTAACACACAGATAGGAGCGAGCACCTCCTACAAGGCTACCAGGGACCAAGGCCCTAAGTGGCTTCACTTGGGTGTAATGTGAAGGATGCAATGATCATTGCCCTGCTAGCAAATGGAATCATTGAAATTGGAAGCAGAGGCATGTCGATATGTCAAAGCTCAGTAGATAACCAGCCAATCCTACTGAACATCTTGGACGTGATAGCAAGGCCGCAGCAATGAGAGGCGTGATGGCGAGGTTGGGCTGCGAGGCGTGGTGCAGTGCGGAAGTGGCGATGTGCCACACTCCACGTGGTAGCTAAAACTTAGAGGTGGTTGAAGGCAGACGACCTAGCGCAGGCGGTGGGGGTTGTTCGCCAATCTGCTAGAACTAGGAGTTATGGCTGAGGACAAAACCAGAGAGAGCACTAATAGGGTCGGTGCTTGGAGTGATAGCGATCATGATGGATGGGCCTTTCCTTCTTTTCGACTGATTCATCTCCGCTGCTGCTCATTTGATCTTTCTTTTATATTCTCCTTCCTATCTCGGCTGAAAATTTTCAGTTATGCCCTCTGAGGCAATGGAGTGTTGAAGTGTGGAGATAGGGAAAGAAAGTTGCCGGAAAACTGAGTAGTCGAATCATGCGAACTGAAAATGGGAGAGGGAATATAAGAGGGATGCTTGCAGTTTTCTTATGGTTGAGGGATTTGGAGGGAGCGGTTGCTTGCGATTGAGGTAGGGAAACCAAGCGAATGAACAAGGAGTGGAACAAGCAGTTCACAAAATTTTTTAGGTTTGATTTGGATTATTAAGAATAAATAGACATTTTAAATTAATTTCCTAAATGTTTAATTAATCTTAATATAAATTTTATACTGAAATTATTAGATGATCAATATATATTGATTTAAGGTTATTTTGATGTTCCGAATGCAACGGCATAGTCCATGTCGCAATCGGAGGCCGTTGGTCGAGCCAAATGAGTCAATTTCTCAAAATGACGTCATCTTGACCACTCAATTTTCACGTAAACTATTCAAATTGAGTGTAAATAGTCTTACTTAATAGATTTCGATGTTTCAAAACTAACGCAAATTTCACAAACGGGTCGTTTGATTTACGCCTGCACTTCGATAGCATGACGCATGCGCTGACACTTAATCGCACGGCTCATTAAGTAATATTTATATTCTGACTAATTTAGATGTTCTGAATGCGATGGTGAAGTCCATTCATCAATCGAAGGTCATTTTGGTTGATTTTGGTGACGTCTAGTGCATTTTAACCTCAATTTGTGTGCTATCACTTTTGATTATTCGACATTTGTATAGACTCATCCGAATTAAGTGTGAATAGCCTCATTTGATATTTTTTATTATTTTGAAGCTAATGTCGCAATCAATTTCATGAACAGGGGTCGTTTGATCATCGTCGCAGCTTCCGACTCGAGCATGCATGCGTTAATCATCGATAGCTTCGCGCTTAATCAATTGCTCGAGATTATAATATTTATATTTTTGATCAATTTCGATGTTTAAGCGATCAATTTGAAGTCCATCAAATTAAACTTGTGGACTTTAATTAACTTATGACACATATGTGGAGGTCAACAAATGCCCCCCAACAAATGTGATTCATGCATGAAGCGAGTCACATTTGTTGAAAACTGGTTGACCTTTTGGGCTAGCCATAGAACTTGGATCATTTCAGTTTTGATTTCAATAGCTTATGGAGCTTTAATAGAATTTGTCATTAGTATGACACCTTATTTAAGACATACTAAATGACAGGCTTGATCATTTTATCAGAATCGACTTGTCGAATTGATAAGAGCTCTTACACCATCTACTATATGCTTCAATGGCTTTATTGAAGATCTATTTCTTTTATTTTCTTGTAGATTTGAGCCTCCTCAAACGCTAGCTTCATGCTTGGTTGGGTTTGATGGAATCGGTTTACTTATTTTGATGAAGGACTCCGCTAGGGAATCGATTTATTCGTGCTTTGTCAGATTTGAAATTCTTTCTATCCTAGCTTTAAGCTTGACGGACTTGATGAAGTTTGACCTTATTTGTCAATATTGACTTGTCAGGAAGTGTATGTATGTCATGAATCTTGCCGCTTTTCGGACTTGAAGGGTACATATGACCCCCTTCACTTATATAGGGTCAATGTTGAGTTATTAGTCTAGCAACATGTGCTTTAAGAGACTGAATAATCACGAAATTCTTTTAGTTCAGCCATCAGCTTTGTTTTAATTATGGAATTG
This sequence comes from Cymbidium sinense, assembly GCA_021442155.1. Classification (NCBI taxonomy): domain Eukaryota; kingdom Viridiplantae; phylum Streptophyta; class Magnoliopsida; order Asparagales; family Orchidaceae; genus Cymbidium; species Cymbidium sinense. Next base: position 167,414,127 of record CM038220.1, read on the forward strand.
CTTCCTCGATCCTGTGCTTTCTGCTTTGACGGACTTGATGAGAAGATTGGGTTTGATCTGTGCTTTGAGCTTGATCAGATCATTTGAGAATAAATTGAGAGTTTCCTCATATTGTCTTGATCTATTGATCAAGTAAAAAGATCTCTTAGATCCTAGTTGCTTATAATCACTAAGTTGGATCTGGTTTGAGATTAAATAGCTATCGTCATTGGACTGACGAGCAAGGGCTATTTCACTGCGGCCTTTTCTTACATCTTGTTGAGTGAGGAGAGCCTCAACTTGACCATATTTGGGCTTGTTAAGTTTGACCTTTAGAACCTACTCGAGTCTTCGACTTAAGCTATAGTGGGTTGGTGGTTTTGTCATTAGACTGACGAATGGGGGCTCTTTCACTGCGGCCTTTTCTTGCTGCTTGTTGAGTGAGGAGAGCGTTAGCAACTCAACTATTTGTGGGCTTGTTGAGTTCGACCTTTAGAACCCATCAATGTCCTAGACTTCAGGATGTAGAGGTTGATGTTTTTCCAACTTAATTGACTGAAGCCTCTGAAATCGGGAGTTTTTCTAACTTGATCTCTAGAATTTGGCAAATCTGGGAGATAAAATTCTTGACATTTAAGGCTATATTTTTATGCATAGAAATAGATTCTTTTTTGTTCCTGCAAGAACCTGCAACCTAATAATGATGATTATGAGTATATTCAAGAGATTTTAGCATAAAGCTTGATGTTAACCTAAATAAGAATATATTTGAGGATCTCGTCTTATGGCACGATGTCAACTTAAATAAACTTAATATAACTAAAAAAAATGCCTCCTATTTTGCAGGGAGAATTCTAAAGCACATTTAGGAGAATTTTCAAGATGAAATTACATAAATATACCAATATTTGAATTGATATACTCTAAAAGGGATTTTAACATACAACATTAATTTCATCCATGTATAGAAAACTAAAATTCCCCCTGTGTAACAGAGGAATTTTCATGGAAAAGTTCTTTCATCTTGGGAAAATATATTTATTCATGGATCTTGGCATGAAGCACGATGTCGACCTAAATAGATATACTAAAAAAATTCTCCTGTCTTGTAGGGTACATCGAGAATGTGGTCATCATGTATAGTACTTTTTTATGTATCGACCATTAATTGGCGGCATTGGTCTTTCACCCTTTAAGTCAATGAGTTGGTACACCCCTCCTTAGTACACTTTTTCAATGACAAAAGGACCATCCCAATTAGGTTCAAATTTATCGCCTATCTTGCGATGAGGATTAATTAGTCTTCTCAACACTAGATCATTTCTCCATCTTAAAAAGTTTGAGGATGCACTGTATGATCGAATGCTTTGGATATCATCACCCGATAAACTTTTAAATTTTGCTGAGCTTGGAGCCTGATCTCGTCAATCGCATCAAGTTCTTCCATCCGTAGACATACATTCTCATCTTGAGTGAGATTGTGTTGAATGGCTACTCGGAGTGAAGGTAGTTCAATTTTGAGTGGCAAGACTACTTCAGCTCCATATACTTTAGCATAAGGAGTGAATTTTGTGGGAGTATAGTCTAGATGTCACACTGTTATCTTTCTGTAAGGCAATTTCACTTCGAGATTTTGGCCTCCAAATTTGCTTACCTATTTGTCGGGGCCTTTCAACGGCGGATTCTTGGACCTATGGTCCAAGTGTCACACCTCGATGCTCACCGTGCGGGACTTGAATTAGTATACATCTTGTCAGGGTTGTAGGAGGTCTCTTTGGAGGAGCAACTCTAGCGTCCATGACAGGACTTTGATATTTTTTTCATCGATCATTTCTCCTTAGCAACTTTGAAGACTCGATGCACTCTTGCATTTAAAATTTCAAGTTTCCTCATTGGAGAAGCTAGAATCGGCATTATCAGGTCCAGAATGACTATTTGATTTGACCAGTAGAGCTGTTCTGCTTTGCCCAGCCTAGGCTGTCAAATCTATTATGGGTTAGAACACTCACTTCTAGCTCACAACTAGTTGTACAATTTTCTACATGAATAATAGTTGTTGAGCAAATAGTTCAATATTTCTCTTTCCCCACTGTCTCTAGTTTGGCTTGCTTCCAGATGAAGAAGCTTCTACATCGCAACTTCTTCTCGAGGCTTCAGCCTCCATATTTATTTTTCTTTTTATTGGGACCTTTTGGTAACGAATTTCCAAACACACAGTTCAGGTGTCACGCCTCGATACTCACCATGTAGGAATTGCTTAGAACAGTCTTGAGCTCTTACTACCACTGATTGTAGTTGTAGCGGAGCATTTTTGGCTTCTTTGATAATTGACATTTGATACATGTTCTTCATAAGATATTTTTCCTTAACAACCTTCAGAACTCTATGTGCTCGAGTAGATAGAGTTTCATGTTATTTCTGCTCCAGTTGTAAGGTTGCTTGTATGACTTGTGATTCAGACAACAACTACTGAACTCACAGTTTAGTGTTTCTTCTCCATTGCCTTCTACTCAATTTTCCTCCAAAAGATGAGGCTTCAGTATCATACCATCCTAGTGCAAAAGGTTCAACTGGCAGGGTTGTCGCATTCACAGGTATGACTGAAACTTTCTACCCAGTGAAGGTTTTATTCATGACTAACGCTTTAGAATGACACAATCCTTCAAATACAGAGACTCTCTCTTGAGGAACCTCGATAATAGCAGCGATCATTCTAGTCATTCTTCTCCCATGCACAGGTTGGTGTGTACAATATGCATGTGCTTCAGGTAGAGGATTATTTGCAGCAGTGATAACTGAAAAGTTTACACTACCAAATTGAATGGTAGCTTCAGCATCTCCACTATTGATTACGGCATTAGCCAAACAGATATTGGCTCCGCGACCTAGCTGCAAGATGAACAATGTATTCGGAAGATCCATTGATATAGAGAATAAGCAAATTAGTCATAATGAGATAACATATTTAATTATAATTTTATTGAAAATTGATTTCAAATTTGAATTTTATCATGCTTTACTATTACTATGCTCAAATTTGACTACCAAAGATGGAAGAGAAACTTTTCCCTGGAGTCACCAAAAATCATGGGCTTTGAAAATTTGTCACCCGACCTCGACAAATATTTGAAGAGTACGATTGAAAGTGTGTCGGTGTAATTTTTGAGGAACGATGGAATAGTAGATAAGACACTTTAGAGATTTTGTCCTCATTTGGTGAGGACTTTAGATCTGGTTCCGGGTTTCTTATAGGCATAAGCCCCATAATTAATTACCCTTCAATAAGTAGAGAGCACTTTCGATTAAAATAGTCGTTAGATCACTAAATGCATAGCGTATAGTAGCAGCATGTAGAGTTTTAGAATTTAAGATTTATGAAATTTATCATTTCAGCTTAAATTAGATTGTTGGGGGAATGATGATGTGCCCAATCTAGATCTCATGGTTCCGTCATCCTGGGCAATCGCGGTCCCTAGTCTACTTAGTCAGAGAAGGTAGTCGATCCAACCTGATAGAAGGATCCTCATCAGCAATGCATGGATTACGTCATCCAAAAATCCTTGTGACTACGATGGTGTTTGTCAGGAGACAATCATAAGTCTATCTTAGGTGACAGAGGGTTGTTTGCCCTACCAATTATATCCTATGATTCACAACTCAAAGGCGAGCCATTAGAGCATACCGTCATTAATTGTAATATAATGGAGTCGGCCAAACCACCCGATCGAGGACTTCAGCGCTTATCTGTGGAGCCTATTGGCCAAGCAACATAGTCAAAGGACACGCCCGTCACTGCGGCATGAGATTGGTAGAGTGAACATAGTAGAACACTTGATTTGACATTGGGTCCTTTGTGAGCTAGAGTTTTCTTAATTTGTCACCCCCTACAAGCAGTTGCGGAGGGTGAATGGATTGAGTTTGATTTAAGTTTTTAATGATAGAATTTCATTTAAGCAATTTCAGATTGCTACTTAATTTGATTTGAAAAATTGATTAATTGGAATATGTTTAATAGCTTTAGATCTTGTCAACTCTATTTAATTGCTAATAGAGGATTACATCTATTATCACCTGATAGAATCACTTTTTCAGATGCTTCACTGATTTGAAACTTTTATTATAGATTTTTAGGTTTTGTTAATACGGACCCAGTCCTAAGACTAAACTGAGAAACAACCCGTGCAACATCCTCAGACACTTAAATTTTAGCATTTAGCATAGTATCAGGGCCTATGCGGGTGTATTTGTAATTTAGGTAATTTTATTTCTGAATTATAGATTGATTTTGTATTTTCATTTAATTCCAATTTAGCCTGCGTAGCCTTTTCAAACATTAAAATTTGCACTTGAAATCTCTATGTTCGAGCACATGCAGGAATTTATAGTTTTAGATAATTCCATTTAATTAGTGATTTTGTTGATTTTAAAATTCATAATTAGAATGAAATAACTTAATTTTTGATTAAAGGAAGCCTTGTGATTTTATAGATTTTGATTTAGTATCTCCTTTTGTCTGCTTGTATAAAGAGTTGCAGATTCGGTGGCGAAGAAGATATTTTGATTTAGATTGTAGTTTAAACTATTACTTGCACTTAGTATTTACATCACTTTTGATAAGTTATGTCAATTCTGTTGCTTTAACCCTACTTATCTTTGTGTAGCATAATGATCACCTCCATATTCGTGTAAGAGTTATTAAACCCAATTTGGATTCATCCTTGGAAGAGAACTCACTCATTACTTTAATTTAAGTCATAGAGAATCGCTATTAGAGTTTGTGAATTTAATATTAGCCTCCCCAAATTTTACTTGAATTTTAAATGGGTATTCCATTCTCTTCAAAAAAAATTTTTAAAGGCTCCTCCCCTATTTCTCTTTGATTTAACATTTATCTTCATATTTATCATATATTCTTTTGTTTGACTTAAATTTAGGTAATTCTCATTTGAATATATTTAAGTCCTGAATTTTAATCTAAATTTAACCTTCGTCATCAGGTGTAGAGGCTGCGTTGAGTGTTTTGACTTTCTCGGTAGCTCGTGAAGCGTGGCGAGTGGTGTCTTCGCGACACCCGTCTTCACATCCACTACCCTATGGGGCATTAGCGGTCTTGAAACCGTAGAAAGAGAAATGCGGTCAGAGTATATTCATTTTTTTTTAAGTCTAGAAATTAGAAAAAAATTTGGCAACATTTCATCTAAGGGGAGCAACATCTAACAGATGTTACTTACTGATCTGCTTGATGAGCATGTAGTGATGTCTGACCTGAGGATTCGTCATTCATTTACGATGGTATGATGAGGGTTTCAAGCTTGGATAAAGACAAGCACATGCATATACAATCTTTTTTTTCAGGCATTTCGTCAAATACCTTCATTGCCTCTTCTATAGCACCATTTTCAACATACATCTTTATCAAAAAACTTCCCACAAAGACATCCTTCTTCATTCTCATCAGACAAATCATCTTATGAACTTGATTTCTTAAAGCACTGCTTCCGAGGAGAAATCACCAAGAAGCCCGTTCAAAACAACCTGAGTGTGAACTTAGTGACCTTTCCAAAGAATGACTCCCGCAAGCAGGAGCTTCCAATTCTCCAAAAAGAAAAACTTGTAATTCAACAGACTCCTCCATCACAATCTTCCTCCATAACTTCGCAGCCTCTCGTGCAATGTAAAGTGTCATCTTAATCAGAAAAGTCATAAAGTTCCATAGGACTCAGCACCCAGCGAAGAATACAGCCAGCATTATCTTCTTCCGACTTCTTCTATAACAATGCCCGAGGAGAGATTAGGTTCAACCCATTCCTGTTCCTATTTCTCTTTCAATGAACAGCCTTCAAAGGAAAGTAAAAGAAAAAACAAAGGGTATGAATTGGAAGACGCCAAGACCGCTTTTACCACCCAGTAAGCATCTTTGCAATCCAACTGAGAGCTCAGCAGATAACTCCTCGCCACCTCTCAAAGACTGGTGCAGTAGTTGGACTGCAATCAATAAAAACATCAACTTTTCCTTTGTCCGGTCATTGCAGAGCAGGCTTCCTAAGTTCACCGTTGATGCTAGCTATGACATCAGTTGCATCTAATGTGACCCGAGCAGAACCATTAGCCTGAGGAATAACTCCAGTTTGAACAGAGATAGGTCTAAATCGTAGCCGCTATCTGCCATCCGATCGAAGACCTTATGTGATCCCACCATGCATAAACTGCTTCTCTCCTGCTGATATCCATATTATGTTCAACAATTAACACAAAGATAGGAACGAGCACCTCTTATGAGGCTACCATGGACCAAGGCGCTAAGTGGCTTCACTTGGGTGTAATGTGAAGGATGCAATGATCATTGCCCTGCTAGCAAATGGAATCCTTGAAATGGGAAGCAGAGGCATGTCGATATGTCAAAGTTCAGTAGATAACCAGCAAATCCTGCTGAACATCTAGGACGTGATAACAAGGCCGCACCAACGAGAGGCGTGATGGAGAGGTTGGGCGGCGTGGCGTGGTGCAGCACGGCAGTGGCGATGTGCCACGCTCCACGTGGTAGCTAAAACTTGAGGTGGTTGAAGGCAGACGACCTAGCACAGGCGGTGGGGTTGCTTGCCGATCTGCTAGAACTAGGAGTTGTGGCTGAGGACAAAACTAGAGAAGCACTAATAGGGTCGGTGCTTGGAGTGATAGCGATCATGGTGGATGGGCTCCTTTCCTTCTTTTCGACTGATTCTTCTCCGCTACCGCTCATCTGATCTTTCTTTTTATATTCTCCTTCCTATCTCGGCTGAAAATTTTTAGTTATGCCATCTAAGGTAATGGAGTGTTGAAGTGTCGAGATAGGGAAAGAAAGTTGCCGGAAAACTGAGTAATCGAGTCATGCGAACTGAAAACGGGAGAGGGAATATAAGAGGGGATGCTGGAAGTTTTTCTTGCGGTTGAGGGGATTTGGAGGGAGCGGTTGCTTGCGGTTGAGAAAGGGAAACCAAGCCAACGAACAAGGAGTGGAACGAGCGGTTCACGGGATTTTTAGGTTTGATTTGGGTTATTAAGAATAAATAGATATTTTATATTAATGTCCTAAACGTTTAATTAATCTTAATATGAATTTTATGCCGATATTATTAGATGATCAATATATATATCAATGTAAGGTTATTTCGATGTTCCGAACACAACGACGCGCGTTTTGAGGCTTTGGTTTGATTGGTCAATGAGTCAATTTACCAAAATGTGTGTCGCAATTTTTGACCACTCAATTTTCACGCAAATTTGTTGAAATTGAGTGTGAACAGTCTTACTTGATAGATTTCGACATTTCAAAACTAATGACGTAATCAATTTTACGAACGGAGGTCGTTTGATTTACGTCGGTGCCTCCTGACCTCGATATGCGTGCGAGGCGTTGGCGATCGCGATCGGTTGCTTCGTGTTATGCAATATTATATTCTGACCAATTTCAATGTTTCGAACATGATGGAAAAGTTCATTCATCAATCGGAGGTCATTTTGGTTGATTTTGGAGACATCCAGTACATTTTAATCTCAATTTGTGCACTGTCACTTCTAATTATTCGACATTTGCACAGACCCGTCTGAATTAAGCGTGAACAGTCTCATTTGATATTTTTTTTGATGTTTAAAACTAACAACGCAATCAATTTCATAAACGGGGGTCGTTTGGTCATCATCGTAGCTTCCCGACTCCGATATACACGTCGACACATTGATAGCTCGAGCGCTTAATCAATTGCTCGTTATATTTTTCAATATTTATATTCCGATCAATTTCGATATTCAATGCAACGAAGTCCGTTTACCAATAGGAGGTCATTTCGAATTTTGATAACATCCGTGCATTTTGAGCCCGTTATGCGTCTTTGTCTCAAAGTCCATCAAATTAAACTTGAGGACTTAACTTGACTTATAACACATATGTGGAGGTCAACACACTGGATGCCCTCTTTCTGCTCACCACCCTTCTGAGAGGCATGATGGATATATTAACTGGAGAAAAGAATAGAGCTGAGAGAGAGAGAGAGAAAGAAAATCTTTAAGGAGAGAGACCACTCAATGAAAATCTTTACCAAACTTAGATCCTATTTATAAATCAGACCCAATGTTGCGACGCCCAAACAGGACTGATGCGCTAGCCTCTCATGTAGCAGAACACGGCATTAGCGTCAGGGTGCCCACATGCTGTGTCGAGGCATTGGTCCACATATCTAATCGATTACTTGCGGTCAAAAAGATAAATTTAATTCCAATAAATTTCATAATTTATGTGTACCAAAAGCATTGCAGCGTCACGGCACTCTGACCTAGCGTCGCGGTGCCCATTAAAATGAGGTTGTCATTTTTCCTTTAATCACTGTACAACTGTCAAAAATCTTGACTAGCAGCGCGATGTTACAAGCCGATGTTGTGACACTGTTCAAATGGTCAAAGCGGACCAAAATCACGGCGTCAGCGGTGCTACATCTGCGTTGAGGCTCTGACCTCACAACTCACATGTACACCTAAATTGTCACCTAAGCAGTGGCGCCTAGCACCGTATTCTAGCATTGAGGCATTACCCCTTAAATAAAAATATAATAAAAAAAGGTACTTCAACCTCAATTTTTAGCATTCCAAAGTAATATAAGCCCAACCTCCTATTCATTCATCATATGAACACAAATTCATTTTCTATGCGAACAACAAATAATATGTTTGCCACACGAATAAATTTATATTTATCCATCATGTGGACAACCCTAATTTTAGCATTCCAAAGGAATATAAAGCTTCCTATTTGTTCACCATATGAACATTTGTTGTTCCGCTCACGAACACCCCATAATCCGTTCTCCATGTGAATAAATTTATATCTGTCCACCATGTGGACAACCCGAATTTTTGGCATTCTAAAGGGATATAAGCCCAGCTATCTAATTGTTCACCATGTGAATATTTGTCCGTTTGCCATGTAAACACCCACAATCCGTTCACCACGTGAACAAATTTATATCTGTCCATCATATAGAAAACCTTATTTTTTGGCAATTCGAAGGGATGTAAGCCACACTTTATATTTGTTCACCATGTGAACATCTATCCGTTCACCAAGCGAACACTTATAATCTATTCACTACTTGAACACTCTTACCTTTGCTCACACTAAAATTCTATGTATTGCCTATCATATATTTATGTTGATTGGATCGCTATAGGTAAACTTGACCCAAAATTAAAGTACTACTTCATTGTATATAAAAATGAAGAGTTTGGATATAGATTTTAGGATAGTGAAGGCATAATAAATTTGTTAAAAAAAAAAAAGAAATATGTTGCCTATCATATATTTATGCTGATTAAAAAACATATATATTGCCTATCATATATTTATGTTGATTGGATCGCTATAGGTAAATTTGACCCAAAAATTAAGAAGTACTACTTCATTGAATAAGCTTAGATTAAAAAAAACATATATATTGCCTATCATATATTTATGTTGATTGGATCGCTATAGGTAAACTTGACCCAAAAATTAAGAAGTACTACTTCATTGAATATAAAAATGAAGAGTTTGGATATAGATTTTAGGATAGTGAAGGCATAATAAAATTGTTAAAAAAAAAAAAAGAAATATTATATTTAATAAATTTATATTGTACAAAAAATCAAGAAAAATTATAAAAAATACCTCCACTCAAGAGCATGTTAAGATAGAGGAGGGGCATGTTTCAAAGGTTATAAAGAATTCATAAGACAACTGATTAATATCTTCATACTTTATTACTTATTACTATTTGTTCACCATATGAACATTTGTCCGTTTGCCATGCGAACACCCCATAATCCGTTCTCCATTGAATAAATTTATATCTATCCACCATGTGGACAACCCGAATTTTTGGCATTCTAAAGGGATATAAGCCCATCTATCTAATTGTTCACCATGTGAATATTTGTCCGTTTGCCATGTAAACACCCCACAATCCGTTCACCACGTGAACAAATTTATATCCGTCCATCATATAGAAAACCCTAATTTTTGGCAATTCGAAGGGATGTAAGCCACACTTTATATTTGTTCACCATGTGAACATCTATCCGTTCACCAAGCGAACACCTTATAATCTATTCACTACTTGAACACTCTTACACCGCTCACACTAAAATTCTATGTATACTCGAGATACTTAAAATGACTTGTGGTTGCTAATTAGATTCTCTGGATATTGCGGCTATATTCTCTGATGTTGGTAGGCTGGAATAACATAGTCCCGGGATGACAAAATCATGAGATCTTGATTGGGATTACACTCTTTTTTTTTTAGACAATAATCTGAACCACACTATACCTCTAAGACACCAAATACATATAAGATAGATATGTTTGTTTTCAACTTTAATCGAGAGTTTTCTCTTACTGTAGTAAGAGGGGTAATTAACTATGAAGGCTTGCGTTTATAGGAAGTGCGACCTAGATCCAAATAAACCATAACATAATGTTAGGGGGAATCTGGTTGAATATATATCAATCTACCTCATAAAAAAAATATACTCATACCCATCTCATCTAGAGATGGTAGAGCACATCCTTAAAAGTATTTTTTCTAAGTGATCAACACCAAAAATAATTTTGAGTATTTTTAAAAATAATGTATTATATTTTTAAAAGCAAAAAAGGTTTAAAAGCAAATATGTTATTAAAATAACAAAAAATAGAAATAAAAAATAGAAAACTAAATTGATCCCAAGCAGTCTATAAGTTTATGATAAATACAGTGACGAGCATGCCACATTACAACTCTATTAAAAGTTAAGGTTCATTTATGTATTTTATGAATTAAAATTATCAAAGAAGCCAAGTATTTCATTCCAAATCATTTGTAAGGCTTTACATATTGAGATCACAATTATCTAATCATGATAATAGAGTCATCTATTGTGAAAATTTTTATTTATCTAATCGTTCATTAAACTTTTAAAAGTTCCTAAAATGCACGCTTCTAGTGCTAATGATGTTAAATATAATGGACAATTATGATCTTGATTGAAAACCAGAATATTAATATTTAATTAGATGGAGAGTGATGATTCTTATTGTAAGAGTAAAAAGTTAATCCATAGAATGATGATTCTTGTAAATTTTTAGTAACTTATATTTTAATTCCTTAGAAAATTATTCTTCTCCTTTAAAAATCTTCCACAAATTGGAGATTGATAGTAATTTAAGAGAAAATAAATTAAATTTTGAAGATGAATAATATTTTATTTTAAAAAATGATTAATTATGAGCTTTTTTTTTTAAATAGTCAATGGTGTGCCTTTGCTTTTTATTCTTTTCTAATTAATTTATTTATATAACAAGTTTGCCTACCCTCAAAATCAAGGTTAATTCTGCCCCTGACTAAAGGTGTGATAATTAAGATAGTATATGACAACACTTTGAAGTTAAATAAAGTTAGGCTTATCTTAGATTTAAAGAGAAGCTTGATCTCTTTTAGATAACTAGAAATAAAAGGATGATGCAATACTTTTTCCTATAATATGTAGAAAGTGACAAAAATTACTTTGGTGATTTGTTGAAATAAAAAGATAGGCACTCTTTACATAATGCCTAAAATAAAAACAATAAGAGTTAGCACAAATATAGAGAGATATCATATAAATATATGGCATCAAAGACTAATCATATGAGTGAAAAAGGCTCTAATGAATTCACCTCTTAGGAAGATTGTGCTTAAGAAAAATAGAGGAATGTTCATTTCTCAAAAATCAAAAGAGAGCTTAAATCAAAAATTTAAATCTTGTAAACATAGATTAATAAGAAACATTTCCTATCACTTTCATAAAAATTGATATGAATTTATTTTACTATAGTACCTTCATAATGAACATATTAGAAAGATATGAATTTATTTTATTAAAAAAATTTGACATATTTATCACTTTTATGAAGTGAAAGTGTTTGGAGGAAAATAAAACTAAAATAAAATTAAGTGGCTATGATATGATAATGATAAAGAATATGATTCTACATAGTTCAAAATTTGTTGCATTACTCATGAGATATGTATGAAAAGAATGGTCCCAATAATATCACAACAGAATAAAATTGCTAAAGAGGATATGAATAGAATTTCTAATGAATGTGAAAGAAGCATGAGATAATATGCAAGTATTTATAAGGCCTTTTAAGCAAATGCTATCAATATATCATCACATATGATCAATTACAGACAATAAGTTACACTCAATTTTAGTCTTTCTGAATAAACTTAGATTAGAAAAACATATATATTGCCTATCATATATTTATGTTGATTGGATCGCTATAGGTAAACTTGACCCAAAAATTAAGAAGTACTACTTCATTGAATATAAAAATGAAGAGTTTGGATATAGATTTTAGGATAGTGAAGGCATAATAAAGTTATTAAAAAAAGAAATATTATATTTAATAAATTTATATTGTACAAAAAATCAAGAAAAATTATAAAAAATACCTCCACTCAAGTACATGGAAGTTACCATCAAAAGCACAAATTTTTGACTCTAAACCATTTGAAATTGTCTATACTTTGCAATTATAATTATCTTTTTATGCAAACGAGCTGAGGCTCTGTTCGTGTTCAGCTCGTTTACATTTGTTTGTGTTCGTGTTCGGCTCGATGAACTTACTATGGAGGAGATGCAACAAGAATTCTTACAACTACACTGTAGGCTCACCGAGTTTGAGAGAAGACAACATAGGAAAATCACCTATAGTCATAATGGTGACCCACTTGAAAGGGAAGAAGAGAATCCCTCTCACCAAGAGGTCTCTAATGAGGAAGAACCAATACTGCTTCGATTTTGTCTTGAATATAGGAAGAACCAATAATGCTTTGATTTTTGGATTGGCTTAATGGATAGATCTGGGCCAAAGCTCTTCAGGATGAGAGAATGCATGGCACTAGGGAGCAAACCTACAAGAGAAAAAGAGAAATGCATCTACAAAAATGTTGAAAGATAAAAATTAGAATAGTTAAAGCAATACAGACAAAGAGAAAAATTAAGTGTCAAATCACAAATAGAAAACACCTCAAAAACTCATGTACACAATAAACCTAATACACATGTGACCAAGTCAAATGTTACGAAGAATTCATAAGACAACTTATTATTATCTTTATACTTTACTACTTACTTACATATGTATGAGTGCTCAAATGCGATAGTAAAATTGTATAGATCAAGGTAATATCAAGTAGGATCTTGTCATAAAAAATAGATGAAATCTCTTAATATTCTAAAGAGAAGACTATCAAACGAGTTTAACATGAAGGATCTAAGTGAAGCAAAAAAAAAAAAAAAAAAATCTCATAATAAGAATAAATCATAACAAGGCGACAAACATACTAGACTTTCATAATAATAATAATATATTAAAAAGGTGTTAGACATGTTTACTATAATAAAAGTAATGACTATAAGTATATTCACTAGCCACTTTCACATTATCCAAGGAATATTTTTTAGAAGGTTAGAAGAAAAAAGAACACAAAGGCAAAAATTTGATGTGTCAATTATTAGATCTTTAATGTATTCAATGACCTGTTGTTTAAGTTGTGGGATAAATTATATATATATATATATATATATATATATATATATATATACAATATATATATATATATATATATATATATATATATATATATATATAGATACCACAACTTAAGAAACATATGCAATACATGAACAAATATTGGAGGATGAGCCCATGTGAAGAAGCTATAATACCTCACTTTCTAAAATCATGATTTTGCATATATTTAATCCCTTTATTCATATTAAATAGAGGCTAATAAACTTATAATATTTGTAAAAACCCTAAAAAAATCAAACTTACACTTACCCCATATCAATCACATGTTAAAAACAACACTCTTCCATAATTTGAAATTGTTGAAGGAGTCTTTAGTGCTAATTCTAAGATTACAATAGCAAATCGCTCGACATGGTTTAATGGCTTCGGGCAATCTTTCATTTTGACAGGATTTCTTCTTCAGAGTCCTAAAAAATAGCCCTTACTCATGAAGAACAAAGAAAACATAAAAGAAAGATCACAAAATATGTAAGATTCAATATAGAATAAAAACACTCGACATGAGAGCAGAAAGCACAATGGGACACATGAGGCAAATAAGCATGAAGGTAAACAAAGGAGGAATTCAAAGGAGAAGGTGATGGAGTTTAGGAAAATAGTGATGGTAATGTTAAAAGAAAAGGAAATGTTGAACAAAAAGTGGTGTTGAGAAATGGTGATATTGAGCACGGGCTGTGGGTCTCGCTAGTTGGGGACTTCGCCCTCAATGTGACATATGCGTTGAATATTAGGTGTATAGTGTATTCTTAAGGCACAATACAAAAAAAAAAAAAAAAAAAAAATCAACTAAATTCTCTATTAAAATTAGATTTTGATAAATATATTTCCACTATTTAAAATAATAGATTTTAAATTATAGGACTAAAGCAAAACTTAAATGAAAAATATAAAAGAGAGATTTACATGCATATCACACAATTCTTATATATTTACATATCTAATATCCAAAGTTAGATATTTACTCATCTAATATTTTTCTATACTTAAAAAAATATATTTCACTTTTAAAAAATAAATAATGATGATATTTTTAATATGATATTGAAGATTAAAATATTATATATATAAAATTAAAATTTAAATATTAAATATATAAATATATAATGATATATATATAAATCTCCCAATATAAAAACTAAAAAGCACTTCTTAAAGTATCATCTGTAATTTCTACACACAAGATTATAAAAGGTAAAAATATAATTTTATTATTTTTGCAACTTTTATTCCTTTTTATTTGGATAACGAGCAAATCTCCAAACCTTGGATGCGTGCAAAACGAATAGTCCAAAGTACTCTTTCATCACTCAAATTCTATTTGAAATTATAGGATTTAATATCCACTTCTTAAGTCATAGGGACAAAAATGAAACTAAAATAAAAATATAAAGACTAAAATGTAGTACTCATTAAAGCACGATGAAAATTGAACTTTAATAAGGTTAGAAAGGGTGAAAATACAATTATTTTCTTTTATCTTTTTGATTAACTTTTTTTGGGGTATGGAGCTGATCTCCATGCTTTTAATCTTCAATATTGGCATGACAATCACTTGCTGAAGTGATTGAAAGGCATACACTCTACCGTACCCTAATTACTCAAAAATCTACAGGCATGAACCATCCCAATAAACCCATATGGTGAGGTCGACTACCATTAAATTGTGTAAGCATTATAGACTTCAATCTGAAACGGTCACTTAAGTTACTTCATAATAGCCTTCAATCTGAAACGCAGTGGCCAAAACAAGAAACCATACGATTGACATGAGTGTTCAGTTAAATAGTCTCACCTCATAATGTATTACAAAGATTTCTCAGGTTCTGAAACAGTTTTAGAGCCTTGCTCATTATAAGGGAATAATTGAATTGGAAAAAGAAATCTCACCCGTCAAAATGTATTTCATCATTTTTTTTTAATTATTATTTATAAACTCGCATAAATTTTCTCTCATGAAACTATTCCTTTTTTAAAAAAAAAAAACTTGAGCACAAACTTGTACTGAACAAAATCAAATTATATCAGCCACTTGTAAGCCAACATAGGAACCACTTGTCAAACGTTTAAAAGAGGCCGAAACCCGAACCTAGTTGGCACTGCATTCGCATATAGATGCCTATTCAGCACTACCATGCACAAATCCAGCCAAAACAACTACGCACTATTATGACAGTAAGGCTGCGGTTATTTACTCCCACTCTGACTCAGTAAATATAATTCCAATCTGACTCACAATAAACATTTTAAAAAACAATCTAGCAAATTATCCAAAATTGCATTCACCAGCTACAAATACGGATAATCAAAGTAAAACAATGAAGGAAAAGATAGCCTCCTTTATGAATGGAAGTTCCAAATAGAATTCACGGATCAGCAATGGTGACCTCAACCTCAACACCAGGTTCAATGGTGATCGAGGTAATCTGCTTCACCACTTCAGAAGAGCTGACCAGGTCAATTAGCCTCTTGTGTACCCGAAGTTCAAACCGATCCCATGTGTTAGTACCTGAAGCATCTCAGTTCATGAGAAACAAATCCTAGAGACATGGCGATATTCAGACTATAATACAAATATAAAGTAGCTTTTTGCTGAAAAATGGAGATATATCCTTTCAGGAAAATACAGTACTCGTAGGAAAATTCACATAATTACATAAAACAGCTCTGAACTCCCTATCAGACATTAAATTTTGAAAAAACTAGTGCATGTAAAGTCTTCTTTGGAAGGAGGGGAAGCATTTGATCTTCTTCTATCGGAGGTGTTTCTAGATGCATGGTTGGTTCATTTTCCAGACCATCTAGTGACAAAGTCTCGCCAACTCCAAAGACCATTCTGATCAAGTTCATCTCTCTCCTAAATGTTGATGCTACTGTTGAAATTTCTATAACTGACCATCAGTGTGGGTTTTTCATAACAATATTTTTAGCTCCAAGACAATGGAATCCATTCTCACTTCTGTATTCTATGGTGCTTCCACTGATGTTTTATGCGGACAGAATGTAATTTACTTATTACATGAGATGCATTAAAATAATTCATTGTTCACTCAGTCCTCCATTATATCAACTATGAAAGTTTTAATAATTATCAGTAAAAGTCCATCTGTATACAAGTGTGTATGTAACTACAAGTAATCGGATTAAGAGATGATTGCTTTATCTAATTATTCAAACATCAACATTTAAAACAAATCCAGTTAAGAAACTAACTTTCTTATAAAAATAATAATAGTTTGTAAATTACTTGAACACAACCTGAAAATGACGATCATTAGCAAAAAAAAATTATATATAATTAATTTACAACATTAAGAAAGATATGCATCCATCCTAAAGATTAGAAACTTTACAATCAACATGAAAGCAATTAGTGAAATTTTGTTTATATGTAAAAAAATCATGTAGCTTGATCACATTCTAAAACAAAACTAAACATTTAAACTATGGGCCTTATGATTTTCTATAATGAATTGAAATATTCTTAGACATCCTATCTAAATATAAGATTTAGTTCCCGCTTATCTTTATGGAGTATAATTGCTTGCTGAAATCTTTTTTTATCTGAAAAATTGGGCTCAGGATTGAGAACCAGTTTTAAAAAGCTCGAAACTGGGACTTCATATACATTTTTCACGAGTAGTTCTTGTATATTTATATCATACAGTCAGTCAAATCAGATATTGTATTGAACAATAAATTCACAAAAATATCCTAAAAGTCAGCACAAGCAAACAAAAAAACCAAAACAGTAGTAAGAAAACAGTAGTTATTTTTTGTTACATAAATCATCGGTTAAATTACAATAAAAAAAAATTAGCAGGTTATGAAACTGGCAAACAACTTGAGGAAACACGATGATCAGATCTAGCAGATTTGTGCAGTGTTCTCTTAGTTATACGACAGCACAACTTTATCTTCTAAATACTTCATAACTTAAGGGGAAAAGTTTAACGTGAACTAGAGATGGATTAAATGCCTACATGATTAATGAGCAGCTTTTTGAAGGATTAAGTATCTACTTAGTAAAAACACTTATGTTATGATGGTCTTACTATCTAATTTAGTAATGAACTCTTGCATGTAATCATATGACAGAGCATCACTTTTAAAAAGCTCCAATTTGAGACTTAATGAACAAATCTCAGAAATAATTGTTGTATATTAATGATATCATCCACAAAGTCAGATCAAATAAAACCATTGAACTTAAAACAGGCACAACTTATAAATCAATACATGCAAACAAAAAAGCCACAACCAAGAGAAAAAAGAGGTTTGTTGAGCTGTTTTATTACAAAATAGAGCATTTGGTATAACTCAGAAATTGAAACAAACAATATATTTCCCAGGCAATCAACCTGATGAAACACTATGATTACAATCATTCATATTCCTACAGTTCTATATAAGCCCCACCACATCACAACTTCACCTTTTATTTCACATCATATGGTGCAGGATAGTATGTCTCATAAAGCAAGATGGCATTTTCTAATGGGTTGGTGTCTAATTCAGTAATGCACTTTTCAACAAATTAAATGTCTTACTCCACAATAATCTTTTGAATGCACTCCTATGACTGAGCATCAGTTTTAAAAAGCTCGAATTTGAGACTTCATAGAAATATATCAGTAGTAATTGTGATATCTCTATATCATCATCTGCTCAGTCAAATGATGCCATGCATTAAATAAAAAATGGCCCCGACAACCTAAAAAGCAAAAGATGCAAACGCATAAACCACAAACAAGGACAAGACAACCACAAAGAAGATCAGGACAACTGTTGCATAACAATTTGTTGTTACAAAAGTTATTTGGCATTACGGTGTGAAACAAACAAGTCAACTCATTGAAAACCAACATGATGTAAGGCGTATCAGACACATTCATATATGCAGCATAATCTCACAGTTATACCACATCACAACTTAATCTTTTATATATTTCATATCTTGGGGAGCTAAGTTTTACTCAAGGATGCTTCTGGATTAAATATCTGTTTCAGAAATACAGATTTTTTTTTTGTTTCGAAGTATGGAATGTCAAATCATATTTGACTAGACTGGCCTAATCTTCATACAACTTCCTAGTATTAGGGATAGCTCAATTGGGTGACCTAGCAACCAACTTCATTCCTCTACAGAACAAATAAAACTTCATGAATACCGAAAAGGGATTGTGCATCTATTAATGTAATCTTTTAATCTAAACAATTCCTTAGGATTACTGACCTTCACAAGTTAAACTAGAGCTATAAAAGAAACAACACAATGTTTCTCATGATTTTTTTTACAAAACAAATGAGCAGTTTTTATAACTTGAACATGGAGGCCATTGTCAAACAGTAGAAATATTGGCGTTGGTATCAAATCTTCGTTCAGAAAATGATTAACTCTTATGATTAAATACTATACTGGGTGAACAAATAAAAAATATTCTAGACTAAAATGCAAAAACTATGGATATCTTATAAATGGCATTCAAACAAAAAATAATTTAAAAGTAAAATGTGAACACCCAAACTGTGGTTGATGCAAAGATGAAACGTAATCATTATGAAAGGTTCAAACTTCAGTCTAATGAATAAAAAAATAACATGTGGATACCAAATACAGATCCGAAGGACTGAAAACTTCAAATCATAAGGAATTAAATAGAGTAGAAAATTCACCTTCACCACAGGGAGACTTCCTAGTAGTGATATGGAGAACCTTGGTCGGCATCCTGACAGGTCCCTTAACCCTTAGCTTTTTATCCTTGGCTCCCCTCACCAGATCCGCACACACTGTCCCAAATCGCAAATCAAATAATAAGAACTACTAAAATTCAATGTACAACCAAATGAAGCTTTCCCTTTTGAACAATAGACGCCAAGAAATACCTTTCTCAAGATTCTTTACGTTCTTAGACGACAGAGTAATCCTGATGCGATGCTCCTGCTCCCTTGACTCTTCGAGCCCCGGCTTTGTGGTTTTCATCGCAGTGTAAGCCATCTTTTCTACAAAGGATATATCGATCTACAGTGTATTAGGAAGGGAAATTGAGGAAACCGAAACCCTAGAATAAAAGGAGAAACTTCGTTACCTTCTGAGAAAAATGTGTCGGGGGCGAGCGGCCTATTAATTTCGTTGACTCCCCCCTCTTCACGACGGCGAATAGCATGTTAGGGTTTCGCATGATTTATAAGGTTTCGCGTGGCCTTCAGAACGGAATCGGTTGTTTCATGTAAGCCGTTTGATATAAATCAATGGTGTTAAAATAGAAAGTCAAAAATTTAAAATAAGTATCAATTAAAATGTAATTAGAAATTTAAGTATAATTAAAAATAATAATTTTAGATATAATCATCCATTTAACATATGACTTGCTTGTCTTAGGTTATGAAAATGAGTCGGCATGGCCCATTTTTCTCTTTGCATACGTTTAGTCGACACATGACATTTTCTCCCATTTATCCCAACAATAGCTTTTCTTCTCGTGCAATACTTCCTCTCTTTATAATAATTAGATGCTAAGTAAATACCAAATAAAATAAAAAAAATACAAATTAAAATCCACCATTCTCTTAATAACTTGAAATGAAATCACCACTTATGATTAACTTAAATAATTCCAAACTTTAGATAATTATGATCCTAAAAGCATAGTTAATAAATACCACACTAAGTTTAACCACACACATTAGAATACTAAGTCATCACTTCTAGCTTTAGGTTAGGACGGTGTACGTAATGATGTTATATTTTATTTTGTGTTGTAATATTTTAGACTGGATGTTAAGATTATTTATGCGTATAATGGATGTTAGGTTACTATTAGCCTAATGATTTTATCCAGAGAATTATGCTAAGCGAGCCTATAAATAAATATATTTTGCTTGTAGGTTGGTTATGCCCCTAAGCATAATCCATGTTAAGACAAATGATCTTGGTAACCTATATGCAGGGTGCTAAGTCCAAATTTATGAATATAAATGTTTGGTGTGGATAATTGTATAGCTAACCTCTATTTTATACACGTAGTTAGATTTTCTTTTTCATAAAAAAAATATATAATTTTACAATATGAATTAGGATCAGTGTTATGGGGTTTAGGACGAGCAGTGGCTACAAGACAAAGTCTTGGGAGGCCCTGTGAAGCCTTGAAGCAAATCAACTCAAAGGAAGGAATGAAGAAAGGTGCAATGAGTGAAGACCCCCATAGCATCTATCCAATTTCAATTGTAACATTCTTTTATAATTCGGGTTGTATAAAGGTAGTGCTCGGCTACCCTTTTTATTTTATTTTCTAAGGTGTACAGCAGTACCTAGCCGCACTGGCCTTTTATTCTTTCACGATAATCTAGATTGATTGTTGTGTTTAGATTGCGTAATAGAAATTCCATCTTCTTCATAAGTTTCTTAAGCTTGATGATTGAATGTGTGGCCTGGATGCGGTAGGCTATTTAGGATAAAATTAATTTTTCTACCCCCATTAATAACTCACAACTAAATTTTAACTACAATTCATAATCTCAATTTTAAACTTAGGTTATAATCAAGATAATTAAAAGATTTAGTAATCTCATTGAATATTGAATCTATAACACCATGCATGACATATTAGTTCACTCATGAATAAAGAGGGTTTACATTCTTGCACAATAGAAGAATGTTTGACCTTTAAGAGCGTCCCTTATAATGGAGAACACTTCCTCTCATTTAGCCAATAACTAAATTTTATCATGCATTTAAACATAATTATCTAAAGCCTTTGTCCAAAAGATTGTGTCAAAATGTACTAAAATTTGAAATTTTTTGCATTTAGTCTCATGATTTCATACCAGTCGTGATCTAGCCTCTTAGGAAGTGAGTTTAGTGCTCTAGTTTTCCTTCCTAATTAAATAATAGTCTAGCCATCTTGTAATTACATAAGACTGGCCTATATAGTTTTGAAGCGTAGAAGGTGTTAGCTGGTGGCCACTCAAGGCGGTTGTAAGTCCAAAAAAATTAAATGAGTTTATTCTCTCTTGTGGAGGTAAACTACTATATCCCCCTTTCCGTTTAGATTTAGGTCAAGCTCTTAGCTTGTGCTAAAGCACCCTAGATTTAGATTCTAAGGTTACTCGTTTCCTTTGGGCCATGAGTATAATTTCTCATATCTTAGGCGTTTTCACAATCTTGCATTCACGGACTATAAGCCCTAACATTCTAATAAAATTTCAACTTAAATCAAAATAAACTTTCCCATTCAAATATATAAAGCCTTATTATAGAATAAATTAGAATACTCACTAGGCTTCCTAGTATCATGAGTACTCCCTACTTATTTTCCCTTGGATTCCCAAAATAAGTCTTCCAAAATTGAACTTTCTCACTTGATCCTTCTAAATATCCAATTTATTGATAGTATAACCTTTAAGTCTATGGAGATGATTGATTGACTACTTTAATCGAGAGTATTCTTAGGAAACTCCAGCTTCCTAGGATGTAATTAACTATGGAGGCTTGCTTCCATAGGAAATCAAAAAATCCAGCATAAAATAAACCCTGCTTATTTTTCCATATAAAGTGAGGGAAAGATCTCTAGTATATACGAAGACCCTTCATGCCTTATGAGTCTTTATTAGGTGATTAGGTCCATTATATGGTGATGTTTCATTCTTCTGAGATGCTACATCATACCTTAATGTCATACTTGATCACTTTAATAAGTACCGTAAGATTTGCATGGTGTCCACATGACTCCAAATTAAAACATCGTAAATTTTTTTGGCACTCCATTAGGGATTGTTCCTCTCTCCATCTTTAGTAGTCAATTATTATCTCCAAGCATCGATAGTGGACTTAAATTTTATATAAGTCCAAGACTATCATTCTTTTCATTGGACACCTTGCTTATTTCATCCTTAAGCAAGGGTGGCCAATATCCTTTAGGTTTTTGGACATCACTCCAAATAGGTCTTAAAACCCATATTGGACCTCTAATAGGTAAAAGAAAATTAATCAAAGAAAATCACTTAACAAAAATAAATCAAACAAAATCAAGAATCTCATATCATTAGCTTGGTAAAGTAAAGTTCATTCAATGATCTTCAACATCCCAATGAAGTCCAAAGCAAAAGCAAAAGATTTTTCTTCAAAATTCCCAAATTTCTTTAACATACAAATGAACCCATTTGTGTGTTTTAATTTGGATGTGGGGTGGATATCATACAGATTGTAGGGGGTACTTATTGAAGTGATCGAGTACGACATTAATGTATGATGTACTATCTCAAAATATAGAGACATCACCTTACAATGGACGTAATCACCTAATAAGGACTCCTAAGGTATGATGGGTCTTTGTATATACCAGAAATCTTTCCCTTACTTTATATGGAAAAATAAAGTAGAGTTTATTTTAAGCTAGGTTCTTAAGTTCCCTACAGGACAAGCCTCCATAGTTAATTACATTCTATGAAATGAGATTTCTTAAGAACACTCTCGATTAAAGTAAATAATTATTAAAGATTTTAAGGTTAAGATTATCAATAAATTAGCTATTTTTAGAAATCAAGTGCGATTGTTCAATTGGAAGACATATATTGAAATCCAATGGAAGATGAGTAGGAAATGCTCATGATACTAGGAGGCTAGTAAACATTCCAACCAATCATATGGTGAGGCTTTATATGTTTGAAAATGAAAAAAATTATTTCATTTGAGTTAAAATTTTATTAGATTGCTAGAGCTTATAATCTATTGAGATAAGATTTATGGAAATGCCTAAGAGGTGAGAATTTATGCTTGTAGCCTAAGAAAATAATAACCTCAAAACTTAAATCTATGGAGCTTTAACATAAGTCAAAAGCACGACTTAAATCTAAGCGAAAAAGGGACTAATGGTTTACTTCCACAAGAAAGAATAAACTATCTGACTCTTCTGGACTTACAATCGCCTAGAGTGGCCGCCAGCTTACACCTCCTATGCTTTAAAATTATGTAGTCTAGTCTTATGAAATTGCAAGATGGTTAAGCTTGTTATTTAATTTGGAAAGACACTAACGTCCTGACCCACTCCCAAGAGACTACATGAGTAGTATGAGCATATGTGACTTAGTCTAAAAATGCAAAACTTTATAATTTTTATTTCATCTTGACACATTCATTTGTTCAAAAGCTTTGGGATTTCTTATGCCTAAATACATGATAAAATTAAGTTATTGGCTAAATCAGTAAGAGGATGTGTTCTCCACTACAAGGGATGCCCTCATAAGTAAAGCATTCCCCTATCATGCAAGAATGATGACCCTCCCTATTTAAGAGTGAAACAATATGTTATGCATGATGTGAGATATACATCATACCATTATGAGGTTGCTAAATCTTTTAGTTATCTTATTTACAACCTAGGCTTTGTGATGAAGTTGTGAGTTATTTTAGGTTTTAGTTATGAGTTATTATTTGAGGTAAAAAAATTAATTTTATTTTAAGAGCCTACCGCATCTAAGCCACATATTTAATCATCAAACATGAAGAAAATATAAAAAAGATGTAATCCTATTGCACAATCTAAACATAACAATAAATATTTTATAGACTACTGCAAAAGAATAAGAGGGTCGTCGTATCGTTGTACAGAAAGAGAAAAGTTGAGTAACTGAGCTCTACACTCATACAACCCACATTACAAGAGAATAATCACAATTGAAATTAAATACATGCTATGAGGGTCTTCTTCCTTCATTTCTTCTTTCTTTTTTCTTCCTTCTCTTGATTTGATTTTGCTCCAAGGCGTCACAAGACACCCTAGGACTAAACTTTCTAGCCACTACTCATCCTAATCCCCATAGTACTAATTTTAATTCCTATTACAAAAATTATATTCTATGGGAAAAGTGAATCTAACTACACCTACAAAATAGATATTAGCTAAACATACATACAAACCCAAGCAGTTATATTTCATATTTTAAACTTAGCACCCAGCACATAGGTAATCAAGCTCACTTATCCTAATGTAGAATATTCTGGGGTTAAGCAACATGCAAACAAGATATTTATATTTATTTACCTAACATCCAGTCTACGAAACACACACCATAACATATAGTCTAAAATATAACATCACACATACACCGCCTTAACTTAAGACTAGAACTAGTGGCTTAATTCTAATGTGTGTGCTAAGGTTTTGTGTGGTATGTCTTTCTAAGCATTAAAGTTGTGATTTTTCTAAATTTGGAATTATTGAATTTAACCATAAAGGTTGTTTTCATTTCAAGTGGTTTAGTTGATTTATGAATTTTAATTTATGCGTTGTTTTATTTCATTTGATTTACACTTAACTTCTAAGTGTTGTATAGAGAAGGAAGAGGCTTACCCTCTTTCATCCTTACCTTAAGTCACTTTCTAAAGCATATTCTTATGATTTAGTTTTCTTTAGTGAATGACTTATTAAATATTTTTATAAATCCTAAGTTTGGGTTAACCTTAAAGAACTTTATTTAACATGAAAGGCATCTTAAGATTAATATAGTTGAATTACAATCATATAGAACATGTTATGTCATTCCTTTTTTATCACCCATTACATGCATGTGACTTAACACTTAGCATATCTATATATACAATATATCTTGGAACATTTGAATGATGATGAATGCATATATATTCGATTATTGTATTTTGTTTGACTGAATTATTTATACATATAAATTAAAGCTATATCCAAATTTTAATACAAAAATACATAGGAATGAAATTAAATAAGTACGTGTCTTTGTTAAATAAGAGAAGTGAGGTAATCAAATGACCTCCTTGGGGCTACTTAAAGCCTGGTATTCCCAGAATGTCTAGAATATATATTTATCATCATTCAAACTTAAATAAATCCATATAGACCATCTTTACATGTTATGTATTTTAACATATTTAAATGGTTATGGATGCATGTGTTTTTAATAGAAAAGAGCATTTCATTCTTTGATCAAGCATAAATACATATGTATAAAAGATGTGAGCAAGTATGTGTTGTTATTTAACCAGGAAAGTGAGATAGTCAAGTGATCTCCTTGGGGCTACTTAAAGCCTCGTATTCCTGGGATGTCTATACTATAAACATGCTATCTTAAATACATACACATGTATACATAATTAGATGAATGAAAATCATGCAAATGATTGTATTTTGTTTGATTAAATCATTTATGCATGTGAGTTAAAGCTCTATCCAAATTCTAATACAAAAATACATAGGAATGAAATCAAATGAGTATGTGCCTTTATTAAACAAGGAAAGTGAGGTAATCAAATGACCTTTTGAGGCTACTTAAGCCTCGTAATCCCAGGATGTCCAGACTATGTACCCATTATCATTCAAATCTATGTAAATCTATATATGAATATAGGGAAAAAGAGCTTTTCATTCACATAATTAAGCTATAAACACATGAAAATCTTATATATTTATAACTTTCATCACTCTAGATATTATTATCTATTTATAAACTTTAGAAAATACATTTCAATTTAATAGTGATAATAGTCACATATATGATAAATTAAGCCAACACATGCAAGCTTACATAAATAAATTACATTTGATTAATTTAAATTTGAAAAGATGAATGCATTAGGTCACATGGAATACAACATTTAAAGTGATTGAAAAGGAATAGCTAAACACAACCATATGATTTATTCAAATACACTAATTCCTAAGGACAATCACTTCAAATAAAATTATTTAAAGGAAATCAAAGCTTCTTATTAATTTTATTTTTAGATTTGGATTGGACTAAAGGAGGAGAGAGAGGTCATTTGCTATTTTAATCCCATTCCCAAGTTGGTAATCATAATGGGTTTAAGGAAAGATAATTAGATGGATTTTATGAATTAATTAAGTTAGATCATTAATCAAATCACTTAATTACCCTTTCCTATGCTTCTTTAATTTGATTAATCATTTTATCATGAGCCACAAATGATATGAACATGAATAAAACTAAAGTTGCAATGCTCTTAAGGGACCCAATACAATTTTCTTATAATTAACAATTAATTAAGTTAAAGAACATAATTAAGTACTTTTATGTTCTTCCCACAGTTCTTGGTTAATCTTAATTTCTTTAGGGGTCTTTATGTTATTAAACACATAAAGAGGAAACCTTAGTTTGATTATTAATTATCTGAAGTGATTAACATTTTAATTTAATTTGATTTAATCATTAATTAATTAATTAAACACTTAATTAATTCATGATTTAATTAACTCTCTTTAATGAAATGAATTGAAAAGTAATTAGGAATGAGGTCCAAATCACTCTCCCTCATCACCTCACTATTAATCAATGATTAATGGAGTTGAATTAATTAATTTTTTTTGTTTATAATTTAATTAATCATTAATTAAAAGAGTAATTAAAGTTTGAATTATGAATTCCCCTAATTACCTAGGCAATAAATTTTGAAAAAAGCATAGGAGATAGAGGTCATCCCATTAAATCAACATACCAAGTTTGAAATCAATTGCCAAGTAATTAAGACTTAATTAAGCTATTAAAGAAAATATTCAAACTCTAATTAAGCTTTAATCATTGTTCAAAATCAATTTGACATATTTTTAATAAAATCTCGTATGTTTTACCTTTATAATGAGTGTTTATTTGTATTTTTTAAATTTTTTTTACAATCAGTTATGATTTTATGAAATTTTAATGATTAAATTGAATTATTAAGCCTAATTAACCCCTAATCTCATCGGTTCCACACAGACCATTGATGTGGCAGCGCTTTCATGTGGTGCTGCGGGATTAGTTATTTAAACTCGTCCGACGCGGCGCTGATGTGGCGGTGGCGGACGCGCTTTCATCCCCGCCATTCGATCTAAGATCGGATGGAGGGGATTAATTCTATGATTTCTAAGGATTAAAATTGGATTAAATCTAACAAAAGATCACGATTATTCGTTCCCATCACCCAGAACGGACAGGGGATGATCCATCATACCCCGAGCGATGAAAGATAAACACCGTCCGCCTTCCTCCGCTCGATTTGAGCTTGCCAAAGCTTGTGGAGGCTCAACAATGATCTAAAACATTCACAAGGAGGATCTAGAAGGATCTAACGATGGAAATCACATGACATTAATATTTTATTTGAAAAAGACCAACACATAAGGCCAAAATTATAATTTTCCAGAAAAATACCTTGCTAGAGCTCAAGATCAGCGTCTAATCAATCGAGATAGATTCCCTTGAAGAGGTGAAGCCCTGCTGAGAGAATGGGGCATTAACTCATCATTGGCAGCTCTGTGGACCAACTCTCATCGAAATCCTTGCCATAGTTGGTCTAGGATGGGCTTTCGGTGCTCGAATCGCTCAGGAGAAGATTCGTTTCACGTCGTTGGAGGTTGGTGAATGTGTGGAAGGAGTTAATTTGATATTAATTGTGATTTGGTGGGGGAGGACAAAATTAGTGCCCTGTTCCGCTCGATTTCATCATCGTCGATGATGAGGAGGCTTAAGGAGCTCGGGAAACACTTGGAGAAATTCATCTCTAGGTGCCAAAGCTCTCTGAGGGCTCAATGTGTGGATTCGAATGAGAATGAGGGGAGTATACCCCTCCCCTCCTTCAATTTAATGGTGGAGATTATCTTTGTTGTTTGCAGGTGGCCATAGGCGGTAGAGAATCAATGAGGTCGCTCGGTTTGACTGGCCAAGGGAGGGGAGGTGACTGTCTTTAGTTGAGGTGGATGTCCTTGGAGTTCCTAGTGTTTCAATGGAGGAAATGGGGTTAGCTCACCTCCACTTGGCTCATGGCTGACCCAAACAGCTTTGGGTTAGGTGAATGGCCCTTGTGCTCGTTTAATGCTTAGAGTGGATGCCAAGGGAGGAGAGTGGGTTTGACAAACAAAATGTGGGTTTTGCCTCATGTGGAGGTTTTACTCATTGGGTAATGGGTCAATTTGGGTTCAATTAATCAAATTGGGTTCAACCAAGGGTTTGATCAAGTTCAATGATCAATTTGAGATGGATTTGTATCATTAGTTTGAATCAATTTGGATTAGATTTTGATTTGATCTAATTTGGCCTTTTAGGTCAAATTGGGTCAACTTGGGTCAAGAGGGTCATTTTGGGTTTGATTTGGCTCAATGATGGTCAAGTCATGTTCAAGGATTGATTTGAAGTTAGTATGAATCATTGGTTTCAATTTATTTGATATAGGATGAGATTTGGTTCATATAGGCTAATGTAGGTTAATTGGGTTAATTTGGTAAAATGACCAAATTAACTTGGTTTGACCCAATCGATTGTAAGTGATCAATCAAGGATGATCAATAATCATGATAGGAGATTTTGAGTGATTTGATTCAATCCAATTTTGGTTGGATTGAGATTTGGCTCAAATAGGTCCTTTAGATCACTTTGGGTCAAGTGAGCCTAATGGGTCAATTGAATAGATTTTAAGTTGAGTTTTGTATTTGATTTGGGATTGATTAATAGCTTTAGTTGCAATTGATTTGGGATTAACTAGATTTTGGCTCATTTGAGTATTTTAGGTCAAATGGGTTAGGTTGGTTGAATTGATTTTGGCTTGATTGGTTTGATTATAATTTTTGATATGGTTTGGAATGATAGTTGGAGGATTGATTTGCTTATGAGAAAATCAATTGAGCTAGGCTTGGATTGAAGAAATTTTGGCTAAGTCCATAGGATTGAATCATAAGCTTAGGTTTGGATCGTGTTGGTTTTGATTTTGGTTTGGGGATTTGGATTTGAATTTAGATTTAATTGAGATTTTGGTTATATTGATTTGATGTTGGATTTTGTCTAAGGAGTTAGGCATGGGTTTAGTTTGATTATAGGCTAAATAGGTTTCCCTAGGTCCAAGACATAGCTAATCCTATGGCTAATTTTCTAGGTCTCTAGGCTTGGGTTAAGTATTCACTTAGCCACTAGAAGTGTCTTATGACTAAGGAGCTCTTAGTTCTAGAAGACTCTAGAGTTATGACAGAAGATTAAATCCTCACTCCAAAAGTGAAGTCACCATCAATTAATATAATCAAATTTGTTAAATGTGAGCTCTAATTCAAAATCAAAAATCAAAGTCAACAACAACAAGGCAAAAGTCTAATTCCATGTCTCTTTCAATAGTGAAGCAGAAGCCCCATTTCCTTCTTCCTTCAAGCACTCAGTCTTCCACCATGTTGTCCAACAAGCTTATTTTCTTCTTTTCCTCTAGTGTGGATTTGGCCTAGATTAGGCCATACTCACCATTGCCCTATCATTAAGTTCGGTCTTGGCTTTGAGCACTTCAAGGTCACATGCGAGGGACCTAGCCTCACCACCGTTAGTAGGGAGGAGGTGGCTGATATGATACCACTTCGATAATTTGACCTACAGTTAGATTTTGAGTTTCCTTCTTTAAAGAAGAAGGCTTCAGAGTTTCTCCTATCACAAGTGCCAGTTGTGTCAATTGTGTCTGCCATAGTTTCAGTTCGAACTAGTACTGCCTCTGCAGTTGTCCCAGGCTTGAAGGGAAAGTCTATCTTAGCTTCTGATATAGTCTCCCCCATGTTTGAGGTCGGTTCTAGCTCCCGTCCTACTCCACTAACCAAGACCCAATGCTAAAACAAGAATAGAAAAATGAAGAGACATTACGAGTGCATGGCAAGGAGGTTGAGGAAGCCTCCCATGTAGCTGAAGAGGGATCCCCTCGTGAGACTTGTCCTCTTCTTGGTGGTAGTAGGTTCATCCACCTTTCAACTGCAGAGGGAGAGGAGGGTGTTAGGAAGATTACTACATCACCCGCTGAGTATAAGACACCGGTAGGGAGAGGAGGATGCCTTATGCTAGTCTGATGCATTGCTTAGGAGAGTTGGGAGAGCCCACAGATGCTCGGAGTCTACTACACTACATGACTTGAGGAGCGTGATCCCTAGGAGTGTTAGGGATTAGATCCATAGGGGAAAGGGCCACGAAGGTGAAAGTTGCAGCCCAAGTGGACAAGAGGGATAAGAGGAGGTTATTGCAAGGCGCCTCGCATTGATTGATCATTTCAATCGGCAGACTGATAGAGCCAATCATTCAGACAGGATTGTACTAATTGGTTTCAACCTTAGGAGGAGATATCTAGTAGAGAGACGACTGATGTCACTCCCATTACACCGCTCCACTCAACACCACCTTCACCTGTTCATGATCCACCATCTAAAGTCCCCACCAAGTTCCACAAGTCCACTTCTGGAGAGATAACATCCCCTTTGGTGATATGGCTATGTCCCAAGGACCACCCTTCATCCACTCCACCCGTTGAAGGCTCCCCTTTCGACCTTCCATTAATAGGAAAGGCCCAAGAGCATCGTGAATCACCACCATAACGGAGGAAAAGGAAGGAGGGATATCAAAGTTACCCTATGATTATTGAGTCGGTTAGGGAGAGCACTCCACTTATCTAGAATGTTCAGTGCATTTCTTCTTCAAAGCTTAGTCCAGTCAACAATCACCATTTAGCCTATGTTCCAGTATCACCGGGTCGGGTGGATTACCGGTCTTTGGAGGACTATCGTGTCGTAGTAAGGCAGATAGTCGGGGATGATCAATCCAACCAAGAGGAGGGTATGGTTGGTTTCAACACCGATGAAGATGACCTGTTGGATGACATAGCAGAAGTCCACATGATAGATACCCGAGGATCCTTGCATAGGGAGCAACCTATCCATGAAGGTATAGTAGTGAAGGAAGGTGAGGTATCAAACTCAACTCAATGCCACCTCCAACAAATAAAATAGAAAGAAGATCAGATTGAAAGGATGGAGAGAAGGATACAGAAGTTGATGATATTGATCTTAGCCTTGCAAAAGCCCTAGTCTCACAACCCATCCCCATGGAGGTACAAGCGACTTAGTGCACATCCTAGATCATCCCAAAAGTACCACTCCTATGGATGAGGATGCCGACAGTTTGCATAGGAAGGTGATTGATAGCACCTCATGCATGAAAAATACATCAAGCAAATGGTGGAACAATAAGTGAAGGAAGCGTTGGTGTAAGCCCAAGGAGCTCATCTTTAAATGGTAGACCCTACGGGAGGAATTTGATGCATTCAATATCACAAGGTTTTATGCCTCCATCCATCCTTCAAGATTTTTGATGGCAATGGGAACCCAAGGCATTATATAGCTCACTTGAGGCGATTTGCAATGCCCATAGTAATGATGCTTTACACTTTTGGTAAATTGTCAATAGTCTTTCAAGTCGCATTTGATTATGCCAAAGCGTCAATAGTTCAAGAAGTCCTTTGTAGAGTTAGGCTCTTCATCAAGAGGTTTCTGATGCTTCGAAAAGGTAATTGTAAGGGATCTCATTGTAGATAAATAAAGACCAAATGAGTCCCTTATTGATTATATTCTTAGATGGTGCAACCTAAGCATGAAATGTGAACCACAACTGCAAGAGCAGCATGCCATTGAGATTCTTCTTAAGAATATCCATGGCCTGATCACCTTCATGCTCCAAGGTTTTATCATTAAAATATTTGAGAAGCTAATCGTAGAAACTAACCTACAAGAGCAGTTACTCTTCTTAGACCAATCATTTAAGACTAGGCCTTAGAAGGTGTTTGAGAAGAAGTTAGGGATTGTAGTGAAAGTTGATAAGAGGAAACAACTAGTTAGAGCATAGTATGAGAGACATAGAGTTCAACAATATCTATTACCACCTCCTCTTACCTCAGTTGCCACAATGGCCACCACCACGTAGCCTACTGGTACTTTCGGTACCACCACCAAATAGCTACTTTTCACCTACTCTTAGATAAACTCAACAAGTCAATTCATTCAAGAGGGATGTAGTCAGATCTTTAAGAACCTTCTTAAGAAGCCTGATTTTCAACTATCCGAGCTTAGAAAGCTATAAGAAATAGGTAGGAGTGATGATTCTAACTTCCATATGCTAGGCCATATCTTAAAGGATTGCTTCACCTTCAAGGATTGTCTTGGCGTATAAGTCGAGCCATAGTTATCCCAAAAGAATATTTCATTGAATAATTTTTTAGTTCTATTAAAGTAATCTTTGGGGATACATCTGATCCTTTTAAGATTAAAGAAGGTTGGGATATCTCTTTATCTTGTACCTCTAAAAAGATTATTTCTAAAATCAAGAAACTTTCTCTGTAGGTGCCTGACTCAGCTCAGACCTCCAACATCAAGGAAGGTCTACCAGTTGTGAGGGACAACTCGGGGAGGGTGGAAGCCCTACAGTAACAATAGCCTTCATGTGCCCTGGATAGATACCAATGAGGCATATCAATCAAAAACTAACCATTGAACATGACTTGACCACCAATTGGTCCAAGCCAATTTGGCCTCTTGACAAGTTGACCCAATTTGACCTAAAGGGCCAAATTGAGTCAAATCTTATTCCAAACCCAATTGATTGAAATAAATGCCTCAAATCCATCACAAATTGATTGTTGAACATGATCAAACCTTCAATTGAACTCAATTTAATCAATCCAACCCAATTGACCCATTTAACTCAATTTGATCTAAAGGGTCAAATTAAACTAAGTTATTTCAAAATCAAAATTAATCCAAATCAACACCTACAATCATTCTCAAATCATCAATTGAACTTAAACTAGCCCACCACGCCAATTTGGCCAATTTGACCAAATTGGTCAAACATTTGACCCATATGAACCCAAATGAGCTAAAATCAAATCCACTTGAAATCAAACCAAACCAATGGCACCAATACATCCCAAATCATCATTTGACATTTAAACTCTTGGGTTGACCCAATATGACCAATTACTCAACCTAACTCGATTGAACCAATTTGACCTATATGTCAGGTATTCAAACCAAGCTCAAACACATCCAAACTTGGCATGACCCATTCTTGAGTCACCATGAGTTAGGCCAAATAAACTCAACCCTTGTTGGACCCGAATTAGGCCAAAACCCATTGCCCAAACCCATCTAAATGAGATTAAATCCCCATTTGGATGGTCATACCTACCCACCAACCGTTGGCAACCACCCTTAGCTCATTTTGGACACATGAACTACTGGCTTACCTGCCCCAAAGGCGATTGGGTTAGCCATGGGTCAAGAGAAGGCGAGTTAACCTAAGTCTTTCCATTGAAGCACTTGGGGGAGGAGGTACACACCACCTCAGCCCCTAACATTCCTCCAGCCATTCAAGACCCTCCACCTCAGCCCATCACTAACACTTTCGACCGCCTACACCAGCCAGAAGACTGTCGAAAGCCAAATTGATCCAAGTTGTCTGATCCCTTAGGGAGGATAGTATATTCCTCCTCATCCAATTCAAACCACACATAGAGCATCCTAGAGAGTTTGTGGCAGCCCAGAACCCTCTCGTGCTCCCTATCATCGGCGAGACTTCGAGTGGCGAGCCCTCTCTCATCCAACCCACTCAAACCTCACCAAACTTCAATTAACTCACACTTTCCCTAAGCTGAGTCAAAATAAATCAATTCTCGATCAATTCAAGCACCCGAGATCACTCTTAGACCAACTCCAGTGGCTATTGCGATGACATTTGGTCCACAAACCTATTGGTGGGGAGGCAACTCACGAGCTTCTCAGACTTCTCTCTTTAAGCGGCTACCTCAATCATTAGACCGTTAGTCTTGAGCTTCGACGAGGTAATTTCCAGCAAATCATAGAAAATCCAATAAGAGTTGATCTTTTCTGAAATCTTTTGCAATTTCGTGTGATTTCTACCATAGGATCTTCTTATATCTCTTCCCTGAATATTTTGGAGTCAATCCGGATGCCTCATGAGCTCCAGTGAGCTGGATCGATAAGGAGGGTGGATGGGCGTGTCTATCTTTCATCACTTGAGGAATGAAGGATCATTTGTCATCCATTCCCAGTGATTAGAATAGATGGTCATGGTTTAATCCTCTAATTATTTCAATTTAATCCATTAGATATGACGAGATTAATCCTCCTTGTCCGTCCGATTAGGCGGCGGGCGAAAATCCGCATAGGACGATTTAAGTGGCCTATCCTGTGGCATCATGTTGAAAGCGACATTGCGTCAGCTCCCGCGTGGCACTGATGGGATTAGAGATTAATTAAGCTTAAAAATTCCATTAATTGCTTAAAAATTTGAATATTTATAACTAATTGTAGAAAATTCTAAAATATGAGTAAACCCATTTTGGAAAGGGTAAATGGAGAAGAATTTAAAAAATAAAATCCATAGTATTTGAATAGCAAACTTGATTAAAGTTTAATGTTTTTCCTAATTATCTTAATTAAGCTTTAATTACTTGGCTGATTGATCTCAAATTGATTGTGTTGATTCCTTGAGATGTCCTCCACCTCACATAATTTTTATGAGATTTATTGGCTAGGTAATTGGGGGAATTTAAAATTCAAACCTAAATTACCCTCATTAAATGATTTAATAATTATTTAAAATGTCAAACAATAAAAATTAACTAATTGAATTTGATTAATCACTGTTAACAGTGAAATGACTAAGTGGAATGATTATGACCTCTTTCCTGATTATTTCCCTAAATCCATTTCATTTAAGAGTGCTAATTAATGCATGGATTACTTAAGGCTTAATTATGCAATTAATGATGAAATGAAATCAAATAAAAATGGTAATTGCTCTAAATAATCTAAATTGAATTTATGGGTTCCTCTTTATGTGTTCAATGATAAAGATGGTTAACCCATGGGTGTGGAAAATCATATAAATACTTAATTAGATCCTTCTTTAATTTAATTAATATTTAATTATGAGTCTTATTGCATTAAGTCCCTAAGTGCATTGCAATTTTAATTTCTCATTTTCATATCATTGGAGGCTCATAATTAAATGCTTAATTGAATTAGCTAGGCTTAGAAAATGGATAATAAATTATTTGCTTAAGGACTTAAACTTAATCAATCCATAAAAGCTACTTAATTATATTTCCTTAAATATGTTAAGTCACTAACATTGGATGGGGTAAAACAACAAATATTATTTCTCCTCTTTAAGTCCAATAACTCAAATCCAAAATTAAACTCAATAATAACTTTAGTTGATCTTAAATAATTTTATTTAATATAATTGTCCTTAGGAATTAATGTAATTGAAAGAATTATATGAAAGTGTTCAATTATTCCTTTTCAATTATCATAAGTTTTGTATGCCATTTGTATCATGTAATCATGTTTTCAAATCAAGTAATCAAATGAATATACTTATGTATGTAAAGTTGCATGTGTTGAATTAATCCTCTTGTATGAAGTGACTACTATCACTAATAAATTTCAAATTATTTTTTAAAATTACAAGCCAATGATGAAAAGTTAAGTTGATATTAGCTATGAATATTGCATATGATTTACATGTGTGTATAACCTAAACATGTCAAAGTACTATTTTATCTTTATGATTCACATATGTGTTTACATATGTTTGAATATTAATAAGTATATACTCTGGACATTCCGGGAATATGAGGCTTTAAATAGCCCAACGGAGGTCTTAGATTACCTCACTTCCCTGGTTAACAAAGGCATGCACTTATTTAATTTCATTCTTATGTGTACTTGTACTAAAATTTGGATAGAACTTTACTTTACATGTGTAAATAATTCACTAAAATATAATCTTTTATATGGTTTTCATTCTCATAGTTGTGTGTACATTCATATGTATTTAAGATAGCAAGTATATAGTCTGGACATCTCAAGAATATATGGCTTTGAGTATCCCCATGCATGTCTTAGATTATCTCACTTCCGTGGCTTAAACAATGGCACATACTTGCTTAAAAATTTAATACATATTTGTGTACTTAGCTACGAAATAAAATTCATCTTTTCTACTAAAAATACATATGCATTCTTAATCATCTAAGTGTGTCAAAAGTATATTCCTTGTATAGGTTTGCTAATTTCAAAATCATATGCATATTATTGATGACAAAAAGGAATGGTGCAACATGATTTATGTGATGATAATTCAATTACATTAATCTTAAGATGCCTTTCATGTTAAATATGATACTTTAAGATTAACCCAAACTTAGGATTAATAAAACATTTAATAAAACATTCTCTAAAAGAAATCAAGTCATAATAATATACCCTTAAAAATAACTTGGTATAGGGATGAAAAGGTTAAGCCTTTTTTCTCTCTTTATAGCAATTAGATGCTAAGTAAATAACAAATGAAACAAAGAAAATACAAATGAAAATCCACCAATCCTCTTAATAACTTGAAATAAAACTATCTCTCATGGTTAACTTAAATAATTCCAAACTTTAGATAATTATGATCCTTAAAGCCTAGTTAAGACATACCATACTAAGCCTAAGCACACACATTAGAATACTAAGTCACCACTTCTAACTTTAGGTTAGAATGATATATGTAATGATATTGTGTTTTGTTTTATGATCTACTATTTTAGGATCTTGATTATTTATTCAGTTTGGAAGTTAGATCGCTATTAGCCTAATGATGCTTTCTAGGAGATTATGCTAAGGCCATTAAAAATAAATATAAATATTTTGCTTGCATGTTGCTTATGCCCAAGTATAATCCATGTTAGGACATGTAGGCTTGGTTACGCGGGTGCTAAGTCCAAATTTATGAATATAAATATTTGGTGTGGATAATTGTCTAGCTAACCTCTATTCTGTAGGTATAATTAGATTTTCTTTTCCATAAAAATGTAATTTTGCAATAAGAATTAGGATTAGTGCTATAGGGTTTAGGATGAGCAGTAGCTAGAAGGCAAAGTCCTGGGAGGCCCTGTGAAGCCTTGAAGCAAATCAAATCAAAGTAACAAATGAAGAAAGGAGCAAAGAATGAAGACCCCCATAGCATCTATCCAATTTCAGTTGTAATATTCTTTTATAATCCAGGTTGTATAAGGGTAGAGCTTACCAATTTCTTTTTATTTTCTGGGATGTATGACGATACTGGTCACACACCTTTTATTCTTTCACGATAATCTATAAATGCTTGATTGTAGTATTTAGATTGCGCAATAAAAATTGTGTCTTCTTCATAGGTTTCTTAAGCTTGATGTTTAAATGTGTGTCCTGGATGCGCTAGGCTCTTTAGGGTAAAATTAATTTTTTTACCCCCATTAATAACTCATAACTAAATTTTAATTACAACTCATAACTTCATTTTAAATCCTAAGTTATAATCAAGATAATTAAAAGATTTAGTAACCCCTTAGCTGAATGTTGAATGTATAACACCATGCATGAAATATTGGTTCACTCTTGAATAGGGAGGGTCTCCATTCTTGTACGATAGGGGAATGCTTGACCTTTAAGTGTATCCCTTGTAATGGAGAACACCTCCATTCACTAATTTAGCCAATAACTATATTTTATAATGCATTTATTCATAATTATCTAATGCCATTGTCCAAAAGATTATGTCAGAATAAAATATATTTTGGAAATTTTTGTATTTAGTCAAACTAATTTTCTTCGGGCTATGAGTATTATTCTTCATCTTTTAGGAACTTCCACAATCTTGTGTTGATGAACTATAAACCCTAACATTTTAATAAAATTTTAACTGAAATAAAAATAAACTTTCTCAATCAAATATATAAAGCCTCGTTATAGAATAGATTGGAGTACTCACTAGGATTCCTAGTATCATGAATGATCCCTACTTAACTTCCCTCGGATTCCCAAAATATGTATTCCAAATTGAACTTTCCCACTTGATCCTTCTAAATACCCAATTTATTGATAGTCTAATCTTGAAGTTGTTGACCTCACTTTTGGAGTGAGTTCTCAACTTCCTCATCATAGATCTAGGACTCTTGTAGACATTAAGAGCTCCTTAGTCTTAAGACGCTTCTAGTGATTAGGTGAACACTTAACCTGAGTCTAAAGACTTAGAAGGGTTAGCCATAGGAATAGGTTATGCCTTAAGGATATAGGAAAACTTACCCCTTTAGCCTAAACCCAATCCATGCTTTCCTTCTCAAACCAAATCTCAAATTCATATCAAACCCAAACCAAATTTTCAAGATTCATAATCAATCCTATAATCAAATTCAAGCTCAAGATTTCTCTACAAAATCCCATGATTAAATTCAGAACCCTTTCTAAGCCTTTTGATTTCATCTTGTGGACTTAGCCTTAAACAAATTCAAATTAATCCTAATTAATTTGATTTTCTCAAAGATCAATTCAATCTCTCAATCATTTACAAAATCCAATACCAAATTCCAAACCAAATAATTCAATCCCCTCAAATCAAATCAAAATTCCTTCTTAAGCCTTATGACCCACTCTCATAAGGCAAACTCTCCACCTAAATTATTCCAAATTGGATTGATTTCTTTATCAATTATTTATTCATTTATATTCACAAATATAAATGAAATCCATACCCAACTAGCTAAAACAAAATCAAACTAAATCAAACCAAGCCAAATCTCCTCTTAAGCCCTATGGACCTATCTCCATAAGCTTAATCAAATCTCATTCAAATCAACCTAAAATCAATTAGTTTCTTTATAAACCAATTACTCCTTCATTTATATTCATAAATATAAATATCAATGACCAAAAAAAATCAAACTAAATCAATTCCCACTTAAGCCCTTTTGACCTACACCCTTAAGCTTGGTCAAATTTGCATCCAAATCACTCCAAACTCAAGTGAGTTTCTCATGAATCATTTATATCTTCATTTATACCCCTAAATATAAATGAAATCTAAATTCACATGACCAAAACCAAATCCAAAATTAAACCAAAACTCAATTCAAGCCCTTTTAGCCAATTTCTTGGACTTAGCTATGTCTTATCCAGATCAAGCCAAAACTAATGGATTTTTTCAAGAATCAATCATTCCTTCAATAATTTAGCCAAATATAAACCTAAACTATAATTATCAAACCAAACTCAATTCAACCCAAGTCAAGCCCAAGTTAGCATTCTTAACTTAAAAACATCAAATGAGCCAAAGTCCAGTAGACTCCAAATTGATTATAGTTAGATTTATATTTCAATCCTACGCTCATATATAAGTTCAACCAAACATGAATAAAGCTAAAACCAAACCAATTGACCCATTTAGGCCCACTTGACCCAAAGTGACCTAAAGAACTCTTTTGAACCAAGTTCTAATCCAACCCAAATTGGATTGAACCAAGGCTATCCAAGCCTCATATCATGATCAAGAATCACCCTAGGATGATCAATCACCTCAATTGGGTCAAACCAAGCCAACTTGGTCCTTCGTCCAACTCAATCTTTAGCCCAAATGAAACCTAAACTATCCAAAACCCACCATATATCAAATTTATTGAAACCATTGATCCAAACTAACTCATAATCAATGATTGAACTTGAGTAATCCCTAAATTGAGCCAAACCAAGTCCAATTAGTCATTTGACCCAAGTTGACCCAAATTAGCCTAAAAATCCAAAATGGGTCAAGTCACAACCTAACCTAAATTGATTGCAACCAATGGCTCAAGTTCATTCTAAATCAATTATTGAACTTTACCAATGCCAAAATTAAGCCCAATTTAACAAATTAGTCAACTTGACCCAACCTAGCCCAAATTAATCTAAAGGGTTAAGTTGGTCAAAATCCAAATTAAACCTAAATTGGCTCAAACCAAAACCTACAATCATTTTAATTGACCAATTGAACAACAAACCCAACCCAATTGGTCAAATTAATTAACATAGCCCATTTGGCCTATTATCAAGTGAGCTAAATTGATTGAAATCGCTTGAACTAAAACTCTTCAAACCATCATTTGAATCTAACCTAAGTCTTGGTTTGACCCAATTTGACCAATTAGTCACCCTAACCCAATATAAACCCATTTGATCAAATGAAGCCAAAACCCATTAAACTAATCCATAGGACTTTTGGTGGCTGACCAAACCCAAATTGACCCTAGGTCTCAAAGGCATCCCAAAAGTAAAGTGGACCCCACCTAAGCCATAATCCATTAGTTAAGCTTTCTTTACATAGGATTCCTCCCATAAATAGCAAAGTTCACTCTCCCATCACCTTGGCAGTCATCCAACATCTAAATGAGGTGCACCCAACCCTAGCCACTCCCAAGTAGGTGCCATGGACCAATGGGAGGTGAGTTGACTCATCTCCCATAGGAGCACCCCATAGATCTCCCCATATATGATCTTGAGCCACCTCCCATGACTTCTTGAACCCAATCCCACATTGAGTCAATTGAGACACCTCAATGCTCGATGGTGGTGTGGTGCCAAAATGGGAGGCCATCCCATTCGTCCAACTCAGCAAAATTAGGGGGTATACTCCCATAAATCGAATGAGAATGGGATGAATTCTTTTTGTGCGAGCTTCCAAGGACATTTATGAGCTTTCCTATGAGTTGAGTGATTCCAAGCATCCCACTCTGATTCTCTCTTCCTATGTGAAACCAAATAGGGGAGGCTAGCCCATTCCAACTTCACCAATACCCCACTTTAATCAAATTTCGTTCCTACACCATCACTACACCTCATGCCACCCAAATCATTTCTTGAGCTCCAAATCAACTCCAAGTTTGAGTTCGATCAAAGCAATGCCAAGGAGGAAAATCTTGGTCTCCAAAGCAATTCACACCAAATCAAGGCGAAACCAACAAGGCTTCCCTCAACTAGGCAAAGCTTCCTTAAGCATCGACATAGGTCTTAGCTCCGTGATGTATTTCCATGAAAGATCTCTAGCTTAAGTGTGGTTGGTTCTTTTGAAGAAAATTTTCATTGCATGTGATATTAACCATTGGATGTGCTCATCTCCTTCCCTTGATGTGGTGAATTTGAAGTTCATCCGAGCTCGGGTGAGCTCAAATAAAATATGGTGGACAGACATTATTGTTTGTCTCTTGCGGAAAGGAGGATCATGGGTCATCCATTCTGCATGATTGAAACAGACGGTGATGAAATCACATTAGATCAAATGAGATTTCTCCTTTCGCATCTTTGATTATCGTCCGATCCAAGATCAAGCGTCGAGATCAATGCCGCATTTGCCGGTGACTCATATCGATGTAACAACTTAAATAACCAATCCCATGGCACCACGTGGAAAGTGCGCCACATTAGCCGCATACGTGGTGCCGGATTTAGTTTAATTAATTAATTAATTTATTTTTTAAGCTAAATATTATATAATTCATAACTAATTGTAAAAAAAATCCAAAAAATACAAATAATGGCTCATTTTAAAGGTATTCCAGAAAAGAATTTAATAAAAATATTTCAATGGATTTTGAATAGTGAACAAAGCTTAATTAGGGTTTAATTAAGAACTTAATTAGCTTAATTACTCTCTAATCTCTCAAGTGATTAATCCCAAAATTTTTGAGAATGTTTGAGAGGATGGCTTCTGCTCCTCTAATTTTCTGGGGATTTATTACTTGTTAAATTAGGAGTATTGATTGATTAAGCCCTAATTACTCTCTTAACTTCATTAAAGGGTGATGAAGCATATGAACAAGGATTAATTAATTTTGGACTCTCTAATCACTGTTGAACAGTAAGGAGACTTAGGAAAGTGGATTGGAGCCTCTCTCCTAATCCTTTCACTAATTTTCCCTCTCTTTTCAACTGAAGTCCTAATTATTAATTAATTAATTAATTAGAAACTTAATTAATTAAATTAGAATTCAAATCATATTAAATCATGCTTAATTGAGTGAATGGCTTATGGAAATAGGTGGGGACCTCTTTCACTACCTTTTCCCTTAAGCCCATCTCATTTCAAGATAATTATTAACTTTGGTTAGTCTCTTTTTAGGAAAGATGGATTAATGGATTATTGGTTTAATTGATTTTAAAAAATCTAAATAAATCTAATTTTTCCTTAATCCATCTTGGGCGGAGCTTTAAGGTGTTCAAGAACCTAAAGAACCTTAATGAAATTAAGATTAGCTCATATGTGTGAAAATCATGAAAGTAATTAAACTGATCCCTTAAGCTTAATTATTAAATGATTATGAGCTAATTGCATTAGGCCCCTTTCATTTCATAGGAGCATTGCTATTTACTTTTCAATTCATTTGCATATTATATTAGCTCATAATTATTTAATCAATTATCTTAAGGTAACATAGGTAAGGGTTAATTAATTGATTTAATCCATGCTTAACTTAATCAATCCATAAAAAATCATTTAATTGCTTCTTATTAAATCAAATTAATTTACACATATAGGGAATGGGATTAGGATTAGCAAACACCTCTTTCTCACATCTCTCTTAAATCAAGTTAAACATAATATCAAAAATGACTTTAAGAAACTTTAGTTTATCTTAAATAAGCTTATTTAATGTGATTGTCCTTAGGAATTAGTTGGATTGAATGAAATTACATGCTTGGGTTTCTTTATTTCTTTCCAATCATATTAAAATATTGCATGCCACTTGATTCATGCATTCATTTCTTTCAAAAATCAATTAAAAATAAATGATTTCCTTTATGTCAAATTTGCATGTCTTGACTTAATTAAAAATATGTGTGGCTATTATCACTATTAAATAGAAAATTATTTTTAAAAGTATATAAATCAACTATAACACATGGAGTAATGATAATTATAAGTATTTATAAGCTTGTATGTGCTTACAACTTAGAACATGTGATATAAAGTTCTCTTTTCTTTAATCTTCATGAATTTACATAAGGATATGAATATTAACAAGTATATAGTTCATTTGAAAAAGACACAACACTTGCTTAGGTCTATTCTTCTGTATATCCATGTTAGAATTTAGATAAAATTTTAGCTCACATGCATAAATAAATCAAAATA
The DNA here is from genome assembly GCA_021442155.1 of Cymbidium sinense. Taxonomy (NCBI): domain Eukaryota; kingdom Viridiplantae; phylum Streptophyta; class Magnoliopsida; order Asparagales; family Orchidaceae; genus Cymbidium; species Cymbidium sinense. The sequence continues at coordinate 167,457,532 of CM038220.1, forward strand.
CAATTATTGCATGGTTTACATTCTTATAGTTGTTTGTACACTTATGAGTATTTAAGGATAGCAGGAATAACTAGTCTGAACATTGGGGATGCACGACTTTAAGTAGCCCCAAGGAGATTCCTACCTCGTTCCCTTAGTCAAATAATGTCGAAGTACTTGCTTATAACTTTTATACACTCATGTGTGCATTTGGTTAATGAATGAAAATCTCACCTGATTCCAAATGCATAATTCAAAACAAAAATACAATTTTTGCATGATTTTCATTATTATAGTTGTTTATACATCCATATGTATTTAAGAATAGCGAGTAACTAAACTGGACACCCGGGGATGCACGGCTTTAAGTAGCTCCAAGGAGGTTCCTATCTCATTCTCCTGGTCAAACAATGGCGAAGTACTTGCTTAGAACTTTCATACATTTGAATGTGTATTTAGCTAATGAATGAGAATCACTTTTTCTCTAAAAATCATTTATGCATCCTGCATTTAAGTGTGCTAAAAACACATTGCATGCATAGATATGTTTAGGACTTAATCACATGAATGCTACATATGATGGAAAGAAATGAACAAACATGTGTTATGTGATAGCAATTAACTCCAATTAATCTTAAGATGTCTTTCTTATTGAATGAGACTATTTAAAGTGAACCTAAACCTAGGACTAATTGAAATATGTAATAAGCCATTCATTAAAGTAAATTCATTTAATTAAATTGCTTTAGATGTGACTTAAGATAGAAAAAAGAGAGTGATTCTCTCTTTCCTTCTCTTTATAACACTTAGTTGTTAAGTGTAAATCAAATGAAACAAAAGAAAACATTAAGTAAAACTCACAAATCAATTAAGCCACTTAAAGTGAAACCATCATTCAAATTAAATCCTTTCTTACGTAGAAAATTATAATAAAGCCTAGTTAAGGCATACCACACAAGCCTTAATACACACACCTTAGATTAAGTCACCATTTTTAGCCTTATGTTAGGGCAGTGTATGGTTTGATGCATGCTTAGTTTTATGATGTATTATTGTAGATTGGAAGTTAGGGTGGGTGTATGCTTCGTAGACTGGATGTTAGGTTGTGATTAGCCTAATCATATTTTTTGCAGAAGATTGTGCTTAAGGGGTGCTTAAAAATAAATATAAATGCTCTCTTTTGTAGGTTTCTTAACCCCTAAGCACAATCTAAATTAGGACAGGTGGACTTGGTTACCCATGTCTGGTGCTAAGTCCAAATTATTCATATAACTTGCTTGGGTTATATGGTGTGTTTAGCTAATACTTATTTTGCAAGTGTAGTTAGATTTACTTTTCCTATTTTTAATATAATTTTGTATTAGGAATTCAGATTAGTGTTATAGGCGATTAGGATGAGCGATAGCTAGAGGGCTTTGTCTTGGGAGGCCCCCGTGATGCTTTTGAAGAAAGCAAACCCAAATGAAGAAATGAGAGAGATATGAAGAATGAAGACCCCCATAGAATTTATTTACTTATAATTATAATTATTCTTTCATAGACTGAGTTGTATAGGGTAGAGCTCGGCAACCCATTTATTTTTCAGGTTGTAAGATGGTACCCGACCATACTGGCCTATTATTTTTATGTTGAGTTTATAAATTATTTAGTATTTTGTTTATAATTGTGTAATAGGAATGTCATATCTTTTCCTAGTTTCTTCATACATGGTGATTTAATGTGTGGCCTGGATTCGATTAGGCTCTTAGGAAAAAATAAATTTTCTACCCCAACTACAACTCATAACTAAATTTTCTAAATAACTCATAACCTCATATAAATCCTAAGCATTAAATCAAGATAATTAAAAGATTTAGCAACCCCTTTGCGGGATGTTGTATGCCTAATATCATGCATGTCGACTTGTTTCACTCTTGCTAAGAGAAGGTTTCCATCCTTGCATGATAGGGGAAGACTTGACTTTTGATGGTCTCCTATGTGGTGGAAAACACCTCTTTTTTTATTTAGCCAATTATCTTATTTCATCATGCATTTAGACATATAAAAATCCTATAGCCTTTATCAAAATAAATAGTCAAAAATAAAATAAAGATAAAGTCATTGTTCATACCACTCATACTTTACTCTCTTAGGGAGTAAGTTTAAAGACTTTAGTCTCTTTCTAAATAAAAATAATCTAACCATCTTGCAAGATCATATGACTTGACCACATGATTTTAAAATGTAGGAGGAGTTACCTGGCTATCACTCTAGTCGATTATAAGTCCAGCGGTCGGGTGGTTGACTCTCTCTTATGGAGGTAAACCATATACCCATCTTTGCTTAGATTTAGGACATATTTTGGCCATCGTTAAAGCTTCAATGACTTAGGATCTAAGGTTTCTATTTTCTTCAGACTACAAGCATAAATCCTCACCCCATAGACAATTTCATAACCTTGTATTGTGGGATTATAAGTCTTAATTTTTTAATAAAATTTCAACTCAAATATATAATTATCTTCAATTTCAAACATATATAGCCCAATCATAGGATAGATTGGAATGCTCACTAGATTTTCTAGTATCATGAGCATCCCCTACTCATCTCCTTTTGGCTTCAATAATAAGTCTCTCCTTTTTGATCTATCCCATTTGATTTTCAAACATAGCCAATTTATTAATAGTCTTATATTTGAAATCTTTAGAGACAATAATTGCCTACTTTAATGAAGAGTATTCCTGAGGAATCCATCTCCCTTAAGATGTAATTAACTATGAGGGCTTGCCCTCATAGGGAACTCTAAAACTTGGTTTAAATAAACCCTACTTTATTCTTCCATATAAGGTAGGAAAAAATCTCTGGTATATTTGAAGACCCATCATGCCTTAGGAGTTCTTATTAGGTGATTAGGTTCATTGTAGGGTAGTGATTTATATCTTTCGAGATAGTACACTATTCCTTGACATCATACCCGATCACTTCAATAAGTACCCCTCATATCTGCATCGTGTCCCACATACACATAAATCTAAAATAAATACCTCAGAAGTCTTTAGAGATGATTGATTAACTACTTTAATCGAATATTCTTAAGAAACTCAAACTTCCTAGGATGTAATTAACTATGGAGGCTTACTTCCATAGGGAATTAAAGAACTCGACATAAAATAAACTTTGCTTTACTTTTCCAAGTAAAGTAGGGGAAAGATCTTTGGCATATACGAAGGCCCATTATGCCTCAGGAGTCCTTATTAGGTGATTAGGTCCATTGTAGGGTGATGTTTCTATCTTTCGAGATGATACATCATTCATTAATATCATACTTGATGACTTCAATAAGTAGCCTCTAAGATCGTGTGGTGGTGTCCACACAACTCCAAATTAAAACACCACAAGTTAAGTAAATTTAAACTCTAAAATTCAAGCCAAATCAAACAAATTTTAGTCAAGCCTAATTTAATTTAATCATTCAAATAAATTTATATTGATTTATTAAAATACTTAAGTTCATAGTTTGACATTTAGAATGAATTTTCACTTTAGGGAGGAAATTCTATTTTATTAGGATTAAGATGTTCAATGGAATAGCCAAAACATAATATATTTTTATTCTTCATTCTTTAAAACCTAAATTAAATCTTAATAATAAAATAAATCTAAATTAGAATTAAATTATAAGTCAACTAAACCATTTAAAGTAAAACTACCCAATGGTAAACTAAATAAACATTAAACTAAAATATAAACTTAAACATAAGAAAGCTTAGTATAGACTTGCTACACTTGTCCAATTCTCACACACTAGAATGTTAAACCACAGATCCTAGACTTAGAGGTCAGGTCGATGTTTTGTTGCGGTGTATTAATTTTGTTATTTTATATTGTAATATTTTAGAATAAATGTTAGGATTGTTTGTGTGTTAGTCTAGATGATATGACATTATTTATTAGACTAATTATATCTTTTGTAGGGGATTGTGCTTAAAGGACTATTACAATAATGAAAATTATAAATGCCTTCATTTGTAGGTACTACTTAAGTCCTTAAGCATAATCCATTAAGAAAGGTGAGCTTGGTAACCTAAGACTGGGTATTAAGTCAAAATGTGTGAAATATAACTATTTGGTGTGAGTATATGTTAATCTAACATTTATTTTTGCAGGTGTAGTTAGATTTTCATTTTATAAAATTGAATTTTTTGCGATATTATTAGGATTAGAGCTATGAGATTTAGGATGAGCAATGACTAGGGGGCTTAGAACTAGGAGCCTTGTGATGCTGAAGTGCTTAGTCCATAAAGTAGAGATGAAGATGAAGATTGAAGACCCCATAACTTTAATTTCATTTGCAAATTAATTATAATTTGGGTTATATAAGGGTAGAGCTTGACTACCCAATTTCTTTTCTTTTTCAAGTTGTAAGGCAATTCCCAACCACACTGACTTTTTATTCTTTTACATGATTAATGTTTTGTTATTATGTTTGCATTGATTGCCATAGAAATTACATGATTTTCATAGGTTTATTAAAATATAAATATTTGATATGTGGCCTGGATGCGATAGGCTCATTAAAAAAAAATTAATTTTTTTATCCCAACTAATAATTTTAATTAAAAATTTAACTATATCTTAATCTCACCATAAATGTTAGGATTTATAAGCAAGAATTAAAATATTTAACAATCTCTTAGCTGAATGGTTGTATGTTTCAACATCATCCATTCATATTATTTCACTCTTATAATAGGTGGTCTCCACTCTTTCATGATCAAGGACATGCTTGACTTGTGAGAGTAGTCCCTTGTAGTGGAGAACACATCTTCTCTCTGATTTAGCCCATAATCTATTTTCATCATGCATTTAGGTATAAACTCTCCCAAGGTTTAGTCCAAAATTGATGGGTAAAAAAAATTAAATAAAAATTACAAATTCTATTGCATTACTCTAAGTCATTATTTTCATACCAATCATGATCTAGTCTCTTAGGAAATGAGTTTTGAATCCAAGATTCTTTCTTAATTAATAAAATTCTAGCTATCTTAGATTTACATTTGATCGGCTCACATGATTATAATTGCATAAGGTGTTAGCCAGCACTCTAGTTGTAGGAAGAGTCAAGATTGGTTCATTCTCTCTAGTAGAAATGAATTAACTTATCCCACTTTTCTCAAGTAGATTTAGGTCTAGCTCTTAGCTTATACTAGAGTATTTTAGATGTAGGTTCAGAGGGTGCTTGTTGGAATCTAAGTCTTAGCTTTCAAATAAGTTCTTACCTCTTAGGCATTTTTATAATCTTGTGTTGTTGGAATCTAAGTGTTAGCTTTCAAATAAAATTTCAGCTCAAATAAATATAATTTCTCTCCTTCAAAAATATAAAGCTTCACTATATGATAGATTAAAATATTTACTAGGCTTCTTAGTATCATAAATGCTTTGTACTCATTTTCTTTTGGAATCTATTAAGAACTCTTCCCATTTGAACTCTTCCCACTTGATTACCAAAATTACCAGGCCTTTGATACCAAGCTTTGAAATTCATAAAGATGTGTTGACTTCATTTTTGGAGTGAGTTCTCAATCTCCTCATCATAGATTTAGGACTCATATAGATACTAAGAGCTCCTTAGTCTTAAGACACTTCTAGTGATTAGATGAATACTCAACTTAAGCCTAGAGACTTAGAAGGGTTAGTCATAGGGGTAGGCTATGCCTTAGGGACTTCGGGAGATTTTCCTACCCTATAGCCTAAACCCAATCCATGTTCACCTTCTTAAACCAAATCCCAAATTCAAATTCAAAATCAAATTTCCAAAATCTACAATCAATCTCAACCTCAAATCCAAGCTCAAAACCCCTCTTAAGTCTTATGATTTCACCTTATGTACTTAGCCTTAGCCAATTAATTTTTCCCAAATAGCCATTCAACAATTCAATCACTCTATAAAACTTACAACCAAACCAATTCCAAGTCCAATTTGCCAAAATCTGAAATCAAACCCAAAATCCCTCCTAAGCCATGTGATCCACTCTCATATGATTAGCCAAAATCTCATTCAAATCAAGTCAAAAATCATTTGATTTTCTCATAAATCAATTATATATTCAATCATCTTCTCACATATAAACTAAATCAAACTAAATCAAGTAAATTCAAGACCCTTCCTAAGCCATATGGACCTACCTCCATAAGCTTAGCCAAATCTTAACCCAAATTAACCCAAACTCAATTTATTTTCTCATAAATAAAATATATAATTAATCATCTACACAAATATAAATGAAATCCACATTCTAATGAAAAAAATTAAATCAAACTAAATCAAATTCTCTTCAAAGCCCTTTTGACCTACCTTCATCAGCTTAGCCAAATTTGCCTTCAAATCACTTCAAACCCAATTGATTTTCTTATAAATCAATTATGTATTCAATTATCTTCCAAAATATAAAAGAAATATACATTTAAGTAGCCAAAACCAAATCCAAAATCAAATAAAAAAATCCAATCTAAACCCTTTAAGCCAATTCCTTGGACTTAACTAAAACCCATCTAAATCAAGCCAAAATCAATGGGTTCTCTCTTGAATCAATCATTTCATCAATCACCTATCCAAATATAAATGAAATATACAATCACCAAGCCAAATAAAAATCAACCTAAGTCAAACCTAACTTAGCCCTTTTGACTTGAAAATTCCAAATGAACCAAAATCTATAGAAAGTCAAATTGATTATAGTTGAATTTATATTTCCATCCTATGCTTATATAAAAATTCAACTAAACCTTAATCAAATCAAAATGAAGCCAATTGACCCATTTAGGTTCACTTGACCCAAAGTGACCAAAGGATCCCATTTGAACCAAGTTCTAATCTAATCTAAATTAGATTGAACCAAGCCCATCCAAACCTCATACCATGACCATTGATCCCCCTAGGATGATCAATTGCCTTAAATTGGGTCAAACCAAGTCAACTTGATCATTTGACCAAGTAAACCCTTTAACCCATATGAACCCAAACTAGCCAAAACCTACCCTACACCAAATCAATTGAAATAGTAGCTTCATATGAACCCATAATCAATGATTAAACATGACTTGACCATCAATTGAGCTAAACCAAACTTAATTGGCCATTTGACCCAAGTTGATCCAAATTGACCTAAAAGGCCAAAATAGGTCAAATCATGATCTAGCCCAAATTGATTGTAACCAATGGCAAGTTCATTCCAAATTGATTATTGGACTTGACCAAAGCCATAATTGAGCCCAATTTGGCCAATTGAACCCAATTGATCAACTTAGCCCAAATTGACCTAAAGGGTCAAAGTAGTCTAAACCCAAATTAAATCCAAATTAATTTAAACCAAAACCTGCAATCATCTTCAATTAACCAATTAAACTTGAACCAACACCTAACCCAATTTGACCAATTTGGTCAAATTGGTCAACTTGACTATTTGGCCCATTTGATTCTAAATGAGCCAAAATCAAACCTAGGCCAAAATAATTGAAACCACTTGAACCAAAACTCTTCAAATTAGCATTTGAACCTAACTCAAGCCTTGGTTTGACCCAATTTTACCACCAATTAATTAACCCAACATGACCCAAAATGACCCAAATTGAGCCAAATCCCTTGAAACTAACCCATGGCACTTTGGGAGCTGACCTAACCCAACCCAAACTCACTTAAGATTAGCCCAAAACTAGTCTAAACCCAATTGGAGCTAAACCCAAGGCAAATCTCTCTTGGATTTGCCTCTCCACATTAGATTTTTCCAAAATTGGCAAAGTCCACTCCCCCTTTCCCTTGATAGCCATCAAACACCCCCATTTTGGGGTCTGACCTAGCCACTTAGCCCACCTTAAGTGGGTCAGGCTTTCCATGGACCAAAGAGAGGGGAGTTAACTCACTACCCTCACAAGCCGAGATCCCCATGGACAAAAACCACCCCACTTTTTCCTTGAGCCACCTCCCAAGCCTTCCCCCACTCAAGTCGTGCCACGTGGAGGTGATGGAGACAACTCCGCTGCTCTGGCGGTGGCTAGCTGATAAAAAATGGGAGGCAACCCCATCCATACATCACAACAAATAGAGAGATAAATCCCCTCAATTCGCACATCAAACTCATCCATTCGATTCATTCGAGCTTCCTACGGTATTTTTGAACTCCCTAGTGAGCTCCCAAGCATTCCCAAGGCTTCCCCTTGGTAGATTTCTCCTTCCCGAGGGCATCTGAAGTAGGGAAAACCTCTTCTAAATCAAACTCTCTCATTTCTTAATTAAAATTAAATTCCTCTTGTACACACCATCCCCGCACAAGGTCAAAGCCAAATGAATCTTCCCACGAGCTCCAAGCCTACCGTAGGTACCACTTCAATCAAGGTCGAACCTCCAAAGGATGGATCTTGGTCTTCCAAGCGAAAAACTTGGAATCAACTCAATTGCCACTCAACAGGGCTTTGTCTCAACCAGAAGAAGCTTTCTCAAGCATGCGAGCCGCCAGTCTTAGCTCTGGTGAGGTAATTCCATTAAAGTCGAGCTCTCTTCAAAAATTTTTTGGAGCTTTTCGAAGAGAATTTGAATGATGTATGATCTTGACCACTGGATCCCCTCTGATCATTGTCTTGAAGATGCGATCCGAGTGAGCTCAAATCGTGTGGGCAATGGTGGATGGCTTCCATGTCTCGTCATCCGCGGGGAGATAAATCATGTGCCATCCATTCTACATGATCAAAATGGATGGCCTTGATTAGATCTGTTAGATCATCTCATTTTAATCTATTGATTGTGGGATTAATCGTGGTCATTCGATCTTAGATGGGATGGCACATGAGAAAGCACGTCGCACCGCCAACTAACTCAGTATCGATGGTGATAACTTAAATATCTAATCTCACGATGCCAAATGGAAAATGCGTTGCATCAGTGCGCCATGTGGCTTCGATGGGATTAGGATTAAAAGCTAATTAATGAATTAGTGGCTAAAACTTTAGAAAATCATAACAAATCATAGAAAAATCTAAAAAATATAAATAAATACTCATTTTAAAGATATTTTAGTGAGGAATTTATTAAAAATAGCCTTAATTAATTTTGAATAGTAATTGGAGTTTAATTAAGGTTTAATTAAAAATTTAATTAGCTTAATTACTCCTCAATTAATTAATTAATTTACCCCAAACTTTATTAGATTATTTAAGGGGATGACCTCTATCTCTCCTAATTTTCTTGAGATTTATTGGTTAATTAATTAGGAAAATTAGTTGATTAAGCTCTAATTACCTTCTTAACTTAATTAAGGGTTAAATAAACATGTGAATAGTAATTAATCAATTAATTTGGCTCATTTATCATTGTTTAACAATGAGAAAACTTATGGAGCAGGATTGGGACCTCTTTCCTAATCTATTTCCCTAAGTTTCTTCCACCTTTTAAGGAAAATTAATTAAGGATTAATTAGCTAATTAATTACTTCATGGGTAGATCTTTAGGTGTTTAATAGCCTAAAGAAAGTTAATGAAATTAAGATTTACCCATATGTGTGGAAAAATCATAAAAGTAGTTAATCAAGTTCCTTAATCTAATTAACCAATAATTATGAGCTTATTGCATCGGCCTTTTCATTTCTAGGATCATTGTTAATTTACTTTTCAATTCATTTGCATATCATGTTGGCTCACAATTATTTGGATAATTACTTTAATATAATATAGGAAAGGGTTAAATAATGAGCTTAATGTATGTGACAACTTAATTAATCTATAAAATCAACTTAATCATATTTCATTAAACCAATTAACTCACAAACATGGGGATGGGTTAGTATTACCAAACTCCTTACATTTCTTAAGTTAAATTGAAAATGAAGTTAAAATAATGCAGAAAGAACTTTGGTTTATTTTAAATGATGTTATTTAATATGATTGTCATTAGGAATTAATTTGATTGAATGAAATCATATGTTTATATTTTGTTATTCCTTTCTAATCATGTTAAATGTTGCATGTCATTTGATTAATAAATCCATCTCTTTTCAAAATTAATTAAATCAAATGAAGTTTCCTTTATGTTAAGCTTGCATATGTTGATTTAAATTAATATATGTTTGGCTATTATCACTATTAAATCCAAATGTATTTTTCAAAAGCTCATAAATGAAAAGTAACATATGTTGCGATGTTAGTTACAAATACAAGGGAGATGTGTGTGGATATGCCTTAAGTGTATGAATTGAAGTCTCTCTCCTTTTTTCACATGTTGATTTACATAAGTATAAATGTAATGGATATATAGTCTGGACATCCCAAGAATATAAGGATTTAAGTAGCCCCAAGGAGGTCATTTGATTACCTAACTTCCCTGGTTTAAACAACAGCACGTGCTCATTTGATTTCATTCTTATGTGTCTTTAACATAAGAATTTAGATCGAGCTTTAAATCATATACCTAAATAATTTCATTAAAGAAAATGCAACCTTTGTATGATTTTCATCTTCTTAATTATAAATACATGTGTATGTATTCAAGAAAAATGGGTATATAGTATAGTCATTCTAGGAATACGAGGCTTTAAGTAGTCCCAAGGAGGTCATTTGATTGCGTCACTTCCCTAGTTAACAAAGGCACGTACTTGTTTATGTCTTTTATACATGTATGTGTGTGTTTAGTTAGAAGATGATAATCCTCTTTTCGATTTAAAAATACATATATTCATAATTGTTTAGTCATCAGATTAATTAATCATGTAACTTGGAGCTTGCTTTCTTATATTCATATATACAAATTTACATATGTTTGAATGCAAATGGGTATATAGTTTGGATATCCTGAGAATACGAGGCTTTAGCTAGCCCCAAGGAGGTCATTCGATTACCTCACTTCCCTGATTAACAATGAAACACACCTATTTAATCTCATCCCTATGTATTTTTGTATAAGAATTTAGATAGAGCATTAAACGAATATGATTAAATATTTCGATCACACAAAATGTGATAAACTTCACATAAATACATTCATTATATATGTGTGACAAAAATGTATTGCACGTATAGATATACTTAGGATTAAATCAAATGCATAATATTTGTGATGGAAAGGAATGATTTGACATGTCATATGTTAGTAATCCAATAGAATTAATCTTAAGATGACTTTCATGTTAAATAGAATTATTTAAAGTGAACCTAAACTTAGGATTAATGAAATCATTTAATAAGCCATTTACTAAAGAGAATTAAATCAAATCAGCATGCTTTAGAAAGTGACTTAAGGTAGGGATGAAAAAGGGCAATCCTCTTTTCTTCTCTTTATAATACTTAGTTGTTAAGTGTAATCATATAAAACAAAAGAAAACACAAATTAAAATTCTTAAATTTATTAAACAACTTCAAGTGAAACCAACCTTTCATGCTAAATCAAACCTTTCCAAACTTAAAAAAAATACAACTCTAATGCCTAGCAAGGCCTACCACACAAGCCTTAACACACACATTAGAACTAAGTCACTACTTCTAGTTTTATGTTAGGGTGGTGCATGGTGTGATGTATGTTTTATTTTATGATGTATTATTTTAGACTAGATGTTAGATGTATATTTCATAGACTGGATGTTAGGCAGATATTAGCATAATCATTTTTTTGTAGGGATTATGCATAAGGGGTGCTTAAAATAAATATAAATGCTCTCTTTTGCAGGTTGCTTAAACCCCCTTAACATAATCCAAGTTAAGACAGTGGGCTACATATGCATATTGTATGTATGTTTAGCTGACACTTATTTTGCAGGTATAGTTAGATTTATTTTTCCTATTTTTAATGTAATTTTGCATTAGAAATTAGGATTAGTGTTATGGGGGATAAGGATGAGCATTGGCTAGAAGGCTTTGTCCTGGGAGGCCATGTAATGCCTTTGAAGTGGAGCAAATCAAATCAAATGAAGGTACAAGAAGATATGAAGAATGAAGAATGAAGACCCTGAATAACATTCATTCATTATAATTGTAACTATTCTTTATAATTCCAGGTAGTATAAGGGTAGAGCTCAGCATCCCATCTTTTCTTTTCAAATTATACATCGTTACCCAACCACACCAGCCTCTTATTCTTTTGCATTAGTTTTATAAAATTGATTAATGTTATGTTTAAATTGTGCACTAAAAATGGCATGCTTTTCTTAGTTTCTTAAATGTTTGATGCCTTAATGTGTGCCCTGGTTCTGATTAGGCTCTTAAGGCAAAATAAATTTTCTACCCCAACTAATCACTCATAATTAAAATATAATTAACTCATAACCTCACAATGAAAGCCTAGGCATTAAATAAGATAATTAAAAGATTTAGCAACCCCTTAGCTGAATGTTGTATGTTTCACATCATGCATCATCTTGAATCACTCTTACAAAATAAGGGCCTCCGTCCTTACACGCATAGGGACTGCTTAACCTGTGAGAGCAACCTCTATTAATGGAGCTTCACAATGGTGAATTTTTTTTTATCTTCATCAATCTTTTGAAAAATAAATGAAGACAAAAATATACTTGTTGGACACCACGTAGATCCGCAGATGTTCTCATTAGGGTGATCGGGTATGACATTGAGGAATGATGTACTATCTCGAGAGATAGAAGTCACCATCCTATAATGGATCTAATCACCTAATGAGGATCCCTAAGGACTATGTGTGGATGTACAGAGATTCTTTCCCTACATCATATGGAAAAGTAAATTAGGGTTTATTTTAAATCGTTAAGTTCTATGGAGGCAACCCCTCATAGTTAATTACATCTTAAGGAATAAGATTCCTTAAGAATACTTGATTAAGGTAAATGATCATTGTCTCTAAAGATTTTAAAGATAAGACTATCAACAAATTGATTTATTTTTAGAAGATCAAGTGGGATTGATCATAAAGAAGGAGTTATTATCGAAACCAAATGTAGATAAGTAGGGGATGCTCAGGATGCTAGGAAACCTAGTGAGCTTTCCAAACTATCCTATGGTTGGACTTTATATTTTTGAAATTTGAAGAGAGTTAATTGATTTAGCTGTATTTTTATTAAAAATTTAGGGCTTACAATTCTACAACATAAGATCATGGAAATGCCTAAGAGGTGAGGATTTATGCTTGTAGCCCACAAGGAAAAAACTCGAACCTAAATCTAAGAAACTTTGGTGAGAGCCAAGGCACGACCTAAATCTAAGGCAAAAATGGATATTTAGTTTACCTCTACAAGAGAGGATAAACCACCCGATTGTTGGACTTACAACTGCCTGGGGGTGGCTGCCAACTAACTCCTATGATTTTAAATATATGTATGCAAGTCTTATGAATTTGCAAGATAGCTAAGTTGTTGTTTATTTAGAAAGGAACTAAGTCTTTAAACACACTCCCTAAGAGACTAGATCATATAGGGAATGAATAATGACTTAAATTATATGCAAATTTTTATTTAATTTTTATTTTCATTTTTGGATAATTTATTTGACACAGGCTGTGGGATTCATATGCCTAATGCATGAGAAATTGGTTTTTGGCCAAAATCGAAGAAGGAGGTGTGTTTCCACCATGGCTTTTAAAGGTCAAGCCAAGTTCTCTGGAAAAGATGGAAGCTCTCCATTAGCAAGCGTGAAGCAAGATGCTTTTACATATGATGTGAGACATACAACACCTACCTAAGGGGTTGCAAAATTTTTATTTTAATTTATAACCTAGGCTTCAGGCGAGGTTATGAGTTGTTAATTTTTATTTTGAGTTGATTAATCGGATAGAAAATTTATTTTCCTAAGAGCCTAAATTGCGTCCAGGCCATTCATCAATCAATGAAAAAACTAGAAAAAATATGTCATCTTAATGCACAAGCTAAACAAATATCAAACAATTTTATAAAGCTAGCGCAAAAGAATAAAAGGTCGATGTGGTCGGGTACCACCACACAACCCAAAAAGAAATATGGGTAGCCGAGCTCTACCCTTATAAAACTTGGATTATAAATGAATTAATTACAATTTAGAAAGAATTCATGTTATGGAGGTCTTCATTCTTCATTCTTCATTTCTTTATTTCTTTCCTTCTTTCTTTCTTCTTCTTCTTCTTTTTCTTTTATCTTTTGGTTGGTTGGGATGTAGTTTGCTCCTTCACATGGTGCATAAGACATAGTCTTATGACCAATGTTCATCCTAATCCCTCATAACATTCATTCTAAGTCTTAATTATAAAATTACATGAAAATGGGAAATGTAAAATCTAACTAAACCTACAAAATAGAGATTAGCTAAACATACAACATAATACTAAGTAGTTATAAAAATAAATTGAACTTAGCACCCCACACATGGGTAACTAAGTTCACCTATCCTAATTTGGATTATGCTTAGGGGTATAAGCAACATGCACAACTAAAGCATTTATATTTATATTAGCCTTAAGTATAATTCCTAGAAGATAATGATTAGACTAAGATCGCCCTATCATCCAGTATACGCACATACACCCTAACATCCAAACTAAAAATATCACAAAATAAATTCAAGCATCAAATCATGCATCCTAACATAGCTAGAAATGGTAACTTAGCCTAATGTGTGTCATTTAAGGCTCGTGTGGTATGTCTTAGCTAGGCTTTAAGGTTAGAATTTTCTAAGTATGAAGGGTCCAACTTAGAGGGTGATTTCATTTAAGTGATTTAGTTAATTTGTTCATTTTATTTGATGATTTTATTTAGTTTGAATAAACCTACACTTAATTACTAAGTGTTGTAAAGAGAGGAAAAGAGAAGAACTTCTCTTTCCTCCCTACCTTAAGTAATTTCTAACGTAGATTCATTAATGATTTTTCTTTAGTGAATATTTTATTATGTGTTTTAATTAATAATAAGTTTAAATTTTCTCTAAATAAACATATTCAATAAGAAAGTCATTTTAAGATTAATTAAGGTGAATTACTATCACAAAACATAACCATTTATTTCTTTCCAGCATGTGTGTCATGCATATGAATAAATCCCAAGTATATCTATACATGTAATGCAAATATTTAGCACACCTTAATGATGAATGCTAAGAGATGTTGCTTAAGAAAATTTGGATGTTTCATGATGCATGATTTTGTTAAGTAGAAAAGAAAGGGATTCTTTTATCCATTAATCAAATGCACATTGACATGTATGAAAGACATAAGTGAGTACGACGTCATTATTTTCTATACCAAGGGTATAAGGTACAAGACCTTCTTAGAGCTACTTAAAGCCTCGCAACCTCAGAATGTCTAGACTAATGTACTACTTCTCTTAAATACATGTGCATGTATAGAAAGAAAATAAATAGATGAAGAATTATGCAAAAGGTTTATGTTTGTTTGTCTGATTTTGGTTATGTGATTTACATGTGTAGATGTAAAGATTCTTCTTAAGTCATAACATAGAAGTGCATAGGAATGGATTTAAATAAGTGTTATGTTCTTTTCAAATGAACTATACACTTTACAAATCCTATACAAACCTATGTTAAGAAAAGAGAAGAAAATCACATATCACATTTTATGCTATAATCACATGCAAGCTTATAAGCATTTATAAATATCATACCTTCATTTATGATCTTTGATTTATAGGTTTTGAAAATAATTTTTAATTTAATAGTGATAATGGCCGCTCATATTCTTACTTTAGCCAAAACATGCAATTTGACATAAAGGAAACATTTCATTTATTTTGATTTTTTGAAAAGATATGAATGCATGATTTCACATGACATACAATATTTAGTATGTTTGGAAAGAAATAAAGTGATGTAAGCATGTAACTTCATTCGCCTAATTAATTCCTAAAGACAATCTTATGAAGTAAGATCACTTAAAGTGAATCAAAATTTATTTAAAGGAATTTTTATTTTTTGTTTTGAATTTGATTGATTTAGAAAATGTGAAAACATTTGCTGGTCCTAACCCATTTCCCCATGTGTTAATTGATTTAGTTTAATTTTTAGAACCATTAAGTTGATTTTATGTTTTGTTTAGGAAAAATTTCATTAATTACCCTTACCATACCACTTTAACATAATTAACCTAACAATTATGAGCCAACATATGATATACAACCACAGAATTTAAATCAGAATGCAAAGGAAAACAATACAATTGACTCACAATTATCAATTAAGTAAGGGTTTAATTATGTACTTTCATAATCTTCCCACATGTGAGTTGGAAATGATTTCCTTAAATTTACCTTAGGCTTTTGAACACCTAAGGATCCACCTAGCAAGATTAATTCTAGATTGATTTGGGAAGTTTAATTAATCTAATTAAATAGATCATTAGTGGATTAATCCTTAATTATGTTTGGATTAAGGAAGAAAGGGGGTTAGGGAATAACTTAGGAAAATACCCCAAACCCATACCATAAACTTCCTCTTCACTTAAATAATGCTTATTTATTTTAATTAAGTGATTAAATCATTGTTCACATGCTTACTCTTAATTATATTAAGAGAGTGATTAAGGATTTATTAATTGATTTTCTTAATTAACTCATTAATAAATTCCAAAAAAATAGGAGAGGTAGAAGTCATCCCACTAAACATGGTTGAGAAGTCTGAAATTAATTAATGAAATAATTATCGAGTAATTAATATTATTAGATTTCTAATTAAACCCTAATTAAGGAAAATTCACTATTCAAAATCAATTAGAAACAATTTTATATTATTCCTCACTGAATTATCTTTAAAATGAAGTTGAGTTTGCATTTGTTTTTAATTTTCTATATTTGATTATGAATTTTTAAACTTTTAGTGATTAAAGGATAATTAAATAGCCCTAATTATATAACTAATCCCATCGACACCACATGGGCTACTGACGCGACGCGTGCTTTCCATGTGGCGTGGCGGGATTGGTTATTTAAGTCATCAAATCAGTTATCGCATCAGCCGACGATGCTACGTGCTTTACCGGCCGTCCGAGGATGGCGACCGTGATAAAACCCATGCCTCTAAAGGAAATAATCATTGGATCTAAATGATTTAATCAGGACAATCCATCCAAAACACGTGGGATGGACAGTCCATGATTCATCCCTGCCTTTTCCTGCGACGGAGACCATCCATCCTCCATGGCTTGATCCGAACTCACTTGAGCTCGGATAAAGCCATGATTCAACTCACACCTTCTAGAAGCAAGGAGAAGAACATCAAGCTTGAAATTCAATGGGATTACAAATCTCTTCACAAAGGACCAAGGATTTTTCAACTTAAGCTTAGTTTTGAGGCATACCTCACTGGAGGCCGGAGCTTCCAATCATTGAGGTAGCTTTGTCTAGTGGAGATGAATCCCTGTTGAAGGTTTCAAGGTTCAATTTGTAGTGGATCTTCCAATTGACCAAGGCTTGCTTCAATGGCTGGCTTTTTGGAGGCTTCTGCTGGCTTGGTGACTTGGGAAAAGCTTTGGGTGAGCTCGACTTGCCTCTCTTAATGGTGCTTGCAAAGGTAATTACAGTTTGATTGAGGATTGAGTGAAGTGAAAATTTCTCCTACCTCCCTTATTTTTGGCTTAAGCAAAATTGAGAATAGAAAATGGAATGAGCTTAGGAATCCTGAGAAGCTTGTGGTCCTTGCCTTTGATCCTCTAAGCTCAATCAATGTAAGAGAGATTGTTTGAGTGGAAATGAGGGAGTATATCTCCCCTACTTATTTCAATGGTCAAGCTTGCCTTACCATTTTGATCAAATTTACCTAATTGAATTGGTTGTTTAGATTTTAGAAGTTCCATGTGGTTCAATTTTAGTAGAGGATGGAAGTGTGGAGGTGCACATGTGTTAAATGAGTGTGGGAGGTGATCCATGTGGAGAATTTTGAGTGGAGTGGTCGGTTTTGGCCTTGGGTTGGGTTTGGCTAACCCAAACCCATTGGGTCATGTGCACCACCTTCCTTAGTGTCCAAATGGTCCACTAGAAGGATGCCAAGTGGTTATGAAAAGGATTTGATCAAATTCTAAGTGGATTTGGCCATATGTTACCCTTTGACCCAAGGGTAAAATGGTTATTTAGCTTTTATTTTGATTTAGGCAGATTTAAAATGATTGAGAAATGGGTTGTGCTAATTTTCAATGATTTTGGAGTTTATTTGATATGATTTGGCTCAAGTTGACCCATTTAGGTCAAATGGGTCAACTTGGGTCAAGTTGACCCATTGGTCAAATTAGGTTAAACCATGGGTTGGGTCAAGTTCATATGACCATTTGAAGTGATTTGGTATCATTGGTTTGGTTTAATTTGATTTATATTTGGTTTTAGTTCATTTGAGCTCACTTTGGTCAAATGGGTCAAGTTGTCCAATTTGACTCATTTGACCCAATTGGGTTAGGTCATGGGTTGGTTTAGGCTTGGTTGTTCATTTGAAATATTTTGCAAGATTTGGTTTCAATCAATTTTGGTTTGGTTAAGTTTCAAGTTGATTTGACCTTATAGTCAAGTCAAGTTCATGGTCAATCGAATGTCAGTCTTAGTTGGCCAATTGAGGCTTTGGTCAAGTTCAACAAGTGATTTTACCCATCCGTCCATGAATGAGAATATATCGTAGTTGGAAGTATTGCCCACTAATAGTTCTGATATTGGAAGCGAAAAGTCATCTTTTGGGCATACAAGTCAATGCAGAGACGAATTTTACCGTTCTTCTTTCTAATTGGGATAATGTTGGCTATCCAATATACATACTTCTCCTTCCGGATGAAACCTGCTTTGATCATGATTTGACATATTTTGACTTTTTAGGTCAACTTGGGTCAAGTGGCCAATTGGGTTAGGTTTGGCTCAAATGATGACTTGGTCAAGTTCAATCATTGATTATGGATTAGTTTTGATCAATGGTTTCAATCAATTTAGCCCATGGTGAATTTTGGCCTGTTTGGGTTTCATTTAGGCTAAATGTTGACTTGGTCAAAGGTTAGGTTTGACTTGGTTTAACCTAATTTGAGTGATTGATCATATTATGATGATTGTTGCTCACAATGTGAGGCTTAGATGGGCTTAGTTCAATCTAATTTGAGTAGGATTATAATTTAGGTCAAAAGGATGCTTAAGGTCACTTTGAGTCAAGTGAGCTTAAGTGGGTCAATTGATTTGATCAAGGCTTGATTCAAGTTTGGTTGAACTCACATATTGACTTATGATTGAAATATAAACTCACATATAGACTTATGATTGAAATATAAATCTAATTGCAAGTGATTTGGAGTCAAATAGGTTTTGATTCATTTAACAATTTCAAGTTCAAAGGATGAACATGGGTTTGATTTGGGTTTGAGTTTTAAATTTAATTTTGGTTTGATGATTGAAGTTTATGATTAAATTTGGTTTTATGATTGAAGGATTGATTATTTGAAGAGAAAATCAAAGGTTTGGATTGATTTGAGTTTGATTTGGTTAAGTTCAAGAATTTGACTTGAAAGAGTTTAGGTTAGATTTTGATTAGATTTGGATTTAAGTTTTGGATTTGGTTTTGGTTATTTGAATTTATATTTCATTTATATTTGTGTATATAAATGGGTTATGAGAAAATCTTTTGAATTTAGAATGATTTGAATTTGATTTGAGCTAAGTCCATAAGATGAAATCTAAGGTTTAGGAAAGATTTTGGATTTGGAATTCAATCATGGATTTTAATCATTTGAGATTTAATTCATGATTTTAGAAAATTCATTTGAATTTATTTAAGGTTTAATTTGGAAATGATTTGATTTTGAAGTTGATTTGGAAATTGGTTTGAATTTGAGGTTGATTTGATTTTGAAGTTGATTTGAATTTGAGGTTGATTTAATTTTGAAGTTGATTTGATTTGATTTTGAAGTTGATTTGATTTTGGAGTTTGACTTGGAAGGAAGTAAGGATTTGGTTCAAGCTATAGGATAGGCAAATTTTCCTAACACCCCAAGGCATGACCTATTCCTGGCTAACTCTTCTAAGTCTCAAGGGTTAGGTTAATTGTTCACTAATCCCTGAAGTGTCTTAAAACTAAGGAACTCTTATTGGAGGAGTCCATGTCAAGATGGAGAGGTTGAGAGCTCATTCTAAAATTGAGGTCAACACTTCACCCTCTTCTCTTTTGATTTAGCCCATCACTCATTTCATTGCATTTATAAAATCCCAAAGCCTTTGTCAAAATGAAGTGTCAAAAATTAAATAAAATGTGAAAATATTTACAGTTATAGATTAAGTCATTACTCATACCACTCATGCTCTAGTTTCTTAGAGAGTGGGTTTAAGGAATTTATTCTCTTTCTAAATTAATAACAGCCCAACTATCTTGCAATTTTATATGACCAGACCACATGGATTTAAAAGCATAGGGAGAGTTAGCTGGTTGCCACTCTAGGCAATTATAAGTCTAATAGTCAGGTGGTTTACCCTCTCTTATGGAAGTAAACCTTATACCCATCTTCAATTAGGTTTAGGCCATGCTTTAGCTCTTACTAAAGCTCCCTAGATTTAGAATCCGAGGTGGTTATTTCCTTCGGGCTACAAGCATAAATTCTCACCTCTTAGGTTTTTTCACAACCTTTTGCTGATGGATTATAAGCCCTAGTAATCTAATAAAATTTCAATTATAATAAAATAATCCTCATCACTTTCAAAATACATAAATATCAATTAAAGGATAGATTGAAATGCTCACTAGGCTTCCTAGTATCATGAGCATTTTCTACTTATTCCCGTTGGCTTCCAAAAATAAGTCTTCTCCTTGATATTTTTTAGTTGATTTTCCAAATATAGTCATTTAGTCTTAACCTTGAAATCTTTGAAGGCAATAATTGTCTACATTCGAGTATTCATAAGAACTCATCTTCTTAAGATGTAATTAACTATGGGAGCTTTCCCCCATAAGGAACTGAAGAATCCGATTTAATATAAACCCTGCTTTATTCATCCATGTAAAGCTGAGAAAAAATTTTTGGTACATTCGAAGACTCATTATGCCTTTGGAGTTCTTATTAGGTGATTAGGTCCATTGAAGGGTGATGCCTCTATCTTTCAAGATAGTACATCATACCTCAATGTCATACATGATCACTTCAATAAGTAACCCCTACGATATGCGTGGTGTGCCCCCATACACATCTAAAAATAAACACCATAAGATGTTATCCAATCATTTCAATCGAGAGTATTCGATATTCACACAAAATATAATTTGTGAAGGCTTGCCCCATAGAACTTAAAAATTCAACTTGAAATAAACCTAATTTATCCCATCCATATGAAGTAGGAAAAGTCTTTGATATATATAAACACATGGTCTTAGGAGTCCTTATTAGATGATTAAACTCACTGTATAGTAATATCTCTACCTCTTGAGGTAGTATATCATTCCTTAATGTCACACTCGATCATTTCAATAAGTACTCCTTAAGATTTGCGTGGTGTCCCTCATCACATTTTTAAACACCACAGCTCATTGGTTGAAAACAACATGAAAAATCTCAGGATATCAAGTTCAAGCGCTCACATTGCTATTGACCTCATTTTTGGATGAGGTTGACATCATTCCAATCTTAGTAATTAGGATATCTAATATTAGATTATGAGCTTTCTAATTAGACATTTAAAACACTACACTTGGTGACTAGATATATGACCAAGTCAAAATTAATTAATAAATTAATTTAAATATAAATCAAAAATCAAAATCAAACTTAAAGCTAAACACCTTAGGGTAATAGCTTAAATTAAGCCATTATGCCCCACTTATATCCAACCTAGCCCAAATGAGTTAGATGAGTCCGATAACTTCCAAATCCAACCAAACTGAACCCAAAACCAAATGAAATCCATTTAAACTAAAATCCATATACCGTTGATCCTTAAATGAGTTAATTGTGGTGATTAATCCAATTAGTCTGTTTAAGTCCAATTTGACCTAAGTCTAAATGAAATCAAATAAAATTAAAATTAATTTAAATTAAATTAAAACAAAAACACAAAATTAATGAACTAACACAAATAAACCCAAAAATAAATATAAATGAGGTTCCAAGCAGTCAACCATATCCTTTGACCAATAGTTGACCAATGTGGACCCCACTAACTCAACCAATCAAAATTTGGTTGAATTGAGCTATCCCAAAGACTCAAAATTATTAAATAGACATAATAGAACATAACTCTAAACAAAATGAATCCAATGAGGCCCAAATAGGTTAATTGGGTCACTTGACCCAAGTATACCTAATAAGATCATATTAAACTTAAACTCAAATTAAATTAAAATTAATCCAAATTAAATATTCTAAATCACTTTAAATTCATATTTAAACACAATTTAACCTTATCATGAGTTTAATTTTCTCAATATGATTATTTGACATAGGTCAACCCGATTTGACTCATTAAGCTTAAATTAGGTGAACATAGGTCAAATTCAAAATTAAACTAACATTAATTAAACTTAATCTATCAAATTATGTCAAATACATCATCAAGCACAATTAAGGATTAAATAAATCCCAAGATGGTTAATTGAGTCGTTTAACTTAATTTGACTCATTTTTATCAAAGTGAGTCAAATTGAGTTTAAATCAAATTAAATTTAAACTAAATCAATTTAATTGATCATAAAGACTTTGAATGATCAAATTAAGTCTAATTAGAACAAAAATTTAACTCAAATAAGTCAATGGAAGTTGATTGTCACCCAATCTAATTTGAGTCAAATTGATTCTACCCAAAGTTAAGAGAAATCATGCTAACCCAAAGACTCTTCAAATATTTATTGAAGCTGATGGAATTTTAGTCTAAATGAGAATGTGGAGAACTCAGTCAACAAAGACAAAAATTAAAGAACGTGCCAAACTACAAAATCCCCTCATGCATCTCCCTATTTCCCACTTAGCTTGCTTTGGAGTGGTCTACAGTGAATAGACTACTGAATTTTGATAAAATCTGGCCTACCCGCTTCACCTCCAAACACCATTAATGGTGATTTCGGCTAGCATTAAAATGGAAAAAAAAAGAGAGCTCATTGTTTCTTTTTTTGGCCTGAAAACATCTCCTCCACTCCTAAGAAGATTAACCAAACTTTCCCATTCCCTTTCCATTCACAAAAACATCAAAGCAACCAAACTTCGGCAAACCCTAGTAGTGGTTAGCGATTAGGCTGATCCAAGAGGAAGTAAGAGAGGAGAATCACATGTAGGCTTCGTCTTGAAGAGAGCATCGATTTTTAAATGAAAAAAAACAACTGAACAAGAACTTTAGTGAAGTAATCTCTTGATCTTTTAAGAGAGGTCCAAGCTTTGATTTTGATACAAAGAAAACACGCAATGTCGACGAAAACTCATATGAATTAATATAATTCATCTTCTCTAGGCCCCACGATGCGTAAAGACCCAACTTTCTGCAAGTTCACCAGAAAATCGGGCCTCGCATGTAATATTTTGGGTGGAATCCTCGTCTACGCTATGCTTCATTCAGCAACATTGAAGAAGGAGGCTCCTCGACTGTTCGTTCATCTTGATTAGGATAAACAACCCTAACATCCAGGATTGAATTTTAACATGTTAAATCCTAAATTTATTCTAAATCATTTTATCTCTAGATTGGATGGTCCATATCTGAGCTTTTTCCCGCTTAATCCATATTGGCATCGACATTGACCAATAGGGCATTTACATGCAGGAAGGCATGCCCGGTCAGCGCTGACTAATTTAAATAGAAAATTAGGAAATTTTCAAGTTTAAAAAATTACTGAAAATTGCTCAGAATTTCAAAAAAAATCATAAAAAATAAGATACTCCACCAAAAATTATAAATAAGTCCTCCTTTCGAGAGGAATATAATGAACCTAAAATCTTCAATTTTTATTAATTATTTTGGAATTAATTTAAGTTTGAATGAAAATTAATTTTTTTTTAATTAATCATAAAATACTAATCAAATTGACTTGAAGCTTTAGGGATTAAAAATTTAACTAAGCTAACTTGATAAATATTGATCAATCATTAATTTAGTCATTCAAATTAAGTAAGTAATCAATTAAACATATATTAATTAATCGTTGGACCGTATTTGAATTGGTCATTAATACTTAGTTAAAAAATGAATTAAACTCTTAATTAAAATAAATACTTAATTTGGCTAACCAAAATTTTTAAAAAGATAATCAAACTTTAACTAGATTAATCATTAAACCAACTTTCCCAAGTATAAGTGATCAAACTTTAGTTGAATGACCAACCATTTGATTAGCTTAAACTAAGAAAATCATGTAAACAAGATGTATCAAAATAACCTTTAATCAAATCATTAAGTCAAACATTTAATCAAACCTCTAACTAAATTAATTATCCAATTAAATTGATCTCATGAAAACTTAAATAATCCTTAAATAAACTAAAACAATTAAACATTAGTTCTACTTGATCAAGTCACTTAACTATGACAAGTTAAATTAAATAAACCTTAACTATATCAATCAATCAAATTAAGCATAAATATTTATGTAATCATTCAACAAATTAAATAAAATTAATTAAATCAAACTGAATCATAACTAATTCAATCAAACATGATCAAATTCAATCAAATTAATTTAAATAAATATATTATAAATCCAAACTAAATAACTCTGATGTATCATAAGAAAGTTTAATTATATAACAAATCTCAAAAATACTAAAATATCTCTTAAATAATATAAAATAGATGAATAGAAATATTAAATCAATTGGACGTAAAATTAAAACATCAAATCACTATACTTAAATAGTGAAAAACCTAGTTCAAACAACATAATATCACATAAGTTAGAAAAGACAATAAATTTATTAAACATTAAGCCAGATGAAATCAAATAAATAGATCATAAATTGAAACAAACTTAATTGAATCAAAATATGACTATTAACTCAACTTTAACAATTATTAAATCAATCAAATAAAACTTAATTTAATTGAGTTATTTAAACAAGTCAATTGCATAAATCAATATAAAATAATAAAGCTTAAAGAATTTAATAAATATGTGAATGAAAACTCAAGTAAAAGATTAAACATAAATTTAAATTTAAATTTAAATGAACTAAATGAAATTAAAGAAACTAATAACTAAATTCAAAATGAAATATTAAATCAACCTTAATGAAATCATTAGATTCGAATGATCTAAAAAAAATAAACATTAGCAACCAAATTGTAATTATAAATAGAACAAACAAAAGTTGATCCAATTAAAGCCTAAGTCAAAAGGATCAATCAAAATATATAGATATCAAAGTTAGATTTCTAAAGTGAATATTTAGCTTCTTGGTGATGCCTTACTTTACTAGGATTAAGATGTTAAGTAGGTTATGCCTTGTTATAAGCAAGGCTTAATCATCTTTCCACTCTTTAAAACTAAAATTCAACTTTAACATAAAAACATACTAAAATTGGAAATAAAATTAGAAATCCACTAAATCATTTAAAGTGAAACAAACTGATGGTAAATTAACAAATCTTAAATTCAAGTCAAACCTTAAACTCAAAGAAGTCTAATATAGACTTGTCACACTAGCCCTCCTTTCACACACTAAAATATTTAGCTACTTGGTGATGACTTTATTTTACTAGGATTAGGATATTAAGTAGGTTGCATCTTATCATAAGCAAGGCTTAATCTCCTTTCCACTCTTTAAAACCAAAATTCAACTTTAACATAAAAACATACTAAAATAAAATAAAATTAGAAATCAACTAAATCATTTAATGTAAACAAAATAATGGTAAATTAACAAATCTTAAATTCAAGTCAAAACTTAAACTCAAAGAAGCACAATATAGACGCTATACTAACCCTTATTTCATACTAGAATACTAGATCACGATCCTATAATTAGATTAGGATGTGTTGATTTTGATGTGATGATTTTATTATTTTTGGTGCTTTGTTTTAGTTTGGATGGATGAGATTATTTGTTAGCAGTCGGATGCCAAGATGTCTTTTTAGATTAATGTTATTTTTTTGTAAGAGGTTGTACTTAAAGACACGCTATAATAATAAAATTATAATAAAATGATATTTACTTACAAGTACTACTTTTGTTAAGTTCCTAAGCATGGTCCATTAGGATAGGTGGGCTTGAAAATCACTAGTGCTAATCCTGTATATTTAAAATATAAATTGTTGATGTATTGTTTGTTTTTCCTAACTTTTATTTTATAGGGCTTAGGATTTTATTTTTAGAATTTAAAATGTAATTCAATCCTATAATTAGGTTAGAATCCATAGGGTTTAGGATTAGCAAGAGTTGATTATGCTTGTTAATAGTCCCCTATGGAACTAAGGACCACGAAAAGGTGACGATCTTGAATGAAGATCCCTATAGATCAAGATTTTAGTTCTAGGTATAAGAGGCGAGCTCTTGCCCACTTTCATTTCTTCTGGGGTATATAGCGGTACCCAACCACACTAGTATATTTATTTAATTAGTTTTTAGTGTGATTTTCTTTTGTGGCGCGTAATAGAATTGTGTGCTTTTTATAGGTTTCTTTCTATGATTGATGTCTTTTATGATGAAAATCCTGGATACATTCGGCTCCTAGAAAAATTAATTTTTCTAACCCATTAAATTAAAACAACTCAAATATAAATAATCAATTCATAAACTCACTCAATTAAAGCCCTAGGCATAAACAACTAAAAGTAACTATAAATAATTATACTTTCTAAACTATGCTTGCATATTCCCTCATTCTTATTGAATTGGGCACTTTATCGAGTGCATAGAATGAGACATCGACTATGAGGATGACTATTCTTCCGGAGAAGTGTGCCTTCTCTTTTGATTAAACACATAAACTATTTCTAACTGCATCTCCTTGTAGACATAATCTGCATACCTAAAACCCTTAAAATAAAATCATGAGTCAAAGTATATAAAAATTAAAATTTATTGCATTAGTTAGAAGCATATCATACCAGTCATGATCTTAGGGTTAGGGAGTGAGTTTAGGCTCTTAGTTTCCATTCCTAAATACAATAACCAAACTATCTTGCATTCATAAGACTGGAATCATGATTTTAAAATCATTAGAAGATGTTAGTTGGCAACTCTTTTAAGCGAGAAACAAGTCTAGAAGAGTTGAGATAGATTTACTTTTTCAAGTGAAAAAATAGAACTCATAATTCTTAAATTCACGTGACTAAACTAGGTCGAGCCACTAACTTATGTCAGAAGCACTTTTGAAATTAGGTTTTGAAGCATCTCGTTTGATACTAGAATAAGTCTTCAACTCCTAGGCGTTTCTACAATCTTATGTTGTTATAATCCAAGTCCTAGATTTCTAAAAAAATATTAACTCAAAAATCTTAATAATTTTAATTTCAAAAATATAAAGCCTAATAATATGATAGTTGAAATGCTTGTTGGGCTTTAGTATCTAAAAGTATTTCTTACTTATTTCTTATTAGCTTTTGAAAATAACTCTTTCTCCTTGGAACATTCTCATTTGAATTTACAAATTAATTATCATTTTAAGATAAGATTTTATATCCATAAAGATAAAAATCAATTTTTTTAATCGAGGGTCTTCTTAGAGGAATCCCCTTTCTAAGATGCAATTAACTATAGAGGCTTGCCCTTATAAGAAAATGCGAATTCAGTATAAAATAAATTATGTTCTACTTCTCCATGTAGTTCAGAGAAAAATCTCTAGCATCAAAGATCCATCGCCTTGGGGTTCTTATTAAGTGAGTGAATCCATTATAGAGTAATAAGTTTATTTTTTGAGATAATATATTTATCCCTTAGTGACATATTTGATCACATAAATAAGAACTCCCAAGTTTTATATGGTGTTCCAAATAAAAATCCCCACACCTGCTTGAAACAAAAAAGTGGAACTACTAGGTTATCTTTTGGGCTGAAATGTTCCTAGGCTTAAATACAAGCTTATTAAAACAGTGACAAATGAGTCAAGCTCCTTATTTAAGTTGTGAAACTTTGCTTATCAAGGGCCTATCACAAGATAAGTTGGTTTTTTTTTTTTTTTGTTAGCTAGAAGAGTGTGCTATATTCTTATTTTCTACATACTTTTTTTTTTGTTTAATTTAAATAACCCAAAATTTGTTTTCTCTACATTCAAAATTAGCACAAATTTTATATCGAGGTCACTCATGGTTCTTATCTTTCATAGCCTATGTTGCCTCACATCTCTTGACAACTACTAGGCCTACTATCTGCTACCCTCAATTATTATTTGTCATATTTTAATGCATTTAAAATATATTTAAATAGATTAAAAAATATTTTAATGAATTTGATTTGCATCTAACTAAACTACTTGTGTATTTTTTAAATACATACATTTTAATTACCAATCATTTCTAAAATATTTTATTTTAAAAATATCCTTATCATACAACTTTTTAGGACCTCTTTCGGATCATTTTGTTTTTCAGATATTTTTATGTTGTTTTAAAGTATTTTTTTGTTTTAAAAAATAAATTATATTATTTTCAAATATGCTCAAAACAACTTTTCATAGTTTTTAAAAGCAACCATCACAATTAAATATATTTTATTTTGAATCAAAATATAAAAGTAAATTTAAAAAAAATAAAGAAATAAGAAAGTGATCCCGCATGTCTCTTAATTAATTTGCAATATCCTATTGATTTTATTGTTTAATCTCATTAACTCTTGCTATTAAATCTCTCTCTCCCTCTCTATTTATATATATATATATATATATATATATATATATATGTGTGTGTGTGTGTGTGTGTGTGTGTGTGTGTGTGTGGGCGGACGCATGTGTTTATGTGTGTATGTGTGTCAATTGTTAAGGGGATTTTTGAGATTTTTTTTTGTTTCTTATTTTATTTGCTTATGCTTTAATGTGAGACAAAAATATATTTAGTGCTAAAAATTATTTTTAAAAATATTTAAAATTATCAAAAATTATTTTAGGTATTTTTTAAAAATAATATGACTTGTTTTTAAAATAAAAAAAATACTTTAAACAATCATGTTGTGAAAAATAACATAAAAATACAAACAAAAAATATAAAATAAAATTAATCCCAAACAAACCTTAAGTTGCCTCTTTCTTTTGCTTTTAGTTAAATTAGTTTAATTATACATGCATCAAATATATATTGCTACTTGCTAGAATAATATAATACATAAAAATTCAACATCAACTTAAAAATTCATAATTTATATGAGAGAAGTTTATTATATTTAAATCTCTCATGTATCAACAGCTAAAATCTGAATTTTAAACATATTTATTTTGGCTTATAATCACTAAAATTAAATGTGTATGAGGAAAAGAGCAACATCTAAAATTAAACTACTTTTTTTTAGTCAAAGAGCATTTGATTAAGTTAAAAAAGCAATAATACAAATACAAATGCTTGAATCGAGTTCCGAGTTTGAACAATATTTTTGTAAACGAGCTCAAGTTCAAGCAAAAGCTCTTGTTGGACTTAGCTTGATTCATTTGCAACCCTACTCCTACTTAGAGAGAGAGAGAGAGAGAGAGAGAGAGGAGAGTACAAATGAGTTACATGCAATATTGTTGACCTCCATATGTGTGTCATAAGTCAAAATCAAGCCAACAAATCGAAGTTGATGGACTTCGGAGGTGACAGTGCACAAATTGAGGCTCAAAATGAGTTGGACGTCACTAAAAATGGTTGAAACGACCTCCGATCGGCGAACAGACTTCGCCATCACGTTCAGAATGTCAAAATTGATCGAAATATAAATATTACAAATCTAACAATCAATCCATTAAGCGCTCGAGCTATCAACGTGTCGACACAAATATCTGAGTCGGGAAGCTGCAACGATGTCCGAACGACCTCCGTTTGTGAAACTGATCGCACCATTAGCCTCAAAACATCGAAAACTATCAAATGAGGCTGCATCAAATCACAGTGCAAACGTCGAATGATTAGAAGTGGGCCACGAGTGGGGCTCAAACGCAGGCGTCACCAAAATGGTGAACGACCTCCGATCGATGAACGGATTTAGCCATCACGTTCAAAATATCGAAATTGGTCAATATATAAATATTACATAATTTGATGATCAACTGATCAGTCGCAAGTCGTCAACATGGTTACACGCATATCGAGGTTAGGAGGAGCCGACAATAACCAAACGATCTCTGAATCACGCCGTTCGCTTTGAAACGTCAAAATATATCAAGTAAGACTATTCACACTCAATTCGAACAAGTATGCATGAAAATCGAGTATTAGCGGCGGCACGCATTTGAGAAATTAAACTAATTTGGAAACAAAGTCGATTGCGAAATGGACCGCCGTTCGCGTCACGGAACATCGAAAAAAAACTAAGATTGATATATATCAACTATATGAGTCTGTCGATATAAAATTCACAATTAAGATTAATTAAATATTTAAAAAAAATTCAATTAAGTCTATTTATGCCTGAAAGCTCTTAACCGTTCCTCCCTCTTTTATTCGTGTTTTCCTTAACCTAAAAAAAAACTACTCCCACTTTTTCTCTCGGCTCCAACTTCTCCGACTACAAGGGACGAGGGGTTGCTGCCTTCTTCGTTGTTCCTTTCTCAAACTGGACGACTCCCTCTTTTCGATTCCCACGCTCCGACCTCCCTCTTGCACAGGTAATTCCGACTCCGCCTCTCTGCGCACGATCCCACTCCGCTGTTGTTCCTTCCCGCGCCTTCGCTCCGCACGCGATCCGCTCCAGCCTCCTTCCTCCTCCAGGTTGCTCCAGCCTCCAGTCTGCGCCTCCGCTGCTTCCTGCGCTCCGCTCCGCTGCTCCTTCCGTTATCAGCTGCTGAGGCTTCGCTGCGCCTCCTGTCCCACTGTCCGTTCCGCCACGCCTCCGTCCCGTAAGCCTGCGCCTCCGCTCCGTCATTCCGACCCGCTCCACAGCCCACTCTCCGACCGTTCCGTTGCTCCGGCCCGCAAGCGGCCTCCAGCCCTCGAGCCTGCAGCTTGCTCCACAGTACGCACGATCCCAGTACTGCTGCACCCACGCACAGCGATCCGCAAGCCCAATCGCTCCTTCACAATCCGCTGCGGCCCATGCCCAGCTCATCCGATTCTTTCTTTTTGGCAGGAAGAATATCGTCGACGGATTATTCTTCGATTCGGCATCCTCACATTATCTTTCCAATCTTGACCATACCCATGGAAGAACACCGTCAGAGGCGGGTTCTTCGCATTTCTGCGTCGCATTCATAGCATTCACTCAAAATTCATCTCGTCGCATCAGGGCACTGTTAAGAGGTGGGTTCTTTTCTTGGTTTTTCTACCCAATCTTGTCCTTACCAGCATTGCGGTAGAAAAATGAGTCAGAACATATGAGATCTGTGAATGTGGATATATATACATATATGCTTGTTTATTTACAAGTTTGAAGATTTCATCGTGCTCAAGAAGGCACAACGAGATGAAAAAATTGGCGATTATCACAGACCTTATTCTCAAGAGGCATCTTGAGTAGGTAACATCCGTTAAATGTCGCTCCCTAGATTAAATCTTCCAAAATTTTGTTTAATTTCTAGACTTAGAGAAAAGAGGGGGGGGGAATGAATATATATTGCATTTGTCTTCTTTCAAGTTTGAAGGCCTCGTCGTGCTCAAGTGAGCGCGATGAGATGAAAAATTAGCGGTGGTGTTGCAAGACACCGCTCACTACGCTCAAGAGGGTGTATCAAGTAAGCCAAAATATCCCCGATGCAGTCCCCTACACGGAAATGACGCTGGGAGGTTGCCAAAATTTAGACTAAAATTCAAGACTTAAATAAATTCAAATGGAAATTACCTAAACTTAGGCCAAACAACAGAATATATAATAAATATGAAGATAAATGTTAAATCAAGGAGAAATAAGAGGAGAACACTTAAAGAAAATTTTGGAAAGAATGGAACACTAATTTAAAATACAAGTAAAATTTGGGGAGGCTAATATTAAACTCACAAACTCTAATAGCGATTCTCTATGGCTTAAATTGAAGTAATGAGTGAGTTCACTTTTTTTATAAATTCCTCAAAATTAAACAACTTGGAGATTAATCTTGGACTCATAACAAGCGGCAATAAACTTAAAACTATAAAATTTGATATGGAGTTAAGGATGAATCTAAATTGGGTTTAATAACTCTTATACGAATATGGAGGAGATTATTATGCTAGCTAATAAGCATGAGCAGGGTTAAAGCAATAAACACTGAAATCGACATAACTTACCAAACGTGATATAAATTGAACATAATCAAGTTAGGAGAATTACAAAAACTCAACAAGTAAACTAAGTGTAAGTAATATTTTAAACTATAATCTAAATCAAAATGTCTTCTTTGGATCATGACTCGTATAAGCGGTAGAGGTATCTTAAATCAAAATCTAAAAAAAAAATCAGCTTCGATCAAAAATTAAGAATTTTATTCAAATCATGATTTTCAAAATCAATGATTTCATTAATTAGATGAAATTTAGCTATATAAACGCATGTGCTTTCGGACATAGAGATTTCAAGTGCAAATTTTAATGCGTTTTGCCGGTAATTTGGAATTAAATAAAAATTTGAAATCAATCTCATAATTCAGAAATAAATAATACAAAAAGTCTTAAATACACCCACATGGTCCCAATCTTTGAATCTTAAATTCAAATGCGAGGATCTTTGCGGGTTTCTTCGGTTTATCTTAGGCCTAGGATCCGGGTTAACAAAACCTAAAAACTTATCATAAGAATTTTAAATTAATGAAATATCGGCGATTACGTTAGTGATAGATCTAATTCTTGCATAGCGAGTTGACTTAAAGCTCTTAAATATATTCAAATTAATAAAATTTTCAAATCAAATTAAGTAGCAATCTAAATCTGCTTAAGTGGAATCGAATCCTTAAATGCTTAAAACAAACTCAATCTATTCACCTTCCACAACTATTTATCGGGGGTGACAAATTAAAAAAAACTCTAGCTCACAAAGGAGCCAATGTCAAATCAAGTGTTCTACTATGTTCACACTCATTCAATCTCATGTAGAGACCCGTCCTCTAACCGCGGCTTGGCCAAGAAGGCTCCGATGAAGCGCTATGACCGAGTCCGACGGGTGGTTTGGCTAGTCAAACTCTATTATATTATGATCATGATCGTAGCTGATGTTCCTAATGGCTCGCCTTTTGAGTTGTGAATCATGGGTATACTTGATGGCAACAACACTCTATCACAAGGTAGACTTAAGATTGTCTCCAGACAAACACCACCCCATGTACAATGATTTCTGGCGACGTAACCCATGGCCGATAGACCGAGGACTGACAAAACCACCAACCCACTACTCAAGTCAAGACTCGAGTAGTTCTAAAGTCGAACTCAACAAGCCCAAATGTCGTCGAGTTGTTGACGCTCGCCTCACTCAACAAGCCGTAAGAAAAGGTCAGTGAAAGAGCCCCCGCCGTACCCAATGATGATGTTCAATCTCAAACCAGATCCAGCTTAGTGATTACAAACAACCAAGATCCAAGAGATATTTCTACTTGATCGATAGATCAAGACAATCTGAGGAAACTCTCAATTTAAGGCTGCCTCAGATCAATCTGTATATTACCCGCATGGTAATATCTCAATTTATTCTCAAATCATCTGATCAAACTCAAAGCATAGATCAAAGCCAATCTCCTCATTAAGTCCGTCAAAGTAGAAAGCATAGGACCGAGGAAGCAATTCCATAGTTCAAACAAAGCCGACGACTGAACTAAAGAAATTTCGTGGTTATTCAGTCTGTTAAAACACACATTGCTAGACTACTAACTCAATATTGATACTATATAAGCCGGAAGGCTGGGTCATCTGTATGCACCCTTCAACGAATCCATCAAAGCAGCAAGCACATGGTTCATGGAGTTCATACACTTCCTGACAAGTCAATAGAGACAAATCAGGTCAGTCCTTCATCAAGTCCGTCAAGCTCAAAGCTATGATAGAAAGAATTTCAAATCCGACCAAGCATGGATAAACCAATTCCCCAGCGGAGTCATTCATCAAAACAAATAAACCAATTCCTCCATCAAACCCAACCAAGCACGAAACTAGGATGGGAGGAAACTCAAATCTGTAATAACATAAAAGAAAGAGATCTTCAGCAAAGCCATTGAAGTAGATAGTAGATGGTATAAGAACTCTTATCTATCCGACAAGTCAATTCTGACAAATCGGTCAATCCCTTCATTTAGCATGTCCTGAATAAGGTAGCATACTAATGACAAATCCTGTCAAAGCTCCATACCACAATCGAAGCTGAAATGATCCAAGTTCTGTGGTCAACCCAAAGGGTAAACCAGTTTTCAACAAATGTGACTCGCTTCATGCGCGAATCATATTTGTTGGGGGCATTTGTTGACCTCCATATGTGTGTCATAAGTCAAAATCAAGACTACAAATCGAATTCGACGGACTTCGGAGGTAACAGTGCACAAATTGAGGCTCAAAATGCACTGGATATCACTGAAACTGATCAAAATGACATCCGTCGACAACGGACTTAAAGAAATTAAATTGAAAATATAAATATTGCAAAAATCTAACGATCAATTTAGCCGAAGCAACATGTCAACGCGCATATCGAAGCCTGAAGCCGCGATATCCCAACGAATCTCCGCTAGAAACTAATGCCGTTAACCTCAAAACATTGAAAACTATCAAATGAGACTATCTGCACTTAATTCAGACAAGTCTGTGCAAACGTCAAATGATCAGAAGTGACAGCGTATAAATCGGGGCTCAAAACGCACTAGATGTCTCCGAAAATAGTCGAAATGACCTCCGATCGACGAACAGATTTCTCCATCGCATTCAGAACGTCGAAATTGGTCAGAATATAAATATTGTATAACTTGATGATCAACTGACCAAGCACTCGAGTCGTCAACATACTTACACGTATATCGAGGTCAAGAGGCACCAACATAAACCAAATGACTTTCGTTCATGAAATTGATCATGTCGTTAGCTTCAAAATATCGAAATATATCAAGTAAGACTATTCCACGGACAAGTCGCATTTAAAAATCGAAAATAAAGAAGAACGCATTTTGAGTCAACTTAACTCAACCGACTAACTAAATGACTCATAAACTAACCGCACTATTGTGTCCGGAACATCGAAAAAAGCTAAGATTGATTTATATATATCAATTATATGAGTCTGTCGGCATAAAATTCATAATTAAGATTAATTAAATATTTAAAAAAAATCAATTAAGCCTATCTATGCCTAAAAGCTCTTAACCGTTCCCTCCCTCTTTTATTCTTTTTTTCCCTTAACCGAAAAAAAAACCTACTCCCACTTTTTCTCTTGGCTCCAACTTCTCCAACCGCAAGGGACGAGGGGTTGCTGCCTTCTTCGTTGTTCTCCAACCAGACGACTCCCTCTTTTCGATTCCCACGCTCCGACCTCCCTCTGCACAGGCAATTCCCTCTTCCGACTCTGCCTCTCTATGCACGATCCTGCTCTGCTGCACTTCCTTCCCGCACCTCCACTCCGCAGCCCACGCAAGCTCGCTCCGCTGCACCTCCTTCCCGTGCCTCCAGCCCACTGCACGAGCCCGCTCCGTTGCACTTCCTTCCCGCGCCTCCAGCCCCCTGCATGAACCCACTCTGCTACACCTCCTTCCCGCGCCTCCAACCCGATGCACGAGCCCGCTCCACTGCACCTCCTTCCTGCGCCTCCAACCCGCTGCACGAGCCCGCTCCACTGCACCTCATTCCCGCATCCCGCTGTCCATTCCGCCGCGCCTCCGTCCCGCAAGCCTGTGCCTCCACTCCGTCGTTCCGACTTGCTCCGGAGGCCCACTGTTCCGACATGTTCCGCCGTTCTGACCCGCTCCGCAGCCCCGCAAGCCGGGTCTCCAGCCCGCTCCACTACTCGCAGCCCACACGATCCCGATCCGCAAGCCCGATCGCTCCTTCACACAAGCCCACGCAGCCTTTTTCCCGCAACCCGTCCGATTCTTTCTTTTGCCGCAGCCGGGGAAGAACAGCGTCAAGAGGCGGGTTCTTCTTTCGATTTCTGGCATCGCACTCCTCGCATTATCCTTCCAATCTTCGCTTCTTCACAACCGGGAAAGAACACCGTCAAGAGGCAGGTTCTTCTTTCGATTTTCGGCGTCGCATTCCTCGCATTACCTTTTCAATATTTGTCTCGCCGCAGCCAGAGAAGCAACACCGTCAAGAGGTAGGTTCTTCTCTTGGTTTTCGGCATACCCAACTTTGTTCCCTTACCGAGCATTGCAGCACGCCGAAAAATGAGTCAGAAATGTGGGATCTGTGAATATGGATATATACATACATGCTTATGTTTTTGCAGGTTTGAAGGCCTCGTCATGCTCAAGAGTGCACAACGAGATGAAAAACTAACTGTGGTGTCACAAGACACTGCTCGCTACGCTCAAAAGAGCATACCGAGTAAGCCAACATTCATTAGATGTCGCTCCCCTTAAATAAAATGCTACTGAAATTTTGTCTAATTTCAAGACTTAGAAAAAAAAGGGGAATGAATATATATCATGTCTTCTTTCGTTATACAGGCGCGAGGGCACGACGAGATGAAAAGTCTGGGTGCAAAACACACACGCTCAAGAGGGCATACCGAGTAAGCCAAAACATCCCCGATGCAGCCTCCTACACGAGGATGACACCGAGAGACTGCCAAAATTTAGACTAAAATTTAAGACTTAAACAAATTCAAATGAAAATTACCTAAACTTAAGTCAAACAAAAGAATATATGATAAATATGAAGATAAATATTAAATCAAAAAGAAATATGGGGAGAACACTTAAAAAAATTTTGGAAAGAATGGAACACTCATTTAAAATACAAGTAAAATTTAGGAGGCTAATATTAAACTCACAAACTCTAATAGCGATTCTCTATGACTTAAATTGAAGTAATGAGTGGGTTTTCTTTTCTTGTAAATTCTTTAAAATTAAACAAGCCTTAATTAAAACTTGGGGAGACTAATACTAGACTCATACCAAATTGTCAATAAACTTAAAGCCTATAAAATTTGATATGGAGTTAAGGATGAATCCAAATTAAATTTAATAACTCTTACACGAATTTAGAGGTGATTACTATGCTTACTAATAATCATGAGTAGGGCTAAAACAATAAATATTAAAATTGGTATAACTTACCAAAAATAATGTAAATTGAACATAATCAAATTGGAGAATTACAAAAACTCAACAAGTAAACTAAGTGCAAGTAATGTTTTAAACTATAATCTAAATCAAAAGTCTTTTCGCCACCAATCAACTCAGATAAGAAACAAAGACGATACTAATTCAAAATCTAAAAAAATCATAGGGCTTCCTTCGATCAAAAATTAAGGAATTTTATTCTAATCATGATTTTCAAAATCAATGATTTTATTAATTAGATGAAATTAGCTAAGCTATAAACACTTGTATGTGCTCGGACATAGAGATTTTAAGTGTAAATTTTAATGTCTGAAAAGACTGTGCAGGCTAAGTTAGAATTAAATAAAAATCTGAAATCAATCTCATAATTCAAAAATAAATACTACATAAAGTCTTAAATACACTTGCATGGGCCTTAACACTATGCTGAATGCTCAAATTCAAGTGTGGGACGTTTGGCCGCTTTTTCTAGACTAGTCCCAAGTTAACAAAACCTAAAACCTATAATAAGAGTTTCAATCAAATATCAGAAACCGATTCGTTAGTGATAGTAGATCTAATCCTTAGCTAAACAGATACAAGTGACAAAAGCTCTTAAATATATTCAAATTAATCAATTTTTCAAATCAAATTAAATAGCAATCTAAAAATACTTAAGTTGAATCGAATCCTTAAAAGCTTAAAATAAACTCAATCTATCCACCTTCCACAACTGTTTGTCGGGGATGACAAATTAAGAAAACTCTAGCTCACAAAAAAATCAATGTCAAATCAAGTGTTCTACTATGTTCACTCTTTATCAATCTCACGCCAAGACAAAGAGTTCCACCTGACAAAGAAGCACACTGAAGTCCTCCGACGAGTGGTTTGCCGCTTCATTATATTTATCACGACTCGTATGCTCCCCAATGGCTCGCCTTTGAGTCATGGAATCATAGGTATACTGAATGGCAAATAACCCTTCATCATTAAAGATTATCTCCTGACAAACACCACCCCAGTCTACAAGGATTTCTTGAATGACGAACCCATGTTGTCGAGCAGGATCCTTCTCCGGTCAACTACCTCCGACTCGACTAGGGAACGCTGATGATGACTAAACCATGATCTAGAGGGCACATCATCATTCCCCAACCATCTCGGTTTGTAAATGATGAATTTCATAATCTAAATTATAAAACTCAATATGCTACTACTATACGCTACGCATTAAGCGATCTAACGATTAGCCTTAATCAAAAGTTCTCTCTCACTTATTGAGAGGGGTAATTAACTATAGGGGCTTGTGCCTATAGGAAACTTGAAACCAGATCTAAAATCCTCATAAAATGAGGGTGAAATCTCTGGATAGTGTCTTATCTACTATTTCATCTGCCTTCTGAAAATTATACTGATACATTTAAATCATACTCTCTTCAATTCAACATTTGTCGAGAGGTCGGTGATGAATTTTCAAAACTCATAAATATTTATCTAAATGCAGTAAATTTTTTTTTGAATTAATCTTATAATTCACTTAGAATCTATTGGAATAAATTTTTGGTTATTTTATTTTCCAAACTACTCACATCTTCTACTGGCTACAAATATCTTGTTATTTTTAAAATTTTATTTATAATAAAAAGCTATTTTTGAGAATTGCATCTCTTAGAATACGATAACTGTGTAAAAATAATTATTACACTTCTTAAAAATATATTTAAAATACTCATAATAACGTAAAAAAATTACTTTATCGCATCAATTTTGCAACTACTTTTACAAAAACTAGAGCACGCCAAACAAATCCTTGATTGAGAGCCTAAAGCTTTTTACCTAGAAGTAACGAAGCATTATATATGTGTGTATAATTTAATATTAAATTAACTCAAAATAAAATAAAATAAAATAAAAAAAACTAATACAAAAGTCGGCTAACATAAATCAGCTACGAAATGTGACCCTGAAATATATAGAGACGGCAACATATTCACCTTAGTGAAATTTTTTTATAAACCCATTGAACTCTAAGGATGCCAGCAGTACAATACCGCATTACACCGCAATTTGATTCGGGCGCCATAACTGCGTTTTGAACAATTTATGAAAAATCTACGATAAGAAATCTATTTTTTCTAACCTCATCTAGCTCTCTATAGTAACGGCCAAAAAACTACAGTGCAGTACAACACCACATTACACCATAATTCGATTCGGGCGGCATATTTTAACTGTGTTTTAAAAAATCTATGATGAAAAAGCTATTTTTTTTTAAGCTCACCTGACTCTATGTAGTGATGACCAGAAAGCTGAAGTTTGCTTTTTTGAAAATAAAAATAAAATTATAAATTTCATTGCAACTTTCTAAATAATAAATTCTTCTGCAACACCTCCACTATTATTTTTTCAGACAATCCTAGACAGACTAAGAAAACATTTTGTTTCTAAGAAATGAAATTTATTGTGAACTTCGGATGTTCTGGTGACTACAGATTTATTCAACAAAAGTGAAACTAATAACAGAAGCTTACACTGATCTATCCTAAGAGTGGCCTGACCAATCAAGCAACCATAGTGAAGATGATAATGCGATCACTCGCAATAATGAATACAGCGATTAGCTATTATTTCTATACAAATGAATCAAATAATCTCTGTCGATTAAGGGGCAGGTTGTAGGATTTAATGATTTTGTGCAATCTTTCTGATTCAACGAGCAAAAAAGACAAATCTGAAACATTAGAGCAGTGAAATTATTTTTAAAAAAACACAAATTAGAAGAGGGACAATTACAACCATACATTCTACCAGGCTGACATAACCTCTGCTTCGAATGTGCTGTAGGATCTGCCGGACCAACATAAAATGCCTCCCAAATACAATTTAAATATGGGAGCATTTACATACATACCACATATTTAACATCTACTTTAATACTTACATGCATAACACTCAAATTCTTAACATTACATCAAAAATACTACTATTATTACTTTTTTAAAAGTGAATGCACATTTTCATATACTTGTCAAACTGTAGATATTAGATATATAAATACATAAGAATTATTGTTGAATGTATGTAAAGTTTTCTTAAATATGTGCTCAACAGCAAAGTTAAATTTTCAAGAGAGATGATATGAAAAACTTCACCCAAAATCATCTAGAAAATTTAAGAACATAATCTTCATATTACACATAATCACATAGGTTTTTTTATCAAATCTAACAGAACTAAGAGACACAGGTCATGTGATCAAGTCTGTCAACACAGAATAGCGAAGTAGTAGTATATTGAGCGTTTACATAAGAACACTTT
The DNA here is from genome assembly GCA_021442155.1 of Cymbidium sinense. Classification (NCBI taxonomy): domain Eukaryota; kingdom Viridiplantae; phylum Streptophyta; class Magnoliopsida; order Asparagales; family Orchidaceae; genus Cymbidium; species Cymbidium sinense. The sequence goes on from CM038220.1 coordinate 167,497,980, forward strand.
TTAAGTGCTGGAACCCCTACTCGAAGTTGTAGTGCTTATCGACAGCCTCAGACACCTCCCAGGTGCAGCTCATACCTTTGGGAAACACCACAAAATCGCCTGCTCTAATGTCCACATACTCATCACCACAGCCCTCAGGGTAAACCTTCACCTTGCCCTTCAACAGATAGCAAGTTTCCTTAGCAGAGTACGTCCAGGGGAATTTGCTAGGAGGGCATCCCCACCTGTAGAGTGACAAGCAGACTTTTTCTGTTTAAAGCGCTGGTGAACTTCTACTACGAAATTTCATTCATCGTTATCATTAGGCTTAATCTTAACAACTTAAAGTTGATTTTATGATTACTTATATTAATTCATCTGCTAAACATTGGATGGCATATTAGAGTTATTATGTGTAGATCTTTTAGCATAAAATATATACATATTATGTTTTCAAACCACATCTTTACAATGCATTTCTTCAAAGTCAACCCACTTCAATATTTTGGATTGATTTACAAAATATCTCGTTATTTTATTCATTATGCTCTTCAAATACTTGCTTTCACAAGTTTTCAATCAATAATATCTTAAAATAGCATTTTCGACTTGTTTTGAATATTTATCTGTAAATATGATCTGACTAGCTTTGCTTCTAATGCGTGCATCAAACCTAATTAGATCTCTTTCTCGAGTTTTATTTCTTTTTTTTCTTTGATTGTTATTTTCTAACACATTATATAAATCATAAAAACGTATAACATTTGCATTGGTACAAGGCTATAAGTTTTCATAGTCATTATAAGACTCTTATCTTTCGCCATTCTTTATAATTACCTTTTTTTTCTTTGGTCATTATCTCGCCAATGTGTGAAATTACAGCTGCCCAAGTAGACTTCGTATTTTAGTTATCAATCTGATGATAAAGAATGAATTCTACAAGCCTAAATTAACCTAATCAACGTCCTGTTGGTATAATTATTATACATAAATTAAATGCATAAATGCCAAAAACTTTAACAAGGAATAATTGGATTCAATTGCCATGGCTAAAAATCGATGGATCTAATTTTCAAGAAGAAGAGACTAAGGGGCTGTTTGGGATTAATTTTGTTGTGTTTTTTATTTTTGTTTTTATGCTATTTTTAAAAATATGTTTATTTGATGTATTTTTATTTTTTATTTTCAAATAACATTATTTTTAAAAACACTCAAAATAACTTTTAGATATTTTAAGTATTTTTAAAAATAACAATGATCAACAAATATGTTCTACTTTAAAATAAAACATAAACAGAATAAAATAAAAACATAAATAAAAAAATAAAAAATAGAAGTGGTCCCCTAAGATTGTTGTGCATAAAGGCATAAAGTTTCACAATTAAAAAAATAAAAAATAAAAAAAACAAAAGGATACAGAAGATGATCAAGGTAGGCATCTCGAAATATAACGTGAAAGAAGCTATTAGCCTATTACAAGGAAAAGTAGGGTTCATGATCAAAAGTTTCTTTTATCAAACACCTTTTGTATTTCAATGTTGTTAGATTTCAAAATCTGTAAATCAAGATGAAAAGTTTTTGATCAGACTAATTAAAATGTTAACCTTCATCCATAAATTAACATCATCATCATCATCATTAACATAATCCCCCAGCCATTCTACTTGATTTTATGCATCATTCTCCATTTATTCCTCTAGATTACTACACAAGTTAATTCAATTTTGATTGTTTTTTTATGCGCACAACACATAATATAACATGAATGAAAAGTTATATATATATATATATTTTTTTTTTTGAAGGAATGACTTGTTTACCTCATCTTTGCCCTTTTTGTAATGTAAACATAATATTCCATCTATCAACATCTCCCTAGACATTGCATAGGTTGAGAGCCTCATGCAAAATGTTATGGCCAATCTTGATCTTGCTTTATTCCTTTCACACTAACTCGACATATTATCTTATATATGCACTTTGTGATATAGTAACCCACTTTGGCTGCATGAATCTTTTTTCTTTATTGTGTCATATTAAGTATCATATTCTCATTTAAGTCTAATAAAAGGTCATTTTTTATACTTCTTAACTAAGTCTTTTTAGGTCTACCTCTACCTTCCTTAACATAAGCCAAATCTAATACATTTACTCGATTAGTTGGGTCATCAAATAGCCGATGTTTTATGTGATCAAATCATCTAAGACGACTCTCTCTAATTTTATCTGCCACTTGAGGTACTCCAACCTTTCCATATATATATATCACATTTTTAATTCTAAGAACAAAGTCATTCATCCACCTAAGCATCCTCATCTCTGTAACACTTAACTTTATGCTTCTCTTTTATTGGCCAACATTCAACCCCATAAAGCATTGTTAAGTCTCATGAACATCTTATGAAATTTTCCCTTTAAGTGAAACTTTTCTATCACAGGAAGGCTTGAAGCATCAAAATCACATCTGCCCAAAAAAATCTTTAATCCTAACAATTTTAAGTCTATGTTGTTTACTCAAATTTAAGTAATTTTTTATCATATTATTTACAGAATATGTTAATCTTATTATTTTTCTAATATAATTATTTGTCACTATCCTTCAAATATTTAAGCCCAACAATTTAACCACATTTAAATGCCATAAATTTTCCACAATAAATTATATAAAAAATGAAAATCACATCCACCCAGAAAAAATATCTTCTCAACACCTCCAACAATGTTGAAAACTCAATGGAATTGGCGCAATATCAAAAAAATCAATACTGAGTCTAGGAAAAAAAATTCAATTTAAAACTAATCAATTCTCTGATATAAATAAAGGGAAGACTCTTTGTTTATTGTAATGTAGAATAGTTTTCCTCGGCCAAATATTAAAGAAGGAAACACAAAATTTTTGGTTTCCCCCAAGATAGAACGTCCATGTTTTTAGCTCCATCGCGAAGGGCAATACAAAAAACAGAGAGCTTTGCTTTAACAATGCAATAATATGCTATTGGCCAAAGAAAACCCACACTAATTCCAAGCATTCAAATTTTACAGCAGAAAATTCAACGTAGGAGAAGAAATCCTGGACCAGAAATAATGGTTCATTTGTTTGCTTTTACTCTTTCTCAGTATTTATCGTCTACGTATATAAAGAACGAGCTTGATATACAAGAAAAAAAAAAAAAACTTCAAAAAACTAAGCATATAAAATCCATTCAAAATAATTCAAATCCAATTCATATCAAGATACAAAAAATAATTATTTTAGGAAGATTTATTTAAGGAGAGATCAATTTCAACAGTCACCTTTAATGCAAAATTCCCGGAGATCACCAAACTCGCTTCCTGAAACAATGAGGCAGCCTACCACCAAACTTTTTGCGGAAATATTAATAATATGTGATAAGAGAAACACCACGGACAATGAAATCTAGGTCTTTAGTTTCCTTGTTGCTGGCATCTCATCAAACACTCTTAATTTTTCCAGATGGAACGAGCACCTACTTAGTAAAATGATAAAAAAATTGTAAAATAATCTCAATTATCATATCTCTCAATTGGCTTCTCCTTTCTCTTGCTCCCCTAAATTAGAATAGAAATTTTCGATTAAGTGATCCTTAATCTTCAAATCCAACTTATTTTCACTTTAAATTAGAATCATGAACACAAAACTTCGAAGGGCTTTTCTTTTAACAGAAAGAAGAAGAGGATGTAGAGAAACCTTGAGCTATCTTGACAAGATGTTGAGCAACATCTTGAACTTTTGCCAGTTCAAAAGTAGATACATTAGCAATTATATATATAAGATTAAATTTTAACTTGGAAATTATATATATAAATCAATGATTATAAATCTATGCATATATATCATATATTTTGGAAAATTCCCATATTCCTTGTATTTTCAACCTACTACTTGTTTTCAGTTGTAGAAATTCAGCCATTTGATAGTTGTAGTGTAGCTGGGAAAAATGGCAGGTTGTAAAAGCTGTGAGAAACAACAATTAAAAGAAAAATCTATATCCACTTATATAAGAGTCAATTTGTAGATGTATATATGGATGTATTTGATTACATTCATATATATGTTCTTATATAAAACTTAAATCCCTTCCTCTTTATAATTCCGCAACCCTCCAATTTGTTGACTGTTACTATGGCTTTCTTCTTTATCAACTATGGTCGTGCCTTCTTCCTAGTTGATTGCTGTCCTTGACACTTTTATAGTTGCTATCCGTGGTAATTTACTGATTTCTGTCCCTCATTTATGGTGTATGAGTGTAGTGTGAAGTGAAAATTAAACAACCAATAGGTTGTTGGAATCAGTTAGTGCCAGCAATCGTGCATATTGGTGTTGGATGGCGGTAAAAGAAGCAGGTTAATATGATAATTTATTTCTTAAGTTTCATATATAAATTGATAATTAATGTGATTATTATGTAATAACGAGAATATTATAGATAAATAAATAGATATTAGGACAACCATAATTATGTAAGTGTATAGGGCGCATGCTAATATTATGTTAGAATTGTTTAAGTGATAATTTAAAACATTGCTAACGTATGAATGAAATAAGTTAATAATATTAACTTTAATATAATCAGATGGATAGTCTTTGAAGTTTCTCTGATGTGAAGAAATCTGGTTCTTAATTAAGATAGATTATATGAGGAGACATCAAATTCAGGTAAGAATAAAATTTAAGCTTGTGGCACTACTAAGTTAAATTAATTTATGAATTTTATGTATTAAGAAGAGTTATTCAATTATAAGTTGTATTGAAGATCAACACATCACTTACACCTACCGTATTAATCGGTGGGTGAGATATGTAATTGTTAATTTAAATTCATACCACAGTATGCCATCGCTCTATTAATTCGTATTACTTTTATGAATACTGAATGCATAACATATAGATATTTCTGTCATATTTTATGTAAATACAAATACTTACTACCTGACCTATTATGTTTTACTGATTTATAGTGATTATAAGCAAGTCAAATGCCTTGATTTCATATGATATTGTTGTGCATATTGAAATATTTTAGCACATGTATTATTAATTGCTAAATGAAATGTAATAGGATAAATAGAGAAATGTCAGAAAATTTGGAAGACAATTATAAAAATTTGCAGAAGAAAAAAGTTCTGAGAAGCCTTTAATAGAAGATCTTAAGATTCACTCTTAACATTGGGGGAATCAATGAGGGGAGGGTTGTTAGGTAAATAATGCTCGCCTTTATCTTCAACTTTAGACCGACGGGCCGGGTGATGACTCTTATATTATAAAAGTCAAAACCTATGCAATTAAATGACATTTCTAGGGAAAGGATTCGATACATAACTGAACTTGATTTCATTAAATAACTGCTTCATATGTTTAGATAGTTTTATTATAAATTATTTACACAATACTACTTTACAGATTATTGTTCAGTTCTTATACCTTACAGTATATTTTACAACTCTTACCTTCTTACGAGTTTCAAATGTATATACACATTATTTCTAAGTCTTGTTCTAAGATTACTTTAACAGTATTTGTCTCACTGGGCATTAGCTTATAATATTGTATGTTAATATTTCAGGCAAGAGCGAGGAGGGAAAAAGCTAGTCATGTTTTTTTAATTTGCACAGTTTTGAGTGTATAATTTTAGAAGATTGTAAAAGCTTTTTGAGTACGTACAAATTTTAAGATTGATGCCTTTAGTTGCTCTGTATTTGTGTACAAACTTGAAGATTTTCACGCTTCCAATTATGTGATCTAAATTAATTATTAGAGGAATTCAAAATGTAAGAATTTGTTTGTGATGATTTGATGAGATACAAATTTCACTTGCTTATTTCGAAATGATACATGTTGAGACTTATTGGTGAAAACTATGTCAATCGAAATATCCCATTCTCTACATCTGACCGATCCAGAATATCATGGGGTGTGACATGGTAATCAAGCGGAAAGGCACTAGATAAGTGTAATCTACTCTATTCTCACTCGATTTTTTCTTTCATAGTAGATTTCTTATTATGTGGCTATGTGGCTTTTTCCCATTTTCAAGTTTTTTCACGTTAAATCTAATATCTTTTATATAATTTCTTTTATTTTTGTTTCATTTATTCTATGTATGCACTGAAACAATCGAACTAGTTTTCCATGCACACTTTGTGATTGATCTCTCCCAACAATAACAACTAGTATCAAAGCCTAAAGTTCTGAAGTTTTAATTCAAGTGGGAGCAATGATCGATGAATCAAAGTTTAAGATTGAGAAATTCAATGAGATGAACTTTACTTTCTAGAAGATGCAAGCGGAGGATTTGTTGTACCAAAAGAAATTATATTTTTCACTGGATGAGATTGCCAAGAAACCGGAGATGATGTCTATGGAAGAATGGGAAGTCCTCGATCGAACGACACTAGATTTGATTCAACTCTCATTATTCTCATTTGTTGCTTTTTATATTGTGAATAAGCAGACTATGGTGGAACTTATGGCTGCACTAATAAGAATGTATGAGAAGCCATCAGCTTCAAACAAGGTTAGAGGCTTTTTAATATGAAGATGGTTGATGGAAGTACAGTTGTTGAGCATTTGAATAACTTCAATATTGTGACAAATCAATTGTGCTTGGTCGGCATCGAATTTGATGACAAGATAAGGACACTGTTACTTCTATCTTCATTGTCTGACAATTGGGATGGAGGGCAACATGAAGTTAAACTTCGATGACATTGTTGGATTGGTGCTGAACTAGGAGGTCCGAAAAAAAGTGAGCGAGGAGAGTTAAAATGCCGCCTTGAATGTTGAACGCAGAGGAAGGAGTTCAGACAAAAACTCAAGCAGGAGCAGGTCCAAGTCAAGGAGAGTAAAATCTAAGACTAGAAGAAAAAGGACAAGGTGGAGTGCTGAAATTGGGTGAGGAAAGGGTACTTCAAAAAAAAGTGTAAAGCTCCTAAGAAATCAAATTGTAGAGGACAAAACAGAGGACACACTACAAATGTCTCTGGAGAAGAAGCTTGAGGTAATTATCTAATCTTATCCATGGATAATACTGAGTCGTGGATAGTCGACTCAGTACTTCTTTTTATATAAGTCCCAACAATAAGGTGTTCTGAAATTACACTCAAGGAGATCTAAGAAATGTGTACCTGGGGGACAACAAGGCTTGCAGCATAATAAGCAAAAGTAATGTAGATATCAAATTATCAGATGGATCTATCTAGAAGCTGAAGGATGTCAAACACATTCTATACTTGAAGAGGAATCTGATCTCAATAAGCTAGTTAGCAAGTCTGAGTTCATGACTACTTTCATAGAAGGCTTATGGAAGGTGACTAAGGGTGCTTTGGTGATGACTAGAGGTAACATTGAAGGGATACTGTAATTGATCAACCAAGCATCATAATTTATAGGAATTGCTAGAAAAGAATCAGATGAAAGTGTGGCACAAGAGATTTGATCATATGAGCGAGAAAGGTATGAAGTCATTACTTTTCAAGAATAAACTTCTTGATTTAAAATTTATTGATTTAGATTTTTATGAATATTATGTGCATGGCAAGCAAAAGAGAGTGAGATTCTCTAAAAATACTGTAAGCATAAAGCCAAAGAAATTGAAATTAGTACACATGGATCTATGAGGTCTCATTCTAATTCAATTAATTGGTGGATAATTATACATTGTTACTTTTATTGACGATCATACCAGAAAGATATAAGTATACTTCTTGAAACACAAATCGGACGTATTTGATGTATTCAAGAAGTAAAAAGTTCTAGTAGAAAATGAGACGGAGTGGAAAGTAAAATATCTTAGATCAGATAATAACAATGAATATCATGATAGGAGGTTCAGGGATTATTGTGTGTCAAATGGCATCAGGTGAGAGTTCACTATACCTAGAACACTGCTGCAGAACGATGTGATCGAAGTACTGAACGCATGAATAGAACAATTATGAAGCATGCAAGAAGCATGAGGCAGCATGTGAATATCATGATAGGAGATTCAGGGATTATTGTGTGTCAAATGGCATCAGATGAGAGTTCACTATACCTAGAACACTGCAGCAAAACGATGCGACCGAAGTACTGAACGCATGAATAGAACCATTATGAAGTATGCAAGAAGCATGAGGCAATATGTTGGGTTGCCAAAGCAGTTTTGAGCAGAAACAATTAATAATGCAATGTATCTGATCAACAAAAGCTCTTTAATATCATTGAATGAAGGCCCACCAGAAAAAGCATAGAATGGCAAAAAAGTATGTCTATTTCACTTAAGAGTATTTGGTTGTTTATCGTATGATCAAGTCGATGTCAGATCAATGAGCAAATTAGATCCAAAGTTCTTGAAATGTACATTCATTGGATATGAATCTGATGAATTCAGGTATAAGTTCAAGGATTATCAGAATCAGAAGTTCATCAAGAGAAGGGACATCACATTCAATGAGAGGAAAATATATAATGATAGAAATAGGATTTAGGGTGATTCTTCAATCACTCCAGAAGAATCATCTAAATACTTTGAGATAAAAGGTGAAGATGTACAAGAGGTTATTCAGTATTGTGCTTAGGCTAAAAAAGCATAGGATATACCTCAAACACCTGCCGCTGAAGTCAAGAGATCTAACAGTCTCTCGACCGACACAAATGTACTCCCCTTTCTTGTACTATTAATTACTGACAGATGATGGTAAACCAGAGTGCAATAAAAAATTATTCAAGTAGAAGACTCAAAAGGGTAAGAGTGTGCCATAGATAACACATGATGTAGTCACTCATATCAAATCAGATATGAGACTTGACAAGTCTATCGAATGGCAAGCGAGCACTGCACAACAAGTGGATTTACAAGCTAAAGGAAGAACCCTATTGTAGCAAGCACTACAAGGTCAGACTAATTTTGAAGGGGTTCCAATAAAAAAAAATGAATTAACTACACAAAGATCTTCTCTCTAATAGTCAAGATGACAACCATCAAGATAGTACTGAGTATAGTAGTAGTGAAGAATCTACATCTGGAGCATATGGACATAAAGATAGCCTTCTTGCATGAAGATTTTGAAGAGGAGTTGTATGTAGAGCAATCACAAGGCTATGTGATTATAGGAAAAAAATCCATGGTGTGTAAAGCTTAAGAAGAGTTTGTATGACTTGAAGCAAGAATCGAGACAATGGTACTAGAGATTTGACAAGTTCATGTCAGATAATGAGTACATAAGGTGTCAAGCTAATCACTACTACTACGTCAAGAGGTAGGAAGATTGCTATATTATTCTTATTTATACATAGACAATATGTTAATTGAAGGATCAGATATAGATAAGATCAAGGACCTAAAAGAGTAGCTCTTAGAAGAATTTGCGATGAAAGATTTGGGTTCAACCAAAAAGAATTTAGGTATGAGAATCAATAGAGACAGGAGTGCAGGCAAACTGAAGTTGTCTTAGGCAGAATATGTTGAAAATGTCCTGCAAAAATTCAACATGAGTGAGGTAAAGCTAGTGAGTACCCCTTTGGCTAATCACTTCAAACTATCCAAGGATCAATTGCCAAAAACTGAAACAGAGAAATAGCACATGAGGAGAATTCCATATGCTTCAACAGTTGGGAGCCTAATATACGCCATGATATGTATTAGACAGGATATTGTACATGTAGTGAGAGTGGTCAACAGGTATATGAGTAATCCTAACAAAAATCATTGAGAGGCAATGAAGTAGATTCTCAGATACCTAAAGAGAATGGTCAACAAGACGTTATGCTTTAAAGGTGCAATCACTGAATTACAAGGCTAATGTAGATTTAGATTTAGCAAAAAATCTTGATAGAAGAAAGAGTATAAAAGGATTTATCTTCACATTAGGAAGTACAATGGTGAGTTAAGTTTCTAGGTTGTAGAAGATTATTGCACTCTCAATTACAGAAGCTGAGTATATTGTTATGATTGAGGTTAGCAAAGAGATGATTTGGATGCAAAGCTTTTTGGCAGAGTTAGGCAAGAGGCAAGGAATAACTTGCTTCATAATGACAATATGAGTGCATTCATCTAGTTAGGAATGTCGCCTTTCATGCCACGATAAAGCACATATAGCTAAGGTACCATTTCAAACACATACCCCTATAAGACAGATAAATATATTTGGAAAAGATACACAATGCTGAAAACTTTGCAGATATTTTGACCAAGATTATAACTCAAGAGAAACAAAAGTTTTTCTTAGCTTTAGTTAGAGTTCAAGAAGGCTCTTAATAGGGGTGAGCCGCACCATAGCTTCGATTATAATGGATGTTGCAGATCTGAAAGAAGAAAAAGATTGACTGCAACAAATAGTAGTTTGCATAGTAATTGTTGTAAACTTTCATAGTAATAGTAGTTTACAAGGCTAAGATATAAACTTTCATAATAATTGTTGTAATTAAATCAATAGCTTCCAACATTTTCTAAACTCATTATAGCCAAAAAAACATACACACCCAACATATTTCATATTAAGCTTATGAGAAAAGCTACTAGAATTATGCACAAAACATATTGCACCAAATACTTGAAGGTGAGAAATACGAGATTTCATCCCAAGTAACTTATCATATGAAGAAACATTCTGAGCACTTCGAAGAGGCATCCTCTTAATAAAAAATCATAGTTTGCATACACTTGCCCAGAACTCATACTCGCCATCCTTATAAGCATACCTCTAACAATATCATTTGTGTCAGCTTTTTTCTTTCAACCACATGGTTCTGTTCATGAGTACCTTAGTATATAACTTATTTGTGGATTCCACACTCATCAAAAAAATTAGAAATTGCCTTCGACATATGATCTTCGCCACCATCAGAAAAATAAAAAATAAGCTTGCAATAAAATTTCCATTGAAGTTTTGAACTTAATATTTAAAAACGTCAGACTTGTGTTTCATATAGTAAATGTAGGTATACCTAAAATCATCAAAAAAAAAAAAAAAAATTGCATGGTCCATCTACTCTTTTTGAAAGTAGAACTATGCATCTTCTAATACTAGCAACCAACACTACTAACTCAAGCATTTACCTTCAGAGAAGGAAGCTCAACAACAAATGTTTATATTAAATCTCACTAAATCTGACATCATTAACATGTGTCAATTTTGCATACCACAAATCAACAATACCATGCTTAAGAGCTATCAACATAAGAGTTCCCAATAGATATAATATATAGTTTATTCACTTTTCTCCCTTCAATGATAAGTTTACCAAAACTATTAGTATTGGAAAAAAAATTCACGTTGTTAGGCTCAAATAATAAAGAATATAATTTATGTCATTTGAGAAATATAAAGCAAAATCCTCTTTATATCAGAAGCACATATTCACTAGAAGATGGAAGAGAAAAATTTCCAATGCTCATGCTAAAGATAAAATGAATCATCAATAGTTGTAATAGAATCTAACTTGAATAAGCACACAAAGTATAAAATTACTTCTTGTGCCCATTGAGATGATTAGAACATAAGAATTTACAATCCACTTACAATCAAAATCAAAAGATCGAGAAACCTGAGATGAAAGACCCCCTTGGTCTCTACATGATGTAATATTTGAGTAACTAAATTTGACTCAACAATCTTATATTATGTGGCCAAACTTACTAGAACATGAAGCCTTCACACAATGGTATATCAACCCATAGTCACTCCTAAGGTTGTCGATGTGGAAACCATCTCAGGACTACTAGTAAATCTGTTGACCTAAATCATTGCACAATTGAATTGTGGTTCATATAATGAGGTCAACAAATGATCTTTTTATAAATGTGATACATGTGTGTAAAATAAAAAATATTTATTAGCTCTCATTGATCACACATATCTCTAAGAATTTACTCGGTCTTAAACTTTGGTCAAACATGGAAGAACAAATCAAAGGCTCACAAGAGCCACAAACCACATGAACCACTCAATCCAACAAACTATCTATTTTGATACCGCATGGAGCGAATAAGAGGATCAAAGTTGAGCCACAAATGCTACTTACATTTTCAACCCAAAGTTTACGATTATGTGTAATGGCAAACCACTTAGTATTTCTAAACCAAAATATTTTTTTTTTAAATCATTTGAGGCGAGATTAAGTTGAAAACCTCACGTGTCTTAACAACATACAACATCAAAGACTCATTTAAATAAGCCCATTAAGATAAACGATCTAACGCTTATGACAAACAAGTATGTTCATTCATTCAGCTTAATAGATTCAAGTTAATACTTGCAAAAACCCATATGATAATCAATCCAATGTTCTTCTATATTTTTTGTATATATTTTCTCAAGTTTCCTAAGTTTTGCTAGCAAAGCAACGCATGGCATATGAACGTTTTTGTTCCTCCATATATGAGGACTAGTAGCAAAATTATCACTTAAGAATCCGGTACATAACAAATATATTTTCTATAGCTCTAACTTCTGTAGTAATTCACTTGTAACCCCATCATGGTCCTTTACATAAATAGATATAGTAGCAAAGTCATAAGCTACTGTCCCATCACTATTTCCCATTTGTTTTGGCTTGCTGAGGAGGCTGAATCTGAATAGAGAAACAGATGAATTTCCTCAGTAGCCATTAACCTGGTCGAACACATAGAGAAACAAATATCTTGAAATGTCAGCTATTGTGAAAGTTACCACTCAACAAGCAAATGCTGCACCGCAAAAAAGTCCCCAACGACAACCGTAATGAAATGTTCAGAGCAAGTATTCATAAACCAACCATAACTAGTTTGGATAAGCCTAATGATGATAAAGTACTAATTCCACCACACCAGGAGGAAAATTCTCACAATCAGGATAATAGCCACTGCTCTCGAATGCTACCTTTGTTGACCGAATTATGAATTACGCTGAGGAAAGGTAGACAAGGAATAATAAGGCCAAAAACCATACTTGGGCCACTGCCTAACGCCTAGCTCTGTGAGTTTAGACTCGGGAGGATCCCTCTCCACTTTAATCCCAAGGTTCTCCGTGGTCATGGTCTCCGCTCTGATATTCAACGTCAAGCCGCCGAACCCCTTCTCTTCTGGCTCGCCGAGACTGAGAGAGAAGAACCCGCGCGGACAACTACAGATGCAAAGCTTCGCGAGTGGCTACTTATGATCGAAGGGCTTGCCATGGCAGCCGTAGAGAACCTTCCAGAAGAAATTACCAAGGGTCCGGTTATTTTTTTAGTTGTTTTTCTGCTTGATATTCATAGATAGATCTAGACTCGCTCGACGCAGCTAAAAGGGTTGGAGTTGACGAATTTGTAGGTTTTGTTCGAGTATGGCTCATCCATTCATTCCTTATCTTCAGACTAGCTGCTTATCACATAAAACATTAGTATCCAGGAACTTCTGGGTATAGCAAAGTAGATAGTTCCAAATTTCTACCAACGAATTATTCTAGTACTATAATAATAATAATTATTATTATTATTTTATTATTATTTTATTATTATTATTATTATTATTATTATTATTATTATTATTATTTTATTGTGTTTAAATTTATTTTCACATAACATTATAATTTTACTAACAATAATGATTAAGGAACAAAATATAGAAAAAGAGCATTAGTATTGAAAAGGGAGTCTAAAAAATGGAGCTTTTAGATTTACTAAATTATTAAAAAAACATAATTTCAGAAAATAATTAAATATCCTCATGATTTATCTTATGATCTTTTATTTATATAATCATCCAAGGCATATACTATAGAAAATGTTACACTAATATTTGAAAAGCTTAATAAATATTTGTCATTTTAAGTCGAGCCATTAGCAGTGATGCTTAGTGAGTTCCTTTAGTTGATTTCGAGGGCAAGTATACTCATTTTGATAGATTTATTACTTTATCTCAGTAGCTCTTATGTGTTAATCCTCTTAGTGAGCTGACTAGCCTTGGGCTCAACCCATGGAGATCAATGAGATAGAACCATCCCGACCTACATCACAGATGAATTTAGCTCTGAGGATTACGGTGAGATTGAAGGATCTATGGAAATGAAAACTTCAAATTGCTAACTATGGAAGCTTCATCTCCAATAAGGTAAGATTTTTAATCATTAAGGGAAATGGTACTTGTCGTCCAAGCAAGTTGCATTCTTGCATAATCAAAGAATATAGAGAAGATTATTGAGCCATGCTTTTTGGGGAAGTCAAAAAGATTTGGTTGAGCAACATATGGAGAGATTCATTGTTACTCTTAGTCACCTTAGGATTGTTTCAAGAGAAATCACTTTAAATATTTATCAAGAATTAAATGATCTAAAAGGTGAGTCATCCTCATAATGATTCTTATTTGCTCTCCCCAAATAAGTTAATTCACTAGTAATATTGAATTATTGAGGTAGCATAATATGTAGATTAAGAAAATCAAATTATAAGTCTAGTTACAAGAGTTATAGTTAAAGCTTAAGAAAGAAGCTAAAGAGTAGGATCAACTACATTAGCCTAATTTAAAATCATAATTAAAAGTTATTAAATATAATTTATATTTTATTACTTTAAAATTGATATTTCTCTTCTAGGCATATGTACGATCGACCGTGATATGAAGGAAGTGTTAAAAATGAGAGGTTGAAACTTCTGCTTCATAAATGACTAACAAACCATTTTTTTTCTTTTAATTAGTCTTAATTCTAGAAATTTGTAATGCCAATAAATACTAACTGATAATGTTTGGTAATTTTAGTTATTGAATGAAATATTTTTAGTGATAAATTGATCTTCTCTTGGGTTGATGTTTGGTAGCTTTAAATTGTGTCATTTTTAGTGAGATAAAATAAATTTTTTTATTAATTTTATATTCGCTTACTACTTTTTTAAACTCAAGTTCTCTTTTTTTTTTCACACCTCTCTCTATATCTCTAGCATCCTCCAAGACCAATCATTACTTAGCCCTAACCTCACATCCACTCAGAAATCCCTCTTATAACTCTTGCTCAAGCTAGGTGAGACTAGGATATAACCTTATTCTTCATTCCTCAACACTGCCATAAATTTTACTAAACCTATTAATTTTTTTAAGTAATAACTATAGATTCTAAACTAATTAAGCACAATCATTTTTAGCCATTTATCTCATACAAAACTCATTTCTTAAAGAGACATGCAAATTAGCCTAATTAAGACTAATCTTAACATTGCTACAATTTACCGTAATAAAGCCTTTAATACTCTATCAAAAATTTTAGAATTGATCTATTAAATAATGAACGATAGATTCATATACATTTTTACCCCATAATCTCTCACTAAAAAAATGATCTACACCATTATTTATTTTTTTGCTTGACTCACCACGAATCTATCTATAAAAATGCTATTAGTAATCTTGTCATCTAATCATGTTAGTTTGAAAACTTGTCGATTTCTTGGAATTGTCATCCTAAATTTTAATTTTAATTTTTTTTTTGCAAGTAAGAAAGGGGGTTTTTATTAGGAACATAAGATTTTTTTTTCCTCTTAATTTTTATCAATGTAATATCTTCTTAAAGTAATGAAAGATTTTTTTCTAAAATTAAAATTTGGTTAATCATTTATTTTTCAAAATAATTAGTTATCATTAATTTGACTTTTGATAATTTAATTTTAAAAAGTTAGTGGAATTATTTGGGCTAATTTCTCTTCAAATTTATGTTCAATTAGCTTTACTTTTTGTCATGATGCATAAATGACCTAAATTATATTACTTGTAAATGATTCGCTTCTATAAATAGGCTGTCAACCCTTCATTTTTTTACACACGCTGTATTCAATCTCTTTATAATGATTAATTTTATCTCATAGAAGATTACCTCAATATAACAAAATCTCTCTTAAATTGCTTATAAAACTTTGTTAAGGTAGATTGGTAATGCTCATCTCTTGTGACCAACTATAACTTCAATTGCTACATACAAAAATAGTTTTAGTAGCAACTTCATTATACAAATCCTTGAGGTTGGTGAGTTCTTTAATTTAGTGATGAAAATTAGCTATGCTTATATCACAATTAACTCATCTAAGCTTATGATTTTCACTCTGTCTAAATGTTGTAAGGGTCTTGAAGTTTAATGGCTATATCCTAGTTGAAGTGATGTTGAACTCTTTTGAAGAGTATAATTACTTGCATAATTTCCTAACAAAGCTAAAAGTGAAGTGGAGTTTTTTTTTTCCATTCAGATTTATTTTTAATATTGAAGCTTTTAACGAGAGTGTTGTCCCTTTTTTTTCCCTTTAATAATAATAATAAAGGATTCAAAAAAATAATGTTAAGGATTGGAAGATGATGTTTTCTTTGTGAAGTTAGCTAAAAGTTGGCTAAATAACATTAAAATTGATCACTATTCGAGGTGGAGTTAGTCGTTCCATAACTTTTGGAAAAATAATCTAACTTATTTCTGAACCTATAAGAATGTGCCTCTAAAGATGTCATCTTAGTAAAGTTGAGTTAATCAAAGAAGGAGAAAGGGAAGGATAATTATTCTTATATTATATGAGATTTTGAGTCAAGTTTCAAGAACAACAAATGCACGCTAGCCATTTATGGTGTCAAAAGAATCAAGCTGTGGTCATGCTAGCAAAAACAACTTCTACTTTAACACCACTGTATTCTTGGGTTGCTAACATTGTAATTTAGATAAATTATCACTTAAAAATTTACATATGTCTATAATAAATAAGAGTAACATTGAATTGAAATAGTATATTTTCCATATCCAATGGCCATAAGAAGGCAACCACTTGCATAAATAACAAAAAATTACTAAAATATTTGGAGCTTAAGGAAAAACTTATAAGGGAATTATAATAGAAAATGAAGAAGTTTTGTGAAGAGTTTGTTAAGAAGATTGATGCCACCTTACATGAGTTTAAAAAAAAAGTAAAGAATGAGTAGTGACTTTATGAAAAGTTATTTGATAAATAAATTACTAAGTTGTAGAGTCAAATTAATAAAATATTATTTATCAAGATTGAGCTTAAAAAAATTCACTTGTTTGTTTCTATATTTTATTTTTTCAAAAAAGAATGATGAGTAAGAGGACTCTTTGAAGAAATTATTAGATGGGAACGTTGAGTCAGCTTCACATTCTTTAATAATTATTATCAATGATTCATTAACTACAAGTCAATGTGTAGTGAATCTTATGTGGTATAATCTAAGTTTTATTTATTTTTGTATTATGATGTGGTTCATTAAATCATGTAGTTTAGTAATAAGGACTTAGAGATGGGAAGCTCTGACAAAAATAGTGACCAAATTCTCTCAAAGGATGCCTTTTGATGTTTCTATAAACTTATTTAATTAGTTTTTTTGTGTAAGTGCCCTTCAAGTAAGTTACAACATTTGCATTATAAATGAAAATTTCTTTCCTAGTTCTTTGTTTTACTTTATTTTAACCTTTATTAATGACTTACTATATTTTTTTGAAAACTATTAAGTAAACAAGTCATCTTTGCAAATGTACTAATAAATTAAAGTTCATCAAGTCTTATTCTATATTATTTTTCTATGTTAAGACTAGACCTCGTCTTTGATTTCGACAACTTATATGGAGCTTTTATCTTTAAAAGTGTAACTATTTAGACTTGGAAAAATAGAGTCCAAGATATAAGACTTCACTTTTTGTCCATCTCATACTTACGAATTTTAGCACGATACTTGACTTATGATATTTCGAGAGAAATCTAGAGTGTCTAAAAACTGAATGGTCAATTTATTAAAAAAAATGAGCAAATTGATTGCTTTATGAATTCTAAAATAAGCAAGTGGCTAAGTGAAATATATTATTGACTTATTAAGTTTAGCATAATTTATTAATTGCTTAAATGAAACTCATATCTCAAGTTAAGGGCCTATTTAAGATCAAATTTTTTATTATTTTTTATTTTTAAGAACATGTTTGTTTAATATATTTTGTGTTTTTATTTTCTATTTTTATAAATAAATCACATTATTTTAAAAAATAATCAGGATAATATTAGGGTGTATTAGTATTTTTAAAAATAATTATTACTATCAAATATATTTTATTTTAAATAAAATAAAATTAAAATAAAATTATAAATAATATTAGAAAATAAAAAACAAAAGTGATCCCAATAACCCTTTATCTTAGAGTAACTTCATCAAGTAGAGACTATTCATCTATCTTGGAGCCTTAGCGCTCCTACAAAAACTAGTTCCATAAGTTTGAAATTTAACTTTAAACTGCGATCACTTTGATATCAAATTTAATTTCATCTAGCTTAACTATGTTGAGTTGCATTTAAGATTCAAGTTTTTTTTTTTTCAACTTTAATCTAAGTTGTCATATTATGAGCTTCAAGTTTGTAGTTTTGATAACTTTAAACTGAATAAAATAAATATTAACTTCAACAATTGAATCTTTTAATACTTTTCGTTAGTGTCAAGCTCCTTGGGCTAGTTCCCTATGTGTGTCCAAGTATCGATCACCTTTGAATGCGAATGAGCTGTTGAGTTCCTTATATTAATGAGGAATTGAGTATTAATAAGCTTTTAGTTGCTAAAAGAATACAAAAGTGCGATTTATTTGAATATTTTAGAGTTGTTTGGTTATAAACTCTACAAATACATGAGTTTATTATTATTATTATTTTGTAAAATAAATGTAATGTAATGTATTCTTGAGATTGAGTGGCGCCGGGCGTACGCATGCACCATCTACGGTGTGGCGGTGGCGGGGGTGGCGTCGGGCGGCAACCATAACACTTTATACTGGCCAGTGTATTTGGAATTCGCCTAAATCGTGAATTCCAAATACACAAAAAATGATATTTGTAATATATTCTAAATACACTACATTACTTTGAAAATTTTACTTTGCACTATGTCAAATACAAAAAAACTTAAAACCCCTGTTTTCTTTTACACCCAAAATTCATGCAACTAAACAACCCCTAAGTTGTTTAGTTCCTCTGGCTATGGAGAAGGAAACTATTCATCATCAAGTTACAAAATATTGATGAATATTAATTAATGAGTTTTATGCTAATTGCTAAACATAATTAAATTCAAAATATTATATTTAATTTTTTTGCATGCAAATAAAATAAATGTCTTAGAAATCTCTTGTCAAAAAAAAAAAAAATGATTACAAAGGCTTATAAAACATAAATTTTCTTTTAAATTAGGACTTATTACAAATATTTTTATTCATGAAATTGTGATGCTCTAAATGACTTATGTTAGTAAGCATAGTGCTTCAATTTTTTTTAGTTGTTGCTCAGAATGGATAAGTATGAATTTAGTTATATTTCCTGCTTTAATGAGATTCAATTAGGCTACGAAAAGGCCAGGAATCCTATGTGATAATATCTATGAACTTATATGATTTTCTTTGATAGGAGGTTGATAAGTTGGTGGGTTTCTAAGTTCAACTCACTGAAGATCATGTTGATCTTTTTACTAATTATGAGCTTTCGCTTCTTTTGAGTTGAAGTCACTTTGATGCTGATTTGATTAATAACAATGATGTGAGACTTTAGCAACTTTGAGATGCAAATTTTTTTGACATTTTAATATTTTTATATTTTCTTATATTTATGCGATTATTTGCAAGTTTTAAAATTTTAGCTAAGGTATCCATTGCTTTGTCCAATTTTATATTTAAATTATCCTTTCCTAAGACATTTTGTAAGTATAATTAGAGAGACTATCGACTCCAAATCTTTGAAATCTAGCATTCATGTTGGAAGTGAGTAACCAATTGCTATAGAGTTTAATCAAGCTCTGAAGCTTCATAAGAACTTGATATTATTTTATGATTCTATGAATCAACTAAATGGAGACTTTTTGAAAATTATAAAGAATAATTAGAATCGTATAACATCATTGATATTAGTATTAAGGTCTCTAATTTACATGACCGGCTAGATTTGACTTTTTGTATACAAATCTAATTATAAAATATATGAATTTTGTTGAGGACTATGACCCTTGAATTCTTCTAAGTTAGTTTTGATAGTTTTTTTTTAATGATTGAATATATGGAGTGTAATTTTAGTTGTAGAAGTTCTAGTGATAGTGTTGTGACATTAGGTGAACAAGTCATTAATAAGAGTGAGCGTTTCATATATTTAGGCTCTATTGTTCAAAATAATGGTGAAATAGATGGAAATGTTATTAGTAGAATTCAAGTTGGATGGTTGAAGTGGAGGAATGCCGGCCTATTATGTGATAGAAAGTTACTTAAACTTAAAATTTTATAAGATGGTGATAAGAAGACGCAATGACTTATGGCGAGAATGTTGGCCAATAAAATAGAAGCATAAGACTAAGTTAAGTGTTACAGAGATGAGGATGCTTAGGTGGATGAGTGGCTTTACTCTTAGAGATAGAATGCAAAATGAGCATATTCGAGAAAAAGTTGGAGTAGCTCTACTGGTAGATAAGATTAGGGAGAGTCGCCTTATGTTAAGAAAGGTAGAGGTAGACCTAAAAAGACTTGGTTAAGATGTATAAAAATGATCTTGATATCTTGATTTAAATGAGAATTTGACACATAATACAATGGAAAAGGATTCATGTAGCCGGCCCCACCTAGTGGGATTAAGACTTGTTGTTATTGTTGTTGATAAAGTCAAATGATCTATCTTCAAGAATTTCTACTTAGGGAATAATTCTAGTAATGCACTCCAAAACTCCATAGATTATTTTGATGGACCATTCCTCCACATGATTAAGTAATCTACTAGTGACAATGTCCCAGTTCTACATTTTAACTTATTATCTCATTATTGTCACCTCATTCTAAAGCTTGGACTACGATTATTGACATTTGTTAAAGTTGATCGCACTTTAGAAAATGTTAGATTCGAATTTATTACTTTGTAATATAAGGACCTTACTCACAAGAATGAAGAATAACTAAGAGCAAAGAACATTGAAGAGAGAGTATAGAGAGAGAAGCTCTAAAATTTTATTATATTAATTTCAAGTATATGACTCGATCAAATGACTGAATGCTAACTCAACCAATGATCTCGTTGCACAACAAAATAATTATATATATTTTTTTATCATAGAGATTTATTTGGAAGTAAAAATATAGGTCGTTATGATATTTATAATATATACGATAATTTTAGTAAATGAAATGTGTTGATGAAATAATATTTTTAAGTAGGTTTTTATATATTACTCAATTTATTTATTTATTTATTTATTTCACATGCTTGGTGAGGTTAGGCAATTATAAAATTTGACGAGGCAAACTCCTAAAGTGACGTTTATGTTACATGTCAGCATCATTGATATCTATTTTAAATATTGTGGAGAATTTAATCAAATGGTTATTTCATCATTTCATATATATATTATCGTTTATTGAACTATCTTAAAAATAATAGATGAGTAATGTACAATTTTATACTGATTGCGATTAATTTATCATATTATAATAACATTTTATTTTATT
Organism: Cymbidium sinense; assembly: GCA_021442155.1. NCBI lineage: Eukaryota > Viridiplantae > Streptophyta > Magnoliopsida > Asparagales > Orchidaceae > Cymbidium > Cymbidium sinense. Next base: position 167,519,403 of record CM038220.1, read on the forward strand.
TATTTGCTCACGCATATTAGTATCAATCACCATAACATTTTGCATTTTTATCATTAAAAAGTAACTCTTATAATAATTTACACAATAATTTTATCAAATAATTATTAGTTTTACTCAACATTTTTCCATAGAACAATAATGACTACTTATTTGGGATAAATTTTCAGTGCTGTTTTATTTTTAAAATATATTTGATTTATATTCTATTAGTTGTTTTTTATTTTAAAAATAAATTAAGTTATTTTTTAAAATGCTCAAAATATTTTTAAATGACTTCATTTTTTTAATGAAATTGCGCCCTCTTTGAGGCAGCTATGACTATAAGAGAAGCAAACTTTTGCAAGAAAGATGTGAGGAAATTGATGTTCTTAAAAGTATAATTATTTAAAACTCGGTTGAATTATCTACTGCTTTCCACATAAATGACTAAAATATCCTTATATATAAAATATTATCAAACATAATTAAAAGAAATAAATTTTGCGATATTCATAGATAATCATAAGTCAACTAATTTAAAATACAAGTTTAGAGTTCACATAATACTGAATGACACCAAGTCTATCATGGCCTATATTCAACCTTTAAACTCCTCAAGAAGAATACCATTAAAAATAAAGAAGATCATATGAACAATGAATATTGCTCTTACCAACATATCACCCAACCTTTTGAGTCCTCAAAAAGAAGACCAATATATTTGGCTGCATGTCGTCATTGCAAAAAAACTATTACAACGAATATTCCAAAGCTTAGTTGCAAATGAATATAGTAGCGGAGAAAAAGAGAAGAACACAAATCTTCAATTGGAACAACAAATTTTACAAAAACAAGAGCTAGAAAAAGAGGAGGGAAGTTTACTAAACAAGGGACTCACCATGGCATGGGCGATTAGGGATTTGCTCAGTCTAGCGAGAGCAATGAGGAGATGCGAGGAGAGTCGAGACTTCATTGGTTTTAGAATGGCTTCGATGTAGGTGATTTGGGGAATAAAATCCAATAACTGCAAAACATAGTTGAAAGACTCGAGTCAGGAAACCCCATTTTAAAATCGGCATTTTGAACAAACACAACACTACCGCTACTAACCAAACGACTTAGCGTTTCGTTTTACGATGCAATGCGAGCTAAAGGAGGCCCCATATGGGCCCTTACTCCAATCGCTTTTCACCATTGCCAGTAACCGACCATAGCCACAATTTGTTATCACTGGCTTATAACCTGATTAAGGCTAATCTTAAGGTCTCCTGAATGTCTTGTATGTTTAATATCATGATTATTAACATTTTCCATTCGTATCTTAAAATTGTATGTGTTATTGGGACCTAAAATAAGATGTTGTAACTAAAAATATGAGTTTGTCTGAATTTAATTATAGAGTAATTTTTTGATGCGCCTAATATAGGCAAGTCATTTCATGGAGTTCTTATTGAATTAATTGGTTCAAACATATGTGATATTTATTTAGCGTTTGTCCAATACACATATTAAGATTCAAAAATGAGTTTGGATACGCTCTGTTTAATTTTATATTATGGCGGTGAACTAAGTGTTCATGAAGACTTCTTTCCGACATATACAGGTGGCAAAATCCGTCCTATATAGGTCTCACAATAGATTGATCTTGAAAGCCTACAAAATCGAATCCTAAGATTATTAAAATTTGATCCAACATGATTTAGTGTTAATCTCACATGTCATTTTCCAGTTGGTGCTAGATTCATTTCTTCTCTCGATAATTGACGATGAAGTCTGTGAGGTCATTATTAATGCAGCAAACATACAACCTTTGATTATCTATGTTGAAGTTGAGCGAATACAAAGAGGGGTAAGAGAAGTTTATAATTTCCTTGAGCGTCAAATACCTCCAATTGAAATTGAACAAGTGACATTAGTTTCACAAGAAACTTATCAAATGAAAGTCAACTAATAATTTCATAGGTATGTACAATCAAATCTCGATATTATTTATTATAAAGTATTACTTTTTTTATTACATCTTATTCATTACATCATAATTGATAGCACTATTGAAGTAAATGCTAATGCTCCATTCAATCATGTTTACCATGTTGGCACAAGTTCTGTTAATAGACATGAATATCATGGCGATCGTATTGCATCATTATCTATTGAAGATGATGGATACGAAACAATGCCTAGTGCAACGAGTAGCGATACTACTGATAATGTAGGCGACAATGGACAAGATCAATGTCTAAACTTTGGGAGTGACCACCTGCTAAGAGATTACTCTTGTAGAACAAATATAGATGAAGAACACATGTTATGCAACAATGATTATATTCGGGCTTGCCAAACAACACAAGAATGAGATTAACAAATGAATTTCGATGGACTCCCAAATGAATCTGTGTTTGTAGAAGAGAATTATATTCCAGATGAGTTAATTGAAGAGATGTATTTCCATGATAAAAAATAACTTAAATTCACTATTCATGATTGGTCCATCACAAATAATATTGAGTACGTTACATATGCCTCCAACAAGGTGAAGCTCACTGCGTTATGCATACATCATGATCATCCCAGTAGACTTTGCATGTGGCGTCTACATGCCTGTTCAAGCAAGAGACTTGGCGGTACTTGGAGGATATCCACTATAGCTGCCTTACACACTTGTACTCATTCAATACCGAGTAGTGGACATAGGCAGTGTAATTCACAGTTTATTAGCTATTTCATATAACCTGTGATTAGATATCAATTAGATTTGAAGCTTAAAAAAATTATTGGTTGTATGAAATCTAAGTTTAACATTAGAGTATCTTATATGAAGGCCTAGGATGTACGTCAAAATGTGATAAAGTTTATTTTTGTAGCTGGGAAGAGTCGTATCATTCATTAGATCACTTCATGGCTACTATATGTTTAGTTATGCCCGACATAGTTTAGTACAAACACTTAACTGAGACAAATTATTTTTAATGCATATTCTAGTCATTTGAGCCATCCGTAATAGGTTGACAGTACTGCAAGCTGTCTTGAGTCTTGAAGGCACATTCCTGTTGGGTAAGTATAGAGGAACTCTTCTCACTATTGTTGGGGTTGATGTAAACAGTGGCCTATATCCACTAACATTTACAGTAGTTGAAGCGGAATACAATGGGTCATGGATTTAGTTTATTTGAACAATGCAAGACTTGATTCCATTAATCTCCTGAGAAATGACTTGTGCATTATAGCTGATCGACATGCTAGCTTAGTACGTGGCTATAGAGAAATTTTTTCATAAGCCGCGCAACGACATTGCTTACGCCATGTTAGAGAAAATTCAAGAAGGCTTGTAAAACTATGGGTATTTCAAATGTAAAGTTCGCGTGCCAAAAGATGTATGTTGCAGGTAACACATATGACATTTATATGTTCACACATTACATGACTGACATCAGAAACATCAAACCAGAGGACATTGATTTGTTGATTGCTAGAGATGTTGTTAAGTGAGCTCTGACTCATGATAGTGGCTATTGATATGGCATAATGACCACTAATGCGTCAAAGTATTTCAACGGCATACTAAAATGGGCTCGTGGATTGCTGATACAAGCACTAATAACACATATATATTACAACATTGCATCATTTTTCATAAAATATCTTGAGACAGTAATAAATCTTATTAGTCAAAATGAGTTAATGTTTTCTCCACGTGTCAAAATAATTCTATAACAAAATGAACGTGAAGCAAGAAGATATCCTGAACCAACAAGAATCAATATGAATGAATATCAGATGTTTGGCCTGTCATCCAGGTCATTCAAGGTTGAACTACATGAATAGAATTGTTGTAATTGTACATATATGCATCCACAATTATATCATATACCATGTCCATATGTCATAGTTGTATTAGGACAACATCATTTAAGTCATGCCTAGTATATCTCTTGCTACTACACATTATAGTTGCACCATAATACATACAAAGAAGAATTCTATGTTATACCCGATCGAAGTGAGTGACCAGCTTACCTGACTGATCGTTTAATGGTTGAACTAGCACCACTAAATATGTAAAGGAGAGCTGGAAGACCTAGAACAAAAAGATACAAGATTACAATGGATGAGAACATACAACGGGGCAATAGAATCTATGACCTGTGCAAAAATATTGGACATAACAGAACAACATCTCCTCAGAAGCGCTTGCATAGAAATTAGTATGTTGGACATGCATATATGTCCACATACTTGTAGCATACTAGTGAAGAATTTCTACGGTAGTTCGAGCTAGTCATGTTGTGTATTTGTTCATGCTATTTATTTGTATGTCAATTGTGCTTCTTCGTTGTTTGTATGTCAACTATGCTTATTTGTATGGGTATATCAACTATACTTATTTGTATGGATGCATAAGATATATTTCAACGTTATTTTAGGAGAGATCAAGACACAAAGTTTCAACATTCAATCCATAGGTATGAGGAGTATGTAGGGAGCTCTGAAGAAATATGCACATTTCAGATAGTAGGTACATGTGTACTGATGATGCTAGTAGTTCTCTTGATGCACCTTCACTTAGTCAACCATATACCTCAGGGGTAGGTGCGAGTCAATCTTCCATCCTAGATGTAGGTTCATACAGTTACACATTTGCTACTCTAGCTCCGCACTCATATCAAGAATCCGTGTTGAGTCTATTTCAGTCAGGCCAGGCAATAGGCCCTCCCATCTATGGTCCTCCATCGGTCTATATGCGGTATATGCATGAAGTGTATCACACTCTCTCCTTCCCGTCATGAGCGTCATTAGAGATACCCGAGGCTACACTCCGTGATGATTCACAACAAACACTAAATAGGCTGGGGAGGAAGCCCAACAACGACAACACTATTTGCAAGACCATCCTTGAAGACCACCGGTCTAGTACACTCCAGGGAGTGATGCAATTCTACCATGCAAACCTCGTCGACTATAGCAGTTTTTTTGTCTTTTATGTACATAGTTGTTGTATTTTCTATTTTCACATTTGTGATTTGTACTAAGTCATGTTACAATAATGTATTTTGACATCTATGCTTTGTAGTAAATTCTATTCTATTGGACATGCCATGATTTATATTGATTTTGATGTGTTTGTAGCATATAGAGAGAAATACTTATTTTTATTAAATTTCCATGCTTCACAAGTTAGACATGTTTATATAGCTGATCTTTGATTCTGTAATTATCATGTATTCAATATACCATATACTATACTTGTCAATTGTCTGCCATGAATTGAACCAATGATACCAACCTCGCTCAATTCTGACACCGGATATACGGGTAAAATACGGTGGTTGTGCATAATGTTTCAATTTTGCATCGTGGAAAAGTGAGCGCTCGCAAAAATTGCGACGTACCGAGCTAGAATCATAAATTATTGTCAACATGAAAGTCGTGGGTAATTTTATTATGTTTCCAACAATACCAAGCTCGATCAATTCCGACTCTGGATGAGTCCGATTGGAGTAAAATACTGCGGCTGTGCATATGGTTTCAATTTTGCAACGTAAAAAAAAAAGTGAGTGTTTGTAAAAACTGTGGCGTACTGAAGTGGAATCACAGATTATTATCAACATGAAAGTCATGGAGAATTTTGCAATGTTTCCAATGATACCAAGCTCGCTCAATTTTGACATCAGATGAGTCTGATACGGGCAAAATACTGTTGTTGTACATAAGGTTTCAATTTCGCACTATGGAAAAGCAAGCATTCACAAAAACTACAGCATACCGAGCTGGAATTGTAGATTGTTGTTAACATCAAAGTCGTGGGAATTTCGTTAGATTTCCAATGATACCAAAATCGCTCAATTAACTTTGGATGAGTCTAATACAGACAAAATACTGCGGCTGTACATAAGGTTTCAATTTATGTAAGCGGCGTTTACCTGCAGTGTCTTTGGAATAGCGGTGTTGTCAACGTAGTTGTGAAGAATTTTGTTACGTTTCCAACGATACCAAGCTCGCTCAATTCTGACATCAGATTGTTGTCAACATGAAAGTCATGATGAATTTCATTACGTTTAACGATACTCCAAAACATTCTATTGAGATGATCACGCAAAATATTGCGGTTATGCATAAGATTTCAATTTCGCACCTTGAAAAAGCGGGCGTTCGTAAAAACTATGGTATACCGAGCTGGAATCGTAGATTGTTGTTAACATAAAAGTCATTGGGAATTTGGTTACATTTCCAACTATATCGTATTTCAATTCGACCGGGATGAGTCGATCTGGCAAAATATTGAGACTGTGCAAAAAAATTTTTAATTTTTTAAATTTTTTAAATTTTTAATTTTTTAAATTTTTAAATTTTTTAAATTTTTTTAAATTTTAAAATTTTTTTAATTTAACTCAAAGCCAATCGCCCGTTCAGCTGATGTGAATTTGACATAAGCACTAGTCACCAGCTCAACGAATGATTATGTATATTTTTAAAATTTTTTAATACATTTAATTATCTAATTAAAATTTTAATTAAATATAATTATAAGATTTAGCCCGGAAGAAATCAGAGTTTAAATGATGGGGTAGCGGATTTCACCGAAGAATGCGGAGCCCGACCAGTGACCCGTTAAGAAAAATGCTGAATTTCATTGTCTCCTCTCAACCCATTTTTAACAGTATAAATTTATATGATGTCATCCTACTTCTTTCAATTTTATTAAAATTTTCCTGTGAATGACATATCCTAATATATTAGTGAAAAATAACAAATAAATAAATAAATATGAAGCCATTACAATAAAAAATAATGTTTATTTTAATTAATTTGTTTTTTCAACAGTTGATAATGAGCTTCAATGTCATTTTTTAAGTAAAATATCTTTCATTAAACGCATGTTTTTATAGATGTGATAATCATTACTTATTGTTTTAATAATTAATATTATTGTTATTTTAAATTGATTTAATTGAATGAATCATATGAATAAAATATATTGCTAGAGTTTAAATAAGATACTTTTACTTGTCAAATTTTTAATAAGATTTGTTTGTGCATTGGATGTGCCTTTTGGATTTCATTTACAATTTTATCCAAAAAATTTTGTCATGAAACTGATCTTATGAAACGATTTGTTCATAACATTTTCATACAGATTCTAATCAAAATGAGTTTGAAAATTAATAAATTATTTTAAGATAAATACAATATAAATTTATATATAACATTAATGTTAAAATAAAATCAATAATTTTCAAGTTCATGTTATCAAAATTATATCAGAATATTTTGACATAATTTTTTTAAAATCTCAAATCACTAGTCCTGTGAAAGCATTTAATGTTGCAACGTCTAGAATCATATGAAGCTTTTTTTTAGGGTTATTTTTGTCATGAAATCAATCCTTGCATCTTGTAATTTCATTGAACAGATTTTCTTTTTTTTTAACATTCTTTATACCATGCTAAAAAAATGTTAGAGATTATGGTGCTTGTATTGTGTGTCAAAAATTCACAATGATAGAATGAAAATCTTCAAGTCTTAACTTTACATGAAAATCCAGCACATATATAGATAATTAAAGATGATATGGGAAACAATAGAGCTTTTACGTGAAAAAATCTCAAGAAAAGAAGAAAAAATTATAGGGCATAACTCAGTTCAAATAATTCACTATATATTTTGATTTATAAAATTCACTTCTTCTTTAATAATGGAAAAGACAAAAATATAATATTGTTTGTAAAAAATTAGGCAATTTTAGCCTTAGAACCATATTGCAATAATTGTATGGTAGTGATCTAGTAACAACAACCACTGGTGGTAGTCATTGATCGCTATTAGAGGTAGATGATGGCTGTTGGTGGTGGATGGCTTCAAGTTTCTAAGCTTAACTCTTCACCTATCGTCTAAGCTTTCTTTGGCTCTCTTCCCCTCTCTTACCATAAGAATGGAGTTCTATTTTTAGAGTTAGAGAGAGACATTTTGATAACTTCAGCTAAAATCTCAAAACTCTATATCAAACAGTCCATATTAATTCTCTTGATTGTAGATTATTTCTTAAAGATTTAAATGTCTTAACAACTTCTAATTTGAGTGACGTTGAGATTATTCACTATACAAATACTGCTATATTCTGGTTGTATTTTTGGCTAACATGTCCACTGGAAATTACATATTGAATAATTATCATGATAGTCAGCCAGAAATATTTCTAATGAAATTTTCGTTTGAGGAGGACGCCGGGATCGAATCACTTAAGCTCGACTAAATTTCTCATGAATTAGGTTGTTGCTGGAAAAGTCATAAAAAACCGTTAATATAGGGATGTCGAAACTGCCCCTCCCTGATTTCTCTCTCTATCAGCGACTCAACCTAGGGCACACCAATTCGCGTCCAAAACGTGTATATTTTATCCGTTTTCTCGGTATAATCAAAGTTATATCTTGATCTCGTCCTCCTATTATAATTTTTTTTATAATTTCATCCGTTGGTTTGTGAGAAATAGAGATTTGAAGTTTTGAGGTATTTTATTAGATTTTAGATTAAAGTTTCATTAAATTTATTTAAATTAATTAAATATTTTTATTAAAATGTCTATTTATGTATAGATCTTTAGTTGCACATATTAGTTTTTGTATTTTTTTTTTAAATTTAGGATTAGGAATTTAGGACTAATTATTCTTCTAAATAAATTAATGTGCAAAACTATTAATTATAAGATTTTCAAATATTTGATGCATTTATTTTAAATTTACAATATGTATCAGTTTCAATTTTTTTTAATTATATTTTGCGATTATGGGCTACTACGGTTTCAGTTATAGAAAATTTCATTCATTGCGAATAATTTAGACACTTAGAGCATCACATAAAATTAGCCATTTATTACATAATCAATACTAATATACCTTAGATAAAATATTAATTAAATTCCCACAATTTTCAATTTACCTAGATTATGGATATCCATAGTGAACAGTCATGGATATACAATAGATTACATTCGGGCAGAAAATGATTAACTAATGAATTCTTGAGTGGTGTTGAGTATTTCATACACGTGGCATCTCAACTTGGTTTTTATATTTCTAAAGGAAAGTTTCCATGTCCATGTGTGTGGCTTAAGAATCAGGCTTTCCTAACATTAGATGAAGTTAAAGTAGACTTGTATTACACGGGTTTCTAACCAAATTATTGGTTATAGACTTTATACGATGAGTTCAAGCAACATGTTGATGCTGCTAGTGCTGCCTCAATAAATCATGCATGCCCCTCAAGCTAATTTGATTATAGCCAAACTTATGAAGAAATGATCTATGATGCTGCTAAATCAGAGTACCCTGCAGAGGAGAAGCCGCATATAAAGAAGCTGAAAAGTTTTATGACCTACTAAAAGCAGCACAACAACCATTGTGGGAAGAATGCATGAACCACACCAAGCTGTCTGTGGATGTAAAATGCTAAGTATTAAAACTAAGTTTAATATGCCACATGAATGCTTTAACTAATTTGTAGGGCTGCTATAAAAAATAAACCCACAAGAATACTTAATTACTGAAGACCTGTACATAACAAAGAAATTGGGGTCAAAGTTAGGACTGAGCTCAGAAAAAGTTAACTGCTCTATGAATAATTGTATGCAAAAGTTGCGGAGTGTTGAGGTTCAAGTCACACAATAGAAAATAGTGCAAGTATAATGATGTACTGCACAAACGTTTGTTCTATTTGTCACTAACTCCATGTTTGTAGAGACCGTATCATTCCATGTGTTCAGCCAGCACATGCGATGACATCACAATAGAGCAAGTACATCACATATATTGAGCCATCCATCAGATTGAGAAGTGTGGAAGCATTTCAATCGCACTTACCCTGATTTTATAGTTGTGCCATGAAATGTTGGAGTTGGCCTTTGCGTTGATGGCTTCACACCATTTAGTCAGTTTGCATCACCCTCTTTATATCGGTCAGTGATAGTTACACTATATAATTTACCACCAAAGATGTTCATGATAACTTTTTATATGTTTTTAACTTTGATCATTCCTTATCCACATAATCCTAAGGCAAAGATTGATGTCTACTTGCAACCATTGATATATAAGCTTAAAATTTTATAGGATGTTGGTGTACTAACATATGACATATCTGCAAAGCAAAATTTTCAGCTGAAAGTAGCACTTATGTGGACTATCAATGACTTTCCTGCATCTGAAATACTATCAGGTTGGATCATCGAAAAATTGCTTGTCCATATTGCATGGATCTATCAAAGGCATTCACTCTTAAAAATGACCAAATTTTTTTTTGATTTGACTATCATCATATGTTCCTCCTTGTTGATCATCCATTTAGAAGAAATAAGAATGCATTCACAAAAATCAAGTTCAAAAGGCTAAGTTATCTCTAAGATTGAGTGGGGATGACTTATAGCATGTTGTTAGCTCTATCCCAACTATATTTGATTCTCTTATTTTAGCTGATAGTAGTGTACCGGGTTATGGTGTGACACATAACTGGATAAAGAGGAGTATTTTTGGGATCTACCATACTAAAAATCTAACATGATAAGACATAATCTTAATGTGATGCATATAAAGAAAATTTTTTAGATAATATTTTCAACATAGTGATGGATGTTAAGGACAAAACTAAAGATAATGTTAAGGCTAGGTTGGACTTAAAGAAATATTGCCGTAGAAGAGAGTTAGAGCTGAGAGAGACTACGTCTAGAACATTTCAGAAGCCTAAAGCAAAATACTGCCTCACATTGGAACAAGAAAGAGAAGTATGTGAGTGGATACAGTCATTGAAGTTACCATATGAATATGCATCCAACTTAAGTAGATGTGTTCATTTGAGAGCAGGAAGATTATTTGGAATGAAGAGTGCTTAGTTTGCTTTAAGGAACAACCCTCGATGTGGAAGCTATAAAATAACTAGAAGTAAATATTTCAATCATTATTTGTAAGCTCAAGAAGATATTACTATGGAGCTTTACCATATGAGAGTGGGAGGTCCAATACAATATCACTGGATGTACTTATTTGAGAGGTACATATCTATTGGTAGTATAATAATTAATATTCAATATAAGACTAATTATTTTGTAAAATTCATGTAGATTCTTGAATAAACTAAAAAGAACCATGAAGAATAAAGTACAACCCGAAGGCTCAATATGTGAAGCTTACTTGACTTAGGAGACTATAAATTTCTGGTCATACTATTTTGAGCTATACGCATGTTCAGATAATATTGATGGTGTTGAATCTTTACAAAATGTGTTATCTACTTTCCAACCATCTAAAAAAGAATTGGGTAAAAGCACATCATGATATCTGAATGATAAAGAGCTTAGGGCAACAATATTAACTATTTTGATAAACTACGATGATGTTCAACCTTTTCTTAAGTAAGTGCATCAATGACACAATATCTCAGTTTGATTTTTTTAATCAAATATAGTACTTATCTAATTATGTCAATTTATTTTTTGAGTTCAGGTTATTCGTGAACTCATTAAACTTGGATGATGCTGCCACTATTAATAAGAAAGTCAAAGATGAATTCCCAATATGGTTTAGATTACCATCACTAACACTTTAATATATTTTCTATGTTAATTGCACAACTTAGTCTCTTCTTCTGAATGTTCTAGGTTTATGATTGGAGAAATGGAGTGCAGAGTTAAGACCTTCACGACCTACCTTGGGGTCCAAAATGAATCATAAATACATGACAGATTTATGATGTAAATAATTATAAATTCCACACAAGTTCTTCATCTGAAAGAAAGACAACATATAACTTCGATGTTTGTATTTGAGGAAGCATGCATTCAGATGATGAGATTGACTATTATAAAGTTTTACAAGAAGTTGTACAAATACAGCATCCAGATCAAATGAGAAGAATATTGTTCTATTCAATTGTAATTTATTTAATCTTGTACGTAATAGAAGGATAAGAAAGCATAAGTCATATGAGATCATTGAGGTAAAGTTTTGACACAAAAATATGCTAAATATGACTTATTTATTCTTGCACATCAAGCAACACAAATATATTACCTAAGGTATCCAGGAAGAACAAGAGAGCAAATGTAATGAGCTATGGCAGTTAAAATCAAACGTAGAGGAAGAGTGAAAGTTGATAATATTATTGAAGTTTCTCATTAAGAGGATGAGATAATAGGTTTTGAACTTTAAGTTGATGATGTAGAAGCATATGTGAGCTTGATTGATACTAATGTTGATTATGAAGAAGTTATTCAGTCAAAAGATGAGAGCAATGAGGATAATAATGAAAATGACACTATGAAATAAACTTTTACTGATTCATCGGATTAAAAGACATCACACTTGCGTTAATACTTGCACATTTTTTGTACATGTCCACTTTTAGATATTTTTTATATATTGTACCTGCGCATACCTGAATACTACAATTAACTGTCTGCACTTAGTTCTTTTTTCATGCTTCTTTTACATAATTTTTAGATGCCATTTCTGTATACTGCAGATTAAATGTGTAATTCTTATTATAATTCTATATTACTTTTTTTAAGCTCTTTTAAGTAATTTTTTAATGGTTGTTCTAAGCATTTTATTGTATGTTCCTTATGTATGGCATCAGGTGATGGTGATGATGCTCCTTGATGCTCATTTATGAGCATTTTTAGGTGGAAGAAGAAGGTCGTGAGTCGACCCACCATTCAGGCTACTACCATAGCCTATAGACACTACTCCGTTCTACCCTTTTCAGCCACCCATAGATTTCACAAATACCAAGTTTCAGCATACACATCCTGATCAGCCCAGTACTTTTACGCCCACTGAGCTTTTTACGACACGTATTTTTATTGAGTTGAAAAGCAACAGGTAAGAATTTTATTAAAGTTATACTTTTAACATATTATATTTCTAATATGAATTCTAATTTTAGGTTCAATCCATCCAGGGATGCTATTCATAAAATCAAGGACATTATAAAGTGCAAATATGACGCTCCATATGTATCGTGGAAGAAGGTCCCAATTGAGGTTCAAGACATGTGGTTTAAGGAGTTTGAGGTATTGCCTAAACTATTTATAAATGTTTTAATACATTAGTTGATCTTGAAAAATTATCAATTATAATTTATTTGTTTGATATTATAGAAGGATTTCAGCTGGTTACAAGAGCACAACCAGAAGATCAGATAGAACTTTGAGTTTAGAGGGGCTACTCACATAGGTGATATGTTCATAGACATTCACAAGTCTGGGCGAAGACTTATTTGGATTGAAGAGGATGTGTGGGATGACCTCTATAGAGTATGGGCTTTCCTAGATTATGTTCGCAAGCAGGAGCATGCAAAGCAGAATTATGCTTCTGATTGTGGGGCATGGGCACCTCTTTGCACACTGAAGATTCAGTACCGTACACAGAGTACCGATGGAGGATGGTAAGACATTGGTTAGTTTTATTAATTGAATCTATAATTATGACTATTGAATTTTATTATACTATTTATAGGCTAAAACTTTTGGTCAAGAGCCTATTGCTGCTAAATTGCATAGCAGTACACATCAACATCAGGTTGACCAGCAGTGGGGTTGATGTTCATTCATGAAGAGCATACATAAGTTAACATTAAATATTTTTGAAATATAATTGAGTTAATAATCTATTATGGTTAATTAACATTCTAATTGCTCATAGGATGACTACATACAGTTGAATGATGTTGCTAGTCAGGGCTCCATTGGTGTAGACAGTTCTAGTGGACAGTCTGAGCAGTTGGAATATGATATACGAAAGGAGGCTATCGCGGGAAAGAATAAGAGATGAATTTACAACTTGGGCTCACAGGGAGTAGTATATGATGCATGACATTTGTTCTCTAGAATAAACAGGCAGTAGATTGATGATATTGTTCAGAGGTGAATTACTATAATGGCCTAAGAGATGGAAGCTATGATGATTGCACAGATGGAGGCCCGAATGGCTGAAATGAAGGTGACAATGAAGAAGATGTACAGGGATAGCCGCAAGGGGAAGGAGCTAGTAGTGGAGATGGATGTGGAGTAGGCTTCATTTCCACTTTATTTGCATATGTAAATAGTTTGTTCAAATTTTCATATTTTAGACTTTTATTTAAATGTTTTGAAACTAATAGTTCATTATATTGGTTTTCAAAATACTTAAACTAATGAATAAATGCTTGAGATTAGCTATTTTTTGTGATATGTTAATGCTGAGTGTATTCTTGTGATTAGTTATTTGTAAATCTTCTACAAGTGTTAAAAATTAGAGCATGAGTGAAGCTCTAATTTTTTTTATTTTTGCATAGATTTTTAGTGGTCTGTTGATGGATTTTCTACAGAAACATTAATACGAGGTGTCAACAAATTAACAACCACAAGAATTTTTTTGACTAGATAATTTCCAATGATTTTCTAGCAGAATACCTCCGCCAAAACTTTCTATTGTCTGTGTCTTACGGGCACGACCATTTACAAAAGTCAAAAATTTTCTAGCGGTGTGTTGTTCTGATGGTAATTTCCAGCCGATATGTCCTCCGGTTCTTTCTGATAACATTTCAAGTGGACAGTCTGTCAGAATTCCAACAGAATACATTTTCCATCAGATTTTCGGTCTGTCAAAAATCATTTTCATCCAGGGTTTTACTGTCTAACTTATATCTGTCAGAAATCCATCATAAAAGTTCATTACCGACGAATTGGTCCAGCAGAAATATACAATATTCCTGTAGTGATTGGATTTCTCTTGTCATATCTCTCATTTGACTATAAGTTTGTTAAAACCAACGTTTGAATGATTTGTAATTTAATTCTAAAAAATTTAATATACATCATGCCTCAAGATTTGTGCCTAATTCGATTAATTTTATTATGATATATTATTTGTCCCCTATTCTTAAATGTTAGATCTAATCATCCAAAAATATATTAATTATTCACATGGTAATAAAATTATTTATAAATTATGCAAAAAATCAAGAATAATTTTTTACTGTACAAAATATAATTTTTAAATGCATATTAAAATTAATGTATGTATTTTTATTAAATAATATGATCATTATTACTTATTATTATTGTATTATATATATATGTATATATATATTATGGCTCAGCTTTTATAAAAAGGTGAGGGGAGGCAGGTGGCATCCCCTTGTTAACCTCAATGTTAGTGAGGTTGATACCTCTCACTCCTTAAACACATAATCCAATTTAGGAACCAATGTCTTCCTTTGCTTAGGCATTAGGACACACCCTGTGATCAGGTGGAAACTTAAACAAATACATTGGACTAGTGCACCCCACATAGCCTAATTAACTCAAGTCCTCATGTACCACACTTAAATTGATCTTAAATCAATTTTAACATTAATCACAATCATCCGAGCACAAAATGAAACACAATTTTCCCCAATTAGGTTATCTAACCCACTTAACCCAAGTTATCCCAAATGAAACCTATAGAACCAAATCTTGATCAAGCTTAAGTCACGCCAAGTTTGGTTGACCCAACACCTCAAAAGCATCCCAAAAGACATAGCCAAACATATCTCATGCCAATTTGCAAACCAATTTGGCCAATTGACTCAACCTAACCTAAGTTGACTCAATTAGACCCTTTAAGGCTAAAACTTAATTTCAATTATTTGACAAAATTTGAACCAAAAGAATTATTCCAAAACATTTTAAATATATTATTAAACATGACCCAACCTTAACTTGAGCTTAATTTGGTCAATTGACCCAAATTGACCAAATGACCTATTTGACTCTACATGACCCAATTAGGCTAAAACTCAATCTTAACCAAATCCAACTAAGCCAACACCTACAATCAATCTTAAATTGATTGTTGAAGATAATTCAATAATTAATTGAACCCGAATTGGTCAACCCGACTAATTAATTCCACTTACCCAATTTGATTTAAAGGGACAAATTGAACCAAAACTCAACCCAACTAAAATTTAATCAAACCAATATTTTAATCATTTCTAAATTGATGATCAAACATATCTCAACTCTAAATTGAACCCAATTTAACCAAATTGACTACGACTTAGCTTAATTTAACCTAAAGGATCAAATTGAACCAACTCAATTTTTCAAATTGATGATCAAACGTGTCTCAAACTCTAATTACACTTAATCTAATTTGATCAAATTGTCCAAGTTAACTCATTTAACTCATATGAACCTATATGAGCCAAATTGAAATTCATCCCAAATTGAATCAAACCAATTGCATCAATATGTTCTAAATCATAATTTGAACATGACTCAATAGCTTCTTGGGACCAATTAGTTAAGTTGACCCAATTGAACACAAATTTTTCTATAAGAGTCCAAATGAGCTAAACCCAAAGTCCAAAACCAACCAAACTTGACATGACTCACTTGAAC
The DNA here is from genome assembly GCA_021442155.1 of Cymbidium sinense. Classification (NCBI taxonomy): domain Eukaryota; kingdom Viridiplantae; phylum Streptophyta; class Magnoliopsida; order Asparagales; family Orchidaceae; genus Cymbidium; species Cymbidium sinense. The sequence goes on from CM038220.1 coordinate 167,535,796, forward strand.
ACCCCTCACTTGCCCAAGTGGACCCAACCTTAGTGAACCCGGTTTACCCCAAACCAAGTAATCAAGGGTCTCAAATTAAACAAAATCCAAGAACAGCAAAGTCCAACCCCTTCTTTTGGCCAAGGAAGTACCCTTAACATGCCTTAAGCTCATGCATGCTGATCAATCCTGACCCAAAGCCGTTTGGTCCAGCCATGGATAACCCTTGGTTCGACCACTTTAGCTTGTTCCCTTCACCATTGCCACCAAACTTGACCACTCTAGAGACTCACCTCATCATTCCTAAGCTAGATTGAGCCCTACCAACTACTTTGCTAGCTGCCCAAAGCTAAACTTACCAAAATTGGTGGTTCATATGGGAGGGGATATACCCCAATTCAAACCTCCAAAACTCAGAGACACATTCATTCGACTTAGAGAGCTACTCCCGATCAACCCCTAGAGCCCTCGAGCACCCCATCATGGTGAGCATAACCCCTTGTTTTTTGTTTGTGCCACACATCCAACTTCACCAAGACTCCCCAAGCTTAACTCCTTCTTCCCATACCTTCACCACGGTTCAATGAACTCAAATGAATTGACAAACACTTGATTCGAGCATATATATATAAGTTAGATCAAACTCTAGTGACCAAGATTAGAGCTTGGACCTAGGAGAAATTAAAATGGATGCAATCATCCATCTTTCGATGGCTTCACCTTCTTCAGACCATCGGTCTTCAACTCAGGCAAGGTAATTCACTCACAACTTGTAGATATCCAAATAAGTGTTGGTGTTTTTGAAGTAAATTTGAGTCTCATGTAGATCCAACTATATAAACCATTACATCTTTAATTAATCATCTTGGACTTGATTTCATCATGGTTTGAGCCGTGGATGGCTCGAATCAAGTTGTGAGAGAGGTATTTGTCTCTCGCCGAGGTGAAAGATGAATCACGGGAAATTCATTCAGCGTGAATAGGATGGATGATTATGATTAATCACATTAGATTTTTATGATTTATTCTTTATTAATCATAGGATTAACTAAAGTCTTTCAATTTTTGATCAAACGACTTGGGATGAAATCATGTTCATCGCTGATGAGTCAGTAGCCATGGGCGATGGTATAAATAATCAATCCCATGGAGTCAAGCGTAAAGCAAGGCTGACTCAGCCACTGACTATATAAATCATTTAAAAATAATTTTAAATAGGATTAATTGATTAAAACTTCTAAAAATGATAACTAATTATACAAAAATCCAAAAAATGCAAATGAAGCTTGTTGGAAAGCTAAAAGGAGGAGAATATGGAAAAAAATAAAAGTATAAAATTTTATTAAGTGTGCTAAGATTAATTAAAATTTGAATGTTTTTATTAATGTTAAAATTAAACCCTAATTATTTAGCCAATTAACTTAAAATTTTTTGTGGGTGTTCTATGAGATAACCTATACCTCTCATAATTATTTCAAGTCAATTGGATAAGTGTATTACGAAATGCATATTTTCAAACCCTAAATGCCCACTTTGATGATTTTTAATTTAATAAATGATGGAAAAATTATGAAAAATCATTTTGGATGTTGAATTATGCTAAGGTAAACTTAATGTTGACAAAAGAAAATGATTTAAACCTCTACTCTTAATTAATTCTTAAAATCATCATTAAGGGGGCTTTTTTTTATTAAATAATTCATTACTTGACCTAAGGCTTAAAAATTCATAATTAATTGCACAAATCTTCAAAAATTATAAATAAATCCTCTTTGTGCTCAACTAATAGAGAGTTAATCAATAAAATTAAAAATTCTCAATTGATTTTAGATATTTTAAAAGTAATTACGTAATTATGATTTTAGTTATTTAATTGATCATGAAATGTTAACCCAAATACTTTAAAATTTTGTTGTTAGTTTTCTATGTTATTTCACATATTCGTGAATTTTTTATATAATTTTGGGTTTATATATTGTGATTTGTTAAATTTTAAAGTATTTTGGGCTTCAATTATTTTAGTTAATTATTAAATCAAATTAAGTTATAAAAACCATAATTAAACTTTTAAACTTTCTTAATGAACAAAGAAGTGTGTGGAATAATTTTGGAGTCTTTTCTCCTCAAATAAGCCTAAGCCATTTAAACCCAAGTATGTTTAATTAAAGAAAGCCTAATTGAAATTAAATGGTCTATGTTCATATGATTGGCTTTGTGATTAATGATTTGAGTGGATCACCTTATGACACTTAGTCATTCATTTCATCAACTTTCATTTGTATGTTGATTATTAATCATGCATCTCATGTTAAAAAAAATCTCAATTTGCTAAGTTAATGTCCTTCCAAGGCTATTATCACTAATGAATTCAAAAAAAAAATTTTCTTACATATAAATCAAGCATGTATATATGTGTGTTTAAATGAAATAGCTATAGACTTTTAAAATATGTTAATCATATGTATGATCAATGCTTTCTTAAGGTATATAGTTTGAAAACCCGAGGTCACGGGGCTACTGATATGAAAGAGGTCTTTATTGATTTCTTATATTTGGTATGACAATGACATATACATATAGAAATGCAAAAAAACACATATGTTTATTGAAATTAATTTCAAATGTATCATTTCAGAATTTCACCTTTTGCCTATTTACTGACTTACACATACGTGTGACATAACAAGTATATAGTATGGACACTTGCATCACAAGGATATTGGTCCAAAGGAGATTTTACCTCACATTTTGGTTTAACAACATCATATATTTGTAAATGTCAAATTGTATATGTGGGTATATGTATAGGCATAGATAATTAATCGCCCTTTTCTTTACAAAAAGAGTGCATCCATCTACATACATATAACTCAAATAAATTCCCTATTCAAAAAGAAAAAAAAACATGCATTCATATTTAAATAGTGTGCTCCATTAAATCATACATATAAACCGTCTCCTTTTGAAATTACATTTCTCTAAGTTATGAGAACGTAAAGATAGCATTGATAAAGTGAACATCAAAGAAATGAAATGATTCAATAAGTGCCATATGGAGAATTTTGACTTTGACCCTTAATCTAAAGATGTCTTTCTAATGATCATAATGTCATTTAAATTTTATTCAAATTTAGGATTTAATAAAATCTTAATATTCCATTAAAAATACTAAAAATCATAAAACCCACCTTTAGAATCAATCTAAGGTTAAGGTGTAAGGAAGAATAGGCATTACCCTAAGTGAAGTTCACTATTCCTCAAACTCTTCAAATCATAAATTTCAATTCAAATTTAAATTAAATTAAGATACAAAAATCCATCTCTAAATTATTAATCATTTGATTTAGAACCACCCAAAAGTAATAGCTTGAACTTTTTTCTTAAATTATAATTCAAATATTAAGGCCAAGCTTTACTTCATCACACTCACCTTTGCATACTAGAATACTCACAACTCTTAGATTTAGGTTAGATCGATGTTTGATTGTGGTGTATTGACTTTCTTATTATGTGATGTAATATTATAGATTGGATGTTAGGATTGTTTGTACTTAGTATGAATGGTAGGATGATATTAATTAGACTAATGATATTTTTTGTAGGGGCTATGCTTCATAAAATGGAGGATGTTGTAATAAAAATAAATTAAATGATTTTGATTTATATGTAATGTGTACCATTCTAAGCATAGTCCATTAGAACAAGTGGACTTGGTTCACACAAGTGCTAATTCCAATTATATGAATCATAACTGCTTGGTGCATATATATTACAACTAACTTTTATTTTGTAGATTTAGTTAGAATTTTTTTAGAATTTCATGTGTACTTTTTTAATATCATTTAGGATTAGAGACATGGGATTTAGGATAAGCAAGGGATAGAAGACGTAGACCTAAGAAGCCCTTTGATGCTTGGAGGATCCAAGACTTTAAAAATCAAGAGAAGATAAAAACCCCCATATGTTCCTTTATTATTTTGTAACTTTTATTATAATCTAGGCTATATAAAGGCTAAGCTTGGTGTGGTGTTTATTTTCAAATGTGTATGGGGGACACCACTGCTCGAGGGGTACTTATTGAAGTGATCGAGTACGACATTGAGGTATGATGTACTATCTCGGAAGATAGAGACATCACCCTTCAATGAACCTAATCATCTAATGAGGACTCCTAAGGCATGATGAGTCTTCGAATATACCAGAGATTTTTCCCATACTTTACATGGATGAATAAAGTAGGGTTTATATATTAAACCAGTTCTAAAGTTCTTTATGGAGGCAAGTCTCCATAGTTAATTACATCCTAAGGAAGGTGAATTCCTTAGAATACTCTGATTAAAGTAGGTAATTATTGTCTCTAAAGATTTCAAGGGTAAGACTATCAATAAATTGGTCATACTAGAAAATCAAATGGGATTGCTCAAGGAGAAGACTTATTATTGAAGCCAAAGGAAATGAGTAGGGAATACTCATGATACTAGAAAACCTAATGAGTATCCCAATCTATCCTATGGTTGGGCTTTATAATTTTGAAAGTGAGGAGAATTATTTATTTGAGTTGACATTTTATTAGATTACTAGGGCTTATAGTCCACCAACACAAGGTTGTGGAAATGCCTAAGAGGTAAGGATTTATGCTTGTAGCCCAAAGGAAACAGCTACCTCGAATCCTAAATCTAGGGAGCTTTAGCAAAAGCTAATGCATGACCTAAATATAAACGAAGATGGGTATAAGATTTACCTTCATAAGTTAGGGTAAACCACCCAACTACTAGACTTATAACCGCTTGGAGTGACAGCCAGTTAACTCCTCCTACGCTTTAAATCCATGTGATCAAGTCATATGATTTTGCAAGATTTGTTAGATGGTTATTTACTTAGAAAGAGACTAAAGTCTTTAAACCCATTCCCTAAGAGACTAAAGTATGAGCGGTATGAGCAATGACTTAGTCTAATGCAAATCTTTTCAATTTTTATTTGATTTTTGACACTTCATTTTGATAAAGGCCATAGAATTTTTGTATGCCTAAATGCATGTTGAAATGAGTTATGGGCTAAATCGAAAGAGAAGAGGGTGAAGCTTTGTCAATAGGAGTTGCTCTCACAGGTCAAGCAGTTCCCATGCGTGTAAGGACGGAGGCCCTCATTTTGCAAGAGTGATTCAAGATGATATCTATGATGTGAGACATACAACATTTAGCTAAGGGGTTCTAAATCATTTAATTATCTAGATTTAATGCATAGGTTTGGTGTTTATTGTTGGTTGATGTGTTGTGTGTGTATATGTGAGGGAACACCACATAAATCCGAGGATGCACTTATTGAGGTGATCAGTGCATCATCAAAGAATAGTGTACTATCTTGAGAAATAGGAGCCACTACCATATAATGGACCTAATCACCTAATAAGGACTCCTAAGGCATGACGAGTCTTGAATATACAGATTTTTCCCTACTTTACATGAAAAATTAAAGCGGGGCTTATTTAAATTAAGTTCCCTATGGAGGCAAGCCTTCATAGTTAATTACATTCTAAGGAAGGTGAGTTCTTAAGAATACTCGATTAAAGTAGATGATTGTTGTCTCCAAAGAATTCAAAAATAGGACTATCAACAAATTGGTTATATTTTAGAAATCAAGTGGGATAGATCAAAAGGAGAGAGTTATTATGAAAACTAAAGGAGATGAGTAGGGAGTGCTCATGATACTAGGAAACCTAGTGAGCACTCTAATCAGTCCTATGGCTAAGCATTATGTATTTGAAATTTGAGTTGAAATTTTATTAGAAATCTAAGACTTATAATTCCACAATACAAGATAGTGGAAATGCCTAAGAAGTAAGAATTTATGCTTGTAGCCCGCAAAGGAAAACAACAAACTCAGATCCTAAATCAAGAGAGTTTTGGCGAGGGCCAAAGCATGACCTAAATCTAAGGAGAAAGTGGGTATATGGTTTATCTCCATAAGAGTAAAAGCTCTGAACTTATCCTTTGCAAGTGGCGACCTAATGCCTCTTACGCTTTAATTTCATGTAGGTAAGTCATATGCTTTGCAAGATGGTTAAACTATTATTTATTTAGAAGATAAACTAAGTCCTTAAACCCACTCCCTAAGAGACTAGATCATGAAGGGCATGAATAATGACTTGATATAATGCAAATTTTTAACAAATTTTATTTAATTTGGGACTCTTTATTTTGACACAAGCTATATGATTTTGTATGCCTAAATGCATGCAAAATTGATTATGGCCCAAATCAAAAGAGAAAGAGGTGTCTTTCCATCAAAGGCTCTTACAGGTTAAGCCGTTATTCTCTGGCAAAGATGGAAGCCCTCTCTTAACAAGAGTGGAAGAATATGACATGCATGATATTATATATACAATTATTCAGCTAAGGGGTTACTAAATATTTTATTATCTTGATTTAATTCTTAGGCTTTTATATGAGGTTATGAGTTATTTTAAAATTTTAGTTGTGAGTTGTTAGTGAGATAGAAAATTTATTTTTATCCTAAGGGCCTAATCGCATCCAGGCCACACATCAATCACCAATAATAAAAAAACTATGGAAAGATATGTTATTTCTAATGCACAAGCTAAACAAAGCATCAAACAATTGTATAAAGCTATCACAAAGGAATAAGAGGCCGATGCGGTCGGGTACCATCGTACAACCCGAAAAGAAATGTGGGTAGCCGAGCTCTATCCTTATACATCTTGATATAATGAAAGAATAATTACAATTATAAAATGATAAGTGTTATGGGGGTCTTCATTCTTCATTCTCCATTCTTCACTCTTCATCTTTCATTTCTTCATTTTTGATTTGCTCCATTTCTTTCTTTCTTTTAGCTTGATTGGGATGTAGCTTGCTCTAAAGGCATCACATGGTATATAAGATATGGTCTTATAACCAATGCTCACCCTAGTCCACAATAACACTTATCTTAATCCTAATGTAAAATTATATTAAAAAGAAGGAAAGTAAATCTAGCTACACCTGCAAAACAAATGTTAGCTAAACACACCATACAACCCAAGCAGTTATATGAATAATTTGGACTTAGCACCCCACACATAGGTAACCAAGCCCACCTAACTTGGGCTATGCTTAGGGTATAAGCAACTGACAAAAAGTATTTATATTTTTATTTCATCGGCCCCTTAAGCATGACCTCCTTACAGAAAATATGATTAGGCTAATCATGTCCTAACATCCAGTCTACAAAATATACACCTTAACATCCAGTCTAAAATAATACATCATAAAATAAAATATACATCATACCATGCACTGCCCTAATAAAAATCTAGAAGTGGTGACTTAGTTCTAATGTGTGTGTTAAGGCTTGTGTGGTGTGTCCTAACTAAGCATTAGAGTTGTATTCTTTAGGTGTAAAAGAATGTTTAATCACAAGAGGTTGATTTTACTTTAAGTGGCTTAATTGATTTGGGAATTTTACTTAGTATTTTCTTTTGATTCATTTGACTTGCGCTTAGCAACTAAGTGTTATAAAGAGAAGAAAAAGAGAGGATCACTCTCTTTCATCCCTACCTTAAGTCATTTCTAAAGTATGTTAATTTGATTTAGTTCTTTTTAGTGAATGGTTTATTAAATGATTTAATTAATCTTAAGTTTAGGTTCACCTTAAATGATCCTATTCAATATGAAAGGCATCTTAAGGCTAACTTGATTGAACTACTATCACATGACACATGTTTAATTATTCTTTTCCAACACATATAACATGCACATGGTATTAATCCTAAGTATACCTATACATACAACATATTTTTGGCACACTTAAATGGTGAATATAAATCATTTAATCATATTAATTTAAAGCTCTATCCAAATTCTTATACAAAAATGCATGAAAAAGAGAGAGCTCTAAATCATATGACTAATTAATTCAATAACTTAATCACTTATGAATGCATGGATTTTTAATAAAAGAAAAAAGGTTTTAATTCCATAATTAAATACACACACATATGTACAAGAGACATAAGCTAGTACATGTCATTATTAACTAGGGAAGTGAGATAATCAAATGACCTTGGTGGGGATAACTAAAATCTCGTATTCCCGGGATGTCCAGACTAAACACTTGCTTTTCTTAAGTACATGTGGATGTATACATAAGTAAAGGAAATAAAATCATGCAAAGGTTGTATTTTTATTTGATTGAAACATTTATGCATGTGGATTAAAGTTTTTATTCAAATTCTAATGTAAAAATATATGTAAATGAAATCAAATAAGTACTTGTTGCTGTTAATCAGGGAAGTGAGGTAATGAAATGACCTCCTCAGGGCTAGCTGAAGCCTTGTATTCCTGGGATATTCGGACTATATACCTATTAACATTCAAATGCATGTAAAGCTACACATTAATCAAAGAAAAGAGAACTTAATTCCATACACTTAAGGTATGATTACATACATCTCCTATGTATTCATAACTAGTATTCATAGCATATATTCATTTGGAAAGTGATTTATATTAATTTTGCAAATAAATGAATACAAGAATCAAGTCACATACAACATTTAATGTGATTAGAGAGGGATAAATGAACATAAACATTTGGTTTCATTCAATCAAATTAATTCCTAAGGACAATTATATCAAATAAGATTATTGAAAGCAAACCAAACCTTCTTAATGTCATTTTTAATTTCATGTTTGATTTGATTTAAGCAATGTGAGAAAGTTTGCTAATCCTAATCCCATCCCATGTTTGTGAGTTGATTTAATTTAATGTGAGGTAATTGGGTTGATTTTGGATTAATTAGGTTAAAGGCATGAATTAAACTAATTAATTAACCCTTATGTTACCTTAAGATAATTAACTAAATAAATATGAGCCAATGTGATTTGCAAATGAATTGGAAAGTAAATTAGCAATGGTCATATGAAATGAAAGGGCATAATGCAATTGGCACATAATTAATAGTTAATTAAGCTTAAGAAACTTACTTAATTACTTATATGATTTTCTCACAAATGGGCAAATCATAATTTCATTAATTTCTTTAGGCTATTAAATACCTAAAGATCTACCCCATAATCAATTAAGGAAAATCAGATATGATTACATTTTTAATTTGATTAATCAAGTCATTAATTAATTAATCAATTTCCCTTACTTAATTTGGGAAAAAAAATTAATTATCCTTTAAATGAAATGGACTTAAGGGAAAAGTTAGGAAAGAGGTCCCAACCTAATTCGATAAGTACCCCCATTCAATTAAATGAGATTTGATGTGATTTGAACTTCAATTTAACAAATTAAGTCATTAATTAGTTAATTAATCTCTACTTATTATCTCTTAAAGAAAATGAGTGGGGTTTAAGGAAAGAGGTTGGGAAAGAGGTCCTAACCCAATTCCATAAGCTCCTCGTTGACGTAATTAAAGAATTAATTAATTAATTATTGTTCACATGCTTAATTATCACTTAATTAAGTTAAGAAGGTAATTAGAGCTTAATCAATCAATTTTTCCAATTAATCAACCAATTAATCCCAATAAAAATAGGGGAGGCAGAGGTCATCCCCTTAAACAATCCCAAGAAATTTGAGGTTAATTAGTTAATTAATTAGAGACTAATTAGGCTAATTATTTTCTCAATTAAACCCTAATGAAGTCTAAATTATTATTCAAAATTAATTAGGGATAATTTTAATGGATTCTCTCTAAAATACTTTAAAATGAGCTTTTATTTTTTTTAAATTCTAATTAGTTATGAATTTATAAAATTTTAGCCTTAAAAAATGAATTAAATACCTAATTAAGCATAATCTTTGCCATGTGGCATGTACGCTGACGCTTTCCACATTACGCTACAAGATTGGCTATTTAAGTTGTCACATCCACATTTCGGTGGTGATTGGGGCGTGATCTCTGCCATCCGATCTTAAATCAGTTGGCACAGACCAAACCCTTGATTAATAACGGCTAGAATCAAACGGATTTAGCATGATCTAATCACGACCGTCATTTCGATCACACAGAACGGATGATATGTGATCTATTAACTCACAAACGATGAACGATGGAGCCCAACCCCCATGGATCGTTTGATCCAAGCTCGGATTCACTCCAAAACAACCCCACACCTTTGCGCAAGGGATCCACGAAGATCCAACGGTTAGGATCGGCTCACATGAAAAATTTCTTCACAAAGCACCAACACATTTTAAGTTAAAGCTTGGTTTCAATGGATTTACCTCAAGCTAAGAGCGATTCACATGCTTGAGGAAGCTCAGTTGAGACGAAGCCCTGTTGAGCAGCAATTGGATTGGTTCCAAGTAATTTGCTCGATAGGCCAAGAATGGTGCTTTGGACGTTTAGCTTTGATCAAAGTGTGTCCTTTGGTGGGCTTGGAGCTCGAGGGAAGGTTCGCTTGGCTTTAATGACGTGCATTGAAAGTGTGTGCAAGAGCAATTGGGTTTTGATTGAGAAATGGAGAAGTTGGAATCAAGGATGAGCTCCCTTATTTTGGCTTTGCATGAGAAGAGAAAAATCTGAAGTGGCGAGGGCTTGGAATCGCTCGAGAGCTTGCCAGGGAGTTTCCTTTCTCTCTTAGGAGCTCAGATGATGCGAATGGATGTGTTTTTCCATCAAATTAAGGGGGTATACCCCTTAATTGGGTGAGGTGGATGGATAAGATTGTCTTCCATTTTGGTCACCGCGTCATGGAGTTATCCCCATCAGTCCACATGGTGGTTGCATCTCCTTTGTCCATGGGGTTTTCAGTTTATGAGGGAGGTGAGTTAACTCACCTCCCTTTGGTCCATGTCAGACCTAGCCTACTTAGAGTGGGCTAGGTGGCTAGGTCAGACCCTAAAGTGGGTGAGTGAGGGCTGCCAAAGGAAAATGAGGAGTGGACTTTGCCAATTTTAGCAAAATACCACATTGGGAGGCATATCCAAGGGAGATTTGCCTTGGGTTTAGGCTGATTTTGGGCTAACCTAGGATGGGTTTGGGTCTGGTTAAGTCAGGTTCCAAGGTCTCATGGGTTGGTTTCATGGGTTTTGGCTCAATTTGGGTCATATGGGTCATGTTGAGTCATATTGGGTTAGGTTGACCAATTGGTCAAATTGGGTAAAACTAAGGCTTGGGTTAGGTTCAAATGATGCTTTGAAGAGTTTTGGTTCAAGCGGTTTCAATCAATTTGGCCTAAGTTTGATTTTGGCTCATTTGGAATCAAATGGGTCAAATGGGCCAAGTTGATGAATTTGACCAAATTATTCAAATTGGATTGGGTTGGGTGTTGATTCAAGTTCAATTGGTTAATTGAAAATGATTGTAGGCTTTGATTTGGTTCAATTTGGATTTAATTTGGATTTAGGCCAAATTGACCCTTTAGGTTAATTTGGGCTAAGAGTGGTCAAGCTAGGTTGGGTCCAATTGATGAAATTGGAGCTTTGGTCAAGTTCAACAATGGTTTTGGAATGAACTTAAGCCATGGTTGCAATCAATTTGGGTTTGATCATGATTTGACCCATTTTAGCCTTTTAGGTCAATTTGGGTCAACTTGGGTCAAATGGCCAACTTGATTTGGTTTGGCTCAATTGATGATCAAGTCATGTTCAATCATTGATTTTGGGTTGATGTGAATCAATGCTTTCAATTGATTTGGTGTATGGTGAGTTTTGGCCATTCTGGATTTCATGTGGGCTAAGGGTTGACTTGGTCAAATGGACAAGTTGACTTTGTTTGACCCAATTCAAGGCAATTGATTATCCTAGGGTGATCAATGATCATGGTGTGAGGTTTAGATGCGCTTGGTTCAATCCAATTTGGGTTGGATTAGAACTTAGTTCAAATGAGTTCTTTAGACCACTTTGGGTGGACCTAAATGGGTCAATTGGTTTGGCTTTGATTTGATTGAGGTTTAGTTGGATTTATATATGATTTTAGGATTGAAATATAAATCAAACTACAATAATTTGGGCTATGATGGGTTTTGATTTATTTAGAATTTTCAAGTCAAATGGGCTAAGTTGGGCTTGACTTGGGTTGATTTTAATTTGGCTTGATAATTGTAGGTTTCATTTATATTTGGATAGATGATTGAAGGAATGATAGATTCAAGAGAAAATCCATTGATTTTGGCTTGGTTCAGATTGGGTTTTGATTTGATTTTGGATTTGGTTTTGGCTATTTGAATTTATATTTCATTTATATTTGGGAAGATAATTGAACATATGATTGACTTATGAGAAAATCACCTGTGTTTGGAGTGATTTGAAGGCAAATTTAACAAAGCTCATGAAGGTAGATAAAAGGGCTTAGAAGGGAATTTGCTTTAGTTTTATTTAGTTTTGGCTATTAGAATGTGGGTTTCATTTATGTTTGTATAGGTAATTGAATCTATAATTGATTTATGATAAAACCAATTAGTTTTGGGTTGATTTGGGTTAAGGTTTGGCTAAGCTTATGGAGGTAGGTCCATATGGCTTAAGAGGGATCTTGGTTTGATTTGATTCAGTTGGATTTAATTTTGGTTATTTGAATATGGATTTTATTTATATTTGTGAAGATAATGAAGAAATAATTGATTTATAAAGAAATCAATTGAGTTTGATTGGATTTAAAAGGGGTTTTTGGCTAAGCTTATGAAGGAAGATCATATGGCTTAGGAGGATTTTGGAGCTTGAATTTGATTTTGGGAATCATGGAGTCAAATTGACTTTGAATTTGATAAATGATTGAGGGATTGAATTGATCTTTGAGAAAATCAATTGAATTGAATTGAATTTGACTTAGCTAAGAGTAAAGCCATGGAATTCAATCATAAGGTTTATGAAGGATTTTGGATTGATTTAATTTTATGATTGATTGTGAATTTTGGAAATTTAATTTTGAATTTGAATTTGGGGTTTGATTTGAGAGGGAAAATATAAGTTGGGTCTAGGCCATAGGGTAGGCAAGTCTTCTTATATCCTTAAGGAATAACCTACTCCTATGACTAACCCTTCTAAGTCTCTAGGCTTAGGTTAAGTGTCTTAAGACTAAGAAACTCTTAGTGTCTATAAGAGTCCTAGATCTATGATGAGAGGATTGAGAACTAACTCCAAAAGTGAGGTCAACAAAAGGACCCTCAATAGTTATAGTATAACTGACAAGGCACACCGTACGTATTGGTGTTGATCGAGACGATCAATAATATCCAAAGGATTGCAAACACTATCGTAAATGATCTATACCTAAACTCGAGATGTAGACAGAATCACGATCTTAGTACAATGCAACTCAACTTATGCCTAAGGCATAAGATATGAAGGAGGGATCCACTGATGGATCGGGTATATGAACCTTCCATTAGGGAAGCAGGTTTGGGTTATCCGCTGGGGATAAGGGTTTGAATTTGATTTAATTACATGATTTGTGGAAAGAAGATCCGCTGGGGATTAGAATCTATAATCCGCCAGGGATGGGTGTATGAACCTTCCACTAGGGAAGCAAGTTTATGTGAGTTGATAATGAATGTCCAGGGGATAGGAGTTTGGTTAGATTTATTTGGTAGGCATCCACTAGGGATGAGAATTGGATTTGATTTATGCTTAATTTGGGGGGCATATCCACTAGGGATATTAGCTTGAATCCGTTGGGGATCAAGACCGGGTTTGATGGATGTAATTGGTGATATATATCCATTGGGGATATGGGCCTGAGTCCATTAGGGATCAAAGATCGAGTTTTATTTAATTTATGATAGCTCCACTGGGGAGGAGAATATGATTTAATCTGTTTATATATGATTTGAGGCTCCACTAGGGAGAATCAAGTTGGGTTTAATTTGATTTAAGTTTGGGGGTGAGGGCATATCTGCTAGAGATTTGAGCTCGGATCCACTAGGGATTGGAAATATGAACCTCCCACTAGGGAAGCAAGTTCGGGCTATCCGCTAGGGATAAGAGTATATGAGTTTGATTTCATAGGTTCGTTTGGGGATGTATTTGCTAGGGATAAGAATTTGATTTAATTTATGGACATTGTCGGTGTGCGATAGATCCACTAAGAAGGGGCTATATCAGTCTTGGCCTATCTCAGATTTACAAATCCAAAGGGACAGTTTACCGGCCGTGGGGCAGAGCTATCCAACTTAAAGGTTGCCTTTCAGTGTGCAACGACAGAGTTAGGAAGAAAGCATAATAGACTTACATCTTTCAAAGCAGGGGGCAACCGATAGGGTGATTTATTAGTAGCACAATAAATTGAACCCGACCTAGGGCGACTACTAAGTGAATGCCATCGTGGACTCATATCAACTCAAAAATAGTCAAAAATAATATCATTTTAATTTGATGGACCCTATTGGTGTGCAATGGATCCAGAAGTATATTATTTTGTCCTATCTCGATTTACAAATCCAAAGGGATAGTCTATCTACCGAAGAACTAACCTAAGGGCTACCTTTCTGAGTAATGGCCGAAAGGAAGAAAGCGTAGCAGACTTACATCTTCCAAAGCGGGGAACAACCACTGTGGTGATCTTTTGGTAGCATAACAAATCGAACCCGACCTAAGGCAACTACTGAGTGAATGCCACTGGGGACTTATGTCAACTCAAGAATAGTCAGGCGATTCCTACAAGAAGTTTTGCTGACACTGCCTTAAAGATAGGACGCCTACTTGGGAAAAGGTATCGCTGGGGGTGTCCTCCTAATCCATAAACGAATATATATTTTGTTTATATGTTATCATGGACCTATGTGCGAAACACAGAAGGGGCTATATCGGCCTTGTCCTATTTCAGACTTACTAGACCAACAGAGAATCTACATATCTGCAAGACGGATTCTCCAACCATAGGGGGGTTGTCTAATCCAAGAGTAACATAAGTTGTGTCAAAATGGGGTCACAAAACACATGATCCAAATAAAGTGCCCACAGGGGAGGTGTCGTTAGGGGCGTTATCCTGGACCCTATAAAAGAAAGCCAATAGGTGTGCGGTGACCAACTCAAGGAGAAGGTGTAGCAGACTTACATCTACCATGAGTGGTGTATCCATTGGGTGGGTCATTGTCAGCATAGCGAGGACCAACCAACCTAAGGTGCCCATCGGTGTGCTACGATCAATTTAAGAAGACTGCATATAATCTTACATCTTCACAGATGGAAATGATCACCGGGATAGTTTGTCGTCGACGGGACATATGCTATTCAACCTAGGGAGACAACCAAGCGGGGAGTCCTGTATAAGGAATAGACCCAGACTTGAAGTAGTTAGGAGGAAAGGAGCCACTGGGGGACTTACCCTAAGCCTCAAATATACTGAACCAAGTTAGTGCATGATGGATAGTTCAAGAAGAAAGCATAGCAGACTTACATCTTCTTAAATGAAGCTGACATGAGGTAGCTTACTGGTCACACAGTAAGGCCTACCAAACTATCAAGGTGCTCATCGGTGTGCAATGGTCAAGTCAGGAAGAAAGTGTAGCAGACTTACATCCTCCTAAGCAAGGAACCATCGACACACTAGAGGAAGCATGTCAACCCAACCTAGAGTAAATACTAATGAGTGCCATAGGGCTTATCCCTAATCAAGTAGCCCAAGATAAAGATATGTGTTTATTTTATATGATTGTGTAGTTTGTGTTTGTGTTGTGTTGACAAAGGATAGGACGCTACATAGTGTCCTTACACCTACCCGAAATACATCGTGGCGGATTCACAAGCAAAGATGTTTTTAATCTGGAAGAGATGGAATTTAAGATGAAATTTTCATTGATAGTTATTTTCAAACAAGATTTATAGATAATATTTCTTTAGGTAGAGCCTATTGATCAGAAGAATCGGGTGCTATCCCTTATGGTTTATGAGCTGGTAAGATCCTCTTTGGTAGGCCTTCTTTATGGCAAATGGGCCTTCCTAAGTGGGTTCAAACTTGTCTCCCATCTTACGACGGGCAACAATTGGTCTCCTTAGAACTAAAACAAGCTCTCCTACTTGAAAATCTCGAGGATGGACCAACTTGTTATGAGCTTGAATCATTTTGGATTTGTACAACTCGAGGTTTTAGCATGCCCATAGCCATCTCTCCTCCAAACCTTCGAGCTCTTCTAACCGCAACTTAGCGTTCTGCTATATTGTGATCTTGCTACCCATAGCTATCCTTAGTGATCAGAGTTGGACTTCTAATAGTAGATCAGCTTCATACCAATATACCAAGGAGAATGGGGTAGACTGAGTTGAAGTTCTATATGTGGTGCGATAAGCCCACAAAGCTTCAACTAACTGCTCATGCCACTATCGCTTATTATCATTGAGTGTCTTCTTTAATATCTGGATGAGAGTTTTGTTGAAGGCTTCTGCCAAGCCATTTTCTCTCGGGTAGTAGATGGTAGAATATCTCCAATCTATGATGTATCTCCAGGCAAAGCTGTTGATTTTGGTGCTCTTAAATGCAATACAATTATCGAATATAATTCATCGAGGCATCCCGAACCTATATGCGATATGGTTCCTGAAAAATTGGAGCACATGTTGAGCTATGACCTATCTAAGTGAGATTGCCTTCGCCTACTTAGAAAAGTAGTCGGTGGAAGCTAGGATAAATCGATGACTCTTGGAAGAAGGAGGATGAATCGGACCCACTATGTCGGTACCCCAACACTCGAATGAGCATGAGGCCAATGTAGGGTGTAGAATATTAGGTGGTTGGTGTAGATCCACACCGTGCACCTGACATTGGTGGCATCGCCTAGCTACATCCATGCAGTCTGTGATCATCGATGGCCAATAGTATCCTAGCCTCTTGATCTTGGTTTTCATGTTCAGACTAGATTGATGAGCTTTGCATAAACCTGAGTGTACCTCGGTCACAATCTTACAGGCTTCATGTTTGTCCAAACAACGTAACCACATATGATCAAAGGACCACTGGTATAAGGTGCCATCCATGAGAGTATAGGAAAGTGCTCTCTATTTCATCTTATGGGCTAGTGACTTCTCTTGAGGTAGTTTTCCTATATTTAGATAATCCATGAATGGTTGTCTCCGATCCAACTCCTCATCCTTTTTGGCAACCATAACCTCCCCTTCAAGAGAGTATATTTCGATGAGTTCAGCGTCAATAAGGGATAATGCTTGTCTATTTTGGACCATTATTGGTATGGACTCATCTTCCGGACATGCCAACTCTTTGGCGAGCTTGGCTAAAGCATCTACTGCAATATTCTCTCCTCGAGGAATCTTGTAAATGATAATCTCTCAGATTTGGGCTAACAACTCCATAGTGTACTTGTGGTAATGATGGAGCTTAGGCTTTAGAACCTTGTAGGACCCAGCGATTTGGTTGATGAATAATTAAGAATCCCCAAAAATATTGATGTTCTGGATGCTTAGAGTAACAACTAACTCTAGACTAGCAATCAAAGTCGCATATTTAGCTTTGTTGTTGGTGTATGGATTTGACAGGTGATATGACAATCTCATCACATCGCAGTTCGGTGTTAGGAGAACTATTCCTACCCCTACCTTCCCTAGGATAGTAGATCATGGTTCTTCTCTTCTTTAAGAGGAAGCTGCACCATCAAAATATATCTTCTAGTGATGAATGCTAGTGTCCCCTAAATTCATGATTTATTCATCGGGGAAGTCATCACTAAGCAGAGAATCAGCAAGAAGTGAGTGTACAGCTAAGAAATCTGCTAGTGCTTATCCTTTCATCGCACAGAGGGGTACGAAAGTGATATCAAACTATGACAAAATCAAGGACCATCATGCCAACTGTCTGGATAGCGTCGGTTGTGTCATGAGATATTATAGTGGATTGATCCTAGAGATCAAGTTCACCTTATGAGAAAGTATATAATACCATAGCTTTTGGGATGCAAAGATTAAAGACAGATAATGCTTTTTCAATGGGTGGATAGTTTATCTCAGTAGGGATTAGAAGACAGCTAAGGTTGTAGAGTGCGTTCTCCTTTCCTTAGTCATTGGCGCTAAAAGCACCAGAGTCATCTAATGAAGCGTAGAGAATCAATGGCTTGCCCGATAGGGTGCAGGGCCATCGTAGTGCTTGATGTCTTCTAAGGCATGCTAACATTGTCATCCCACTTGAACTTGACATCCTTTTTGATAAAAGGAATGGCATCTTTTTGATAAGTTATATATGAAGTGTCTTAGATATGTCAACCTCGCTTGGAATGATCTGAGTTGAGTTAGAGTTTTAGGGGGTGGCATTTCTAATATTGCCTTGATCTTCTGTGGATCGATTTCAATTCTCCCATGTCAGACAATAAACCTAAGGAATTTCTCCAAAGCTACTCCGAATGCACACTTCAGGGGATTCATTTTGAGGTTAAATTATCTTAACCATTCAAAAACTACTCTCAAGTCAAAGAGATGGTCTTCCTTTTCTTTACTTTTGACTATGAGATCATCAACACTCTACTTGATGATGAATGAGTCATCAAGATTCGAGTCATGGCCGCTTAGTAAGACATTTTAAAGCCGAAAGGCTAGCAAAAGATTTTGATCAGGGTTTGAAAAGTAGTGTTTCTTTCATCTTCAGGGCCATCTTTATTTAGTTATATCTAGATGTGTCATCCATGAAAGAGAAGACTGCATGAGATAAGGAAATGTCCACCATCAGTTCTGGTATTGGTAGTAAAAATTCATCTTTTGGACATGCCTTATTTAGATCCCTAAAATCGATGCATATGAAAATTTGGCCAATCTTCTTCTTAACTGGGATGACATTGGTCAACCAGGTAGAGTATTTTTCTTCCTTGATAAAGCCAACATCGATCAATTTCTTGACTTCAGAAATGACCTGTTATTCATTGTCTAATCACATGCATCTATGAGCTTGCTTGATAGGTTAACACTAGGCTTTATTGCTAATTTATGGACTGATATGTTAGGAGATAAACTGGGTATCTCTTTGTAACTCCGTGCAAAGTAGTCCTTAAACTCAATCAATAGCCTAACTAAGTCATTGGTTTTAATATCTTTCAACAAGGAACTGATGTATGTTGGACGTGGATTATCTTCAATTCCTAAGTTAATTTCTTTGAGCTCATCGATGGTTGATCTGATCTCCTCTTTAAACTCTGGCAGTGCATCTTTTACTTCAAAATCTTCTGGAGCATCTAAAGTTTCTAAACACACCTCCTCATATGAGTTCACATGATTTGAAAAGAACCTATCGATTCCAAATGATTGGTGATGACCAAGCGATCATCATCATCGACCCACCGCATCAATCCTAGTCCTGGTCTTGATTGAGGGCTTTTGCATTCATTCTTTCATATTTTTTTGAAATAGTTTGACCTATGCTTTAACCAAGTATGTGGGATTAACCCTTTCTTTACTAAGTTTAGAACACATGGCGAGTACTAATCAAAAGGAAATTCTAATAAATCTTTATATGAATCATCCTCAAGTTCTACATCAATATTTTGACTTGAGGATGATGCTCTTAGAAAGAACCTCTAAGTTTTCACATCAGTGGATGACTTAGGGGCATCCTTAATTACCAAACCCTCAACTTTTTATGAGGAAAGTGGAGTTAGAGCTAAGGTTCCCAACTGATGCCTGACTATTTCACATACATACTTGAATATGTTTATGCTTTACTTTGAATCCTAGCCTTCATCACTATCCTGCTCAAGTGTCACCTCAAAAGGGTGGCGAGAAGAATGACATATAGGCTCATCCTCTGAACTTGATTCTAAGTCAATGTGGATAACAGGTGTACTCTTGGTGGCTATGACATACCTCCTATTGGGAGCCCAATAAGGAGGATTTTCACTTCGGGGGCTACCTCTGAACTATCCTCTTCCACTGCCTAGTGGAGGTCGGGTCATCCTACCCATATGTTCAAATGGAAAACGAAGGAATCTATGTCGCTCTAGATCTTACCAGTCCATGTCTCGCTCCTTTTATTTTCTTTTTCTTTTCTCTTTTCTTTTTATATTTCTTTTTCTTTTTATTTTCTTTCTTTTTGTCCCTCACGGGGATCTTGACTAAGTTCACGAGAATGACTTGTTAATTTTGGGGGAGGAAATAGGTTGCATCCTCATATATCCCGACCTCATGAACTATGAATGGTTTGAGATCTCCTTTGATGTAGTACTCATTCCCACCTCTCATGAACTTCATGCACTAATGTAGAGAGGACGAAACTGTGTTATTTTCATGTATCCATGGTCTCCCCAACAAAGCATTGAAAGATGAGTCCAAGTTAATGATATGAAACTTGGCATCAGTCTTCCAATCATCTATCTCTAATGGAATCACTATGGAGCCTAAGGCCCTCTCACCTTGTTCATTGAATCCTCTCAATATCATCCTTTCTTTTTGGAGTTTGGAGATGTTGATCCTCAAGTAGGCAAAGGTTCTTAGACTCATAATATTGACCGATGCACCTTGGTCAACCAGAACTCTGGATAGCATGTATCTACCAACATCCATTGTAATGTAAAGAGGGCTATTTCATTGTCCCAAAGTAGGTCTTCATCATGAATGCAACTCTTAGAATATCCTTCAGTGGTGTGCCTCCTCAAGAGCATCACCGAGCTAAGCATATCTGGATCAAGAAGAGCCTTGATTAGAGATTCTCATCTCTTTGGATAAGACATGCCATATGCTTAACTTAGCTGACAACTTTCTAAGATGAGTTAGGACATTATAATCAACTCTGACTTGGTCCTCCACAAGCATATCCATAGGTGGAGCATCTAGAGGACTATCGCTCACCGGAACCAATGACTTGTTTACCCTTATCGAGGTGCTACCCAAGAGGTAGAACTTTGTCACCATAGTTGACTTGTGACTTCTTGGAATGATGAACTTGTGGAAAGTTCTACCTTCTCATCAAGCATACCTACAGCTTCTCCTATGGGATCCTGGGAGTCAGTTGACTCTATGTTAATCCTAAGTTGTGAGCCTAATTGATTCAGAAAAGGAAAGTTAGATTCTGAATTAGAAGAGAGAGGATTAGAATGACTAAAGCTATTATTATTTTATAGACTTGGAGAGCTTTCAACAGGAATAAAATCAAGAGTATCAGAGGTGGACAAAATGTAAGTAAAATATACTTTCTTCATTGATTTCTTTTTGGGTGGAGGTACATGATAGAAATCAAGTAAAGTAAGCAGATTAAGGAATTTAATGCCCTTGTCCGCTGATACAACACTTCTGCATGTAGAAGAGGAGCTAGCTGAGAAAGAAGTAGCAACAACGGTGGATGGAGTGCTGGAATCGAACGGTGGTTGCTCTATTGGACTATCCCAGGCAAGTATGGTGAGCTACTACTGCTGTTGGGCTATCACCTTCTTTGAGTTCTCCTTTGCAAATAGCAAATCTTCCTTGGTTTTGGAGGTTTGAGCTACTTCAGGCAGCTGCAATGAGAGTTTCTTGATCTTAGTAATGGTCTTTTTGGAGGTTCAGGATAAAGAGATATCTCAACTTTCCTTGGTCTTAAGAGGATTGCGAGTTTCCCCAAGGATTATGATTTGAGCTAAGTTCATAAGATTTTAATGATTTAGAATTCAATCATGGGTTTCAATCATTTGGAATTGATTCATGATTTAAGAAAATCCATTGAAATTAATTTAAGGTTTGATTTAGGATTGATTTGAATATGGAGTTTGAAGTTTAACTTGAAGGAAGGAAGTGAGGATTGGGTCAAGCTATGGGGTAGGCAAATTTTCCTAACACCCCTAAGGCATGATCTATTCATATGGCTAACTCTTCTAAGGTTAGGTCAAGTGTTCACCTAATCATTAGAAGTGTCTTAAGACTAAGGAAACTCTTAGTGTCTAAGATGAGTCCTATGTCTAAGGTGGAGGAGTTGAGATCTCATTCTAAAAATATGGTCAACAGTTGGAATGAATGAAATTACATGCTTGTGTTTCTTTATTTCCTTTCATTCAAGCTAAATGTTATATGTCATATGTACTTATGCATTCATGTCTTTCAAACTAATCAAATGAAAATGATCTTCTTTATGTTAATTTGCATGTGTTGATTTAAATTTAAAATATGTGTGGATAGTATCATTATTAAATCTCAAATATATTTTCAAAAGTTTACTAATGATTGAATATACATATATATCATAAATTTAGTTATATATATACATAGAAAATGCAAGTGAATATAAATTTAGAGTATGAAATAAAGTCTCTTCCTTATAGTCATATGTTGATTTGCATAAGTAAGAATGTTAGTGGTATATTAGTTTGGACATTCCAAGGACGCACAACTTTAAGTAGCCCCAAGGAGGTTCCTACCTGCTTCCTTGTGTAAAACAATGGCATGCACTGCTTGATTTCATTATTATGCCTTTGGATATTAGAATCTAGATAGAGCTTTAATTCATTTACACAAAATAAATCAATCAAATCAAAATATAATTTTTGCATGGCCTTCTATTCTTGTAGTTGTTATTACATCCACATGTATATAAGGACAGCGATATATTAGTCTGGACATTCCAAGGATGCACGGCTTTAAGTAGCCTCAAGGAGGTTCCTACCTCATTCCCTTAGTGCAGAACAATGGTGATGTACTCACTTAAAACTTTTATATATGTGCATATGTACTTAGCTAATGAATGAAAACCCTCATTTTCTATTAAAAAGATATGCATTCATACTTTGTTTATTTGGTTGAGTTGATTAGTCATGTGATTTAATGTTCTTTCCTTATGCTTTTGCATAAGAATTTAGATAGAGCTTTAAATTAATATGATAAAATCATTCAACCAAATGAAATATTAATTCCAAATATATTTACTCACATTCATCATTTAAGTGTGCTAAGATACAAATTGCATGTATAGCTATGCTTAGGATCTAATCATATGCATGATATACATGATGGAAGGAAATGCATAAGCATGTGTTATGGGATTGTAATTCATTCCAACTAATCTTAAGATGCCTTTCTTATTGAATGAGTTTATTTAAAATGAACTTAAACTTAGGACTAATTAAAACATATAATAAGCCATTCACTAAAGGGAATTAATTAATTAATTTACTTTAGATGTGACTTAAGGTAGGGATAAAAGAGAGTGATCCTCTATTTTTTTCTCTTCATAACACTTAGTTGTTGTGTAGGTCAAATGAAATAAAAGAAAATTTTAAGTAAAATTTACAAATCAATTAAACCATTTAAAGTGAAACCACCCTTTAATAATTAAATGTCATTCATACTTAAAAAATCTTAATTGTAAAGCATAGCTAGGACATACCATACAAGCCTTAATATGCACATTAGATTAAGTCGCCACTTCTAGCTTTATATTAGGGTGGTGCATGGTTTGATGTATGTTTTATTTTGTGATGTAATGTTGTAGAATGGATATTAGAGTGCGGCAGACTTCGATGAGGGATTAGCCTAATCATGTTTTATGTAGGAGATGCTTAAGGGGTGCTTAAAATAAATATAAATATTTTGCTGTGCAGGTTGCTTAACCCCTAAGCATAATCCACATTAGGATAGGTGGGCTTGGTTACCCATGTGCAGGGTGCTAAGTTCAAATTATTCATATGACTTCTTGGGTTGTATGGTGTGTTTAGCTAACACTTATTTTGCAGGTGTAGTTAGATTTAATTTTTCTATTTTTAATGTAATTTTACATTAGAAATTAGAATTAGTGCTATGGGAGCTTAGGATAAACATTGGTTACAAGACCAAGTCTTATGTACCATGTGATCCTATGGAGCTTGCCCAACCAAATGAAGAAAGAAATGAAGGAAATAAGGAGCTTTGAAGATTTGAAGACCCATTACTCCCATTAATTTGTTGTAATTAAATTGTAATCATTCTTTCATTATACCAGGATGTATAAGGGTAGAGCTCGGCTACCCATTTCTTTTTCGGGTTGTACGAAGGTACTCGACCACACCGGCCTCTTATTTTTTGCGTTAGCTTTATAAAATTGTTTGATGTTTTTTTAGTTTGTGTATTAGAAAAAGCATGTCTCTTCACAGTTTATTTATGATTGGTGATTGTTGTATGGCCTGGATGCAATTAAGCTCTTAGAATAAAATAAAATTTCTACCACAACTAATAACTTATAACTAAGTTTTCTAAAATAACTCATAACCTCACATAAAGCCTAGGCATTAAATTAAGAGAATAAAATATTTAGCAACCCCTTAGCTGGATGTTGTATGTTTAATATCATGCATATCATTTTGTTTCACTCTTGTTAAGAGAGGGTTTCAATCTTTGCCAAATAAAATAAGGCTTAACATTTGAGAGCATGTGATGGAAAAACACTTCTTTCTCTTTTGATTTGGCCCATAACCCATTTCATCATACATTTATGCATATAAAATCCTATAGCCTGTGTCAAAATAAAGAGTCAAAAATCAAATAAAATTTGATAATATTTGCATTATACTAAGTCATTATTCACATCACTCATGTTCTAATCTCTTAGGGAGTGGGTTTAAGGACTATAGTTTCTTTTCTAAATAATAATTACCTAGACATCTTGCAAAATATAAAACTTTCCTACATGATTTTAAAATGTAGGAGGAGTTAGCTGGCTGCCACTCCAAGCGGTTATAAGTCCAGGAGTCGGTTGTTTACTCTCTTATGGAGGCAAACAATATACCTACTTTCACCTTATATTTAGGTCATGCTTTAGTCCTCGCCAAATCTCCCTAAATTTAGGATCTGAGGTTGCTGTTTTCCTTCGGGGCTATAAGCATAAATCCTAACCTCTTAGGCATTTCCACAATCTTGTATTTTGGAATTATAAGTCCTAAATTTCTCACAAAATTTTAACTCAAACATATAATTCTCCTCAATTTCAAATAAATATAAAGCCCAACCATAGGATAGTTTGGGATGCTCACTAAGTTTCCTAGTATTATGAGCATCCCCTACTCATCTCCTTTTGGCTTTGATAATAAGTCTTTCCTTAAAATTTATCCTATTTGATCTTCCAAATATAGTCAATTTATTGATAGTCATATCTTTGAATTCTTTGGAGACAATACTTGCCTTGCCTCCATAGAGAACTTTAGAACCCGATTTAAATAAACCCTACTTTATTCATCCATGTAAAGTAAGAAAAAATCTCTGGTACATTTGAAGACCCATCATGCCTTGGAGTCATTAGATCGTCCAGGGTAGTGATTTCTATCTTTCGAAATAGTGTACTATTCCTTGATGTTATACCCGATCACCTCAATAAGTACATCCTCAGATCTGCATGGTGTCCCCCCCCATACACACACATACACATGCAAACTAAAAATAAACACCACAGCAATGCCGCACGATTAGGCTACCTAGCATTTGAGCGGGAAAAGGAGGGGGAAGCCACATAATGCATGGCTTCGATTGGACAGACTAGATCAAACCACATGATCTAATGGGCAAAATCACGCATGATTTAGGGTAATCTCAGCCGTCCGTCTCTTGTGAATGGGAGATCAGACGACGGCTGGATCTTCATCTGCCAGACGACAAAAATGATGGGATTTCTACGAAACTGATGGGATTTTCATGAAATTAAATGAAATTTCATCCATGCTCAATTTCACGTCGATTCTTACTGGAAAACCTCTATTTTTGCATTAGGATCATGTAAAATAAAATATGCAAAGGATATCTAAGAAAATTTCTAAAATTGAGCAAATATTGTCTCAAATTGAAGTACTTATGGCCAACTATGATTTTCAAAAATTATCTTACCGGGGATGATTTCCGGCGGCTATGTTGACCTGAGCATGTTCCTAGGTGCGAGATGAAGGTTTGGGATGAATCTAGACTCTTGCATCCACTTGGAATGTTGTATCTACCAATAGTCATCACTTTCTCATCAAAAATTGCTCAGTTTTGGTGTTCTTTAGCTCAAGGGAAGTGGGGAACGGGTGCTGGTTGCTTAGAGGAGCTCTTAGAGTGTGACTAGTGCAGAATAGTGTGCTTTGGGGGCTTCTTTTTCTCCTTTCAAGGAGGTGGCCGAAAATCCCATTAAGATGATAGGATGTGGATAGTCCTAGCTCACTTAGAGTGGGCTAAGAGACTAGGTAGAACCTCATTTGGGGTGTTTGATTGCTAACAAAAATGATGGGAGAGTGGACTTTGCCATAAATGGATGGAATCCTATATGGGGGGAGGATCCATTAGAAATTTCCCTTGGATTTGGTTCTAAATGGGGTTGGGCTGATTTTGGACTGATCCCAAGTGGGTTTGGGTTAGGTTTGATCGGCTCCTAAGATGCCACTAGTTGGTTTCAAAGGATTTGGCTCAATTTGGGTCATTTGGGTCACATTGGGTCATGTTAGGTTAGGTTGACCGATTGGTCAAATTGAGTCAAACCAAGGCTTTGGTTAGGTTCAAATGATGATTTGAAGTATTTTGGTATAATCAATTTGATTTAATTTGGCTTAGAATTGATTTTGGCAGATTTGGAATCAAATGGGTCAAATGAGTCAAGTTGATCAATTTGGCCAAAATTGGCCAAATTGACTTGGGTTATGGGTTGATTCATGTTCAATTGGCTAATTGAAGATGAATGTAGTCTTTAGTTTGAATCAATTTGGATTTAATTTGGATTTAGGCCAAATTAACCCTTTAGGTCAATTTGGGCTAAGTGGGTCAATTGGGCTAGGTTTAGTCCAATTGATCAAATTGGAGCTTTGGTCAAGTTCAATAATGAATTTGGAATGAACTTGAGCCATTGTTGCAATCAATTTGGGTTGGATGCTGATTTGACTTAATTTGTCCCTTTAGGCCAATTTGGGTCAACTTGGGTAAAAGGGCCAATTAGGTTTAGTTTAGCTCAATTAATGGTCAAGTCTTATTCAGACATTGATCATGGGTTGATGTGAATCAATGGTTTCAACCAATTTGGTGTATGGTGAGTTTTGGCTAGTTTTGGTTCATTTGAACTAAGGGTTGAATGACCAAGTTGACTTGGTTTGACCCAATCCATGGCAACTGATCACTCTAGGGTGATTGTTGGTCATGATATGAGGCTTGGATGGGCTTGGTTTGATCCAATTTAGGTTAAATTAGAACTTAGTTCAAAAAGGTCCTTTAGGTCACTTTGGGTCAAGTGAGGCTAAGATGGCCAAGTGGTTTGATTTTGGCTTGATTTAAGTTTGGTTGGATTTATATATGAGCCTAGGATTGAAATATAAATCCAACTTTAATCAATCTGGAGTTCAATAGGTTTTGGTTCACTTGGAATTTTCAAGCCAAAAGGGCTAAGTTGGGCTTGACTTGGGTTGACCTTGGTTTGATTTGATGATTGTAGGTTTCATTTATGCTTGAATAGATTATTGAAGGAATGATTGATTCAAGAAAAAATCTATTGATTTTTGACTTGGTTTAGGTGAGTTTTGGTTAAGTCCAAGAAATTGGCTCAAAGGTCCAAATTGGGGTTTGATTTGATTTTGGATTTGGTTTTAGCTATTTGAATATATATTTTATTTATATGCGGGAATATAAATGAACATATAAATGAAGATATAAATGACTCATAAGAAAATCACTTGAGTTTAGAGTGATTTGAAGGTAAATTTGACTCAAGCTTTGGTGAAGTTAAGATTAATTGAAGAAGAAATCAATCAATGGGTCAATTTAGGTTAAGAAGATTTGGCTAAGTTTCATGGGTAGGCCCACATGGCCTAGGAAGGGTCTTGGTTTGATTTGATTTAGTTTAATTTGGTTTTGATTATTTGAGTTTATATTTAATTTATATTTATGAATATAAATGAAGGAATAATTGATTTATAAAGAAATCAATTGAGTTTGATTTGATTTGAAGGGGATTTTAGCGTAGCTTATGAAAGTGGATCATATAGCTTAGGAAGGATTTTGAGCTTGGATTTGATTTTGGGTTTCAATCATTTGGAGTTAGATTTGAATTGAAATTTGATAGTTTAATTAAAGGATTGAATTGATCTTTGAGAAAATTGATTGAGTTTGGGTGGATTTGAGTTTGGCTGAGGCTAAGGCCACAAGATAAAATCATAGGGCTTAGGAAGGATTCTGTATTTAGATTTGATAACAGATTTCAATCATTTGATTTAGAATTTGGACTTGGATTTGCAATTTGAATTTGAATTTGAGGCTTGATTTGAGAAGGAAGGCATAGATTGAGTTTAGGCTATAGGGTAGGAAAGTCTCCCAAAATCCCTTAGGCATAACCTACTCCTATAACTAACCTTTCTAAGTCTCTAGGCTTAGGTTAAGTGTTTGCCTAATCACTATAATTGTCTTAAGATTAATGAGCTCTTAATATCTATAAGAGTCCAAGATCTATGATGAGTAGGTTGAAAGTTCACTCCAAAAGTGAGGTCAATAAATGAATCCCCAATAGGTGTGGTGTAATTGACACGGCATACCGCACATATTTGCGTTGACCGAGATGATCAACAACATCCGAAGGATTGTAAGTGCTAGCGAAAATTATCTATTCCTAAACTCGAGATGTAGATAGAATCACAATCTTAGTGCAATGCAACTCGACTTATGCCAAGGGCATAAGAGAGGAAGGAGGGATCCACTGAGGGATCGGGTATATGAACCTTGCACTAAGGAAGCAGGTTCACGCTATCCACAGGGGATAAGGGTTTGAATTTGGTCATATGATTTGGGGGAAAGAAGATCCACTAGGGATTAGAATTTATAATCAGCTGAGAATGGGTGCATGAACATTCCACTAGGGAAGCAGGTTTGAGTTATGTGAGTTTGATTTCATGGATATATCCACTAGGAATAGGAGTTAGTTGGACTTGCTTGGTAGGCATCCACTAGGGATGAGAATTTGATTTTATTTGTTTATGATTATGGGCCTCTACTATAGAGAGGATATGATTTGGGGTTTAATTTGATTTGAGGGCATATATGATGGAGATATGAGCTCAGATCCGCTGGGGATAAGGTGGATTTAATTTATGGACCCTGTCGGTGCGATGGATTCATTAAGAAGGGGCAATATCAACCTTGACATATCCCAAATTTACAAAGAGATAGTCTACCAGCCACAAGGTAGGATTATCCAACCTAAGGGGTACCTTTTGGTGTGCAATGACTGTGCTGGGAAGAAAGCGTGTAGACTTACATCTTCCAAAGCGGGGAGCAACAGCTGGGGTGATCTATTGGTAGCACAATAAATTGAACCTGACCTAAGGTGACTAATGAGTGAATGCCACTGTGGACTCATATCAACTCAAAAATAGTAAAAAATATTATTTTAAATTGATGGACCCTGTCGATGTGTGATGGACCCACTAAGAAGGGGCTATGTCATCCTTATCCTATCTTAGATTTACAAATCCAAAGGAAAAGTCTACCGGCTGTGGGGTAGAGCAAACTAACCTAAGGGGTGCCTTTCAGTGTGCAACGACTATGCTGGGAAGAAAGCGTGTAGACTTACATCTTCCAAAGCGGGGAGCAACTACTAGGGTGATCTATTGGTAGGACCTTGGGCTGTCCGTTGGTGTGCAATGGTTGTGCTGGAAAGAATGCATAGTAGACTTACATATTTCAAAACAAGGATGACCGTCGGGGTGACCTTTTAGTGGTACAACAAGTCGAACCCAACCTAAGGGAAACTACTAAGAGAATGCCGCTGGGGAATTATCTCAACTCAAGAGTAGTCAGGCAATTCCAATAAGGAGTTTTGCTGACACTGTCCTAAAGATAGGATGCCTGCTTGGGAAAAGGTACCATCGGGGGTGTCCTCCTAATCCTCAAGAGAATATATATATTTTGTTTATATGTTTGTCTGGACCCTGTTGGTGTGCGAGGGATCACACTAAGAAGGGGCTATATTAGCCTTGTCCTATCTCAGACTTATTGGACCAAAGGAGAATATGCATATCTGCAAGACGGATTCTCCAACCACAGGGGTGGCTACTAGGAAAGGGGGACTGTCCAATCCAAGAGTAACCAAGGTAGTGTCTAAATGGGTTTGCTAAAGACGTGATCCAAATAGAGTGCCAATAGGGGAAGTGCCGCTAGGGGCATTATCCTGGACCCTGTAAAAGAAAGCCTATAGGTGTTCGGTGGCCAACTCCAGAAGAAAGCTTGTATACTTACATCTGCCATAAGTGGTGTATCCACCGGGTGGGTTCACAGTATTATGGAACCAACCGACTTAAGGTGCTCGGTGCAATGATGGCTTAGCCAAGACTTCTTAAGCATATGGACCTACCTCCATAAGCTTAATCAAATCTTAATCCAAATCAACCAAAAATTAATTGGTTTCTTTATAAATCAATTATTTCCTCATTTATATTCATAAATATAAATGAAACCCACCTTCCAATGACCAAAAATAAATCAAACTAAATTGATTTCCTTCTTAGCCCTTTTGACATACAGCCTTAGGCTTGGTCAAATTTGCTTCCAAATCACTCCAAACTAAAGTGATTTTCTCATGAATCATTTATATCTTCATTTATATTTCTAAATGTAAATAAAATATAAATTCAAATAGCCAAAACCAAATCCAAAATCAAACCAAACCCCAATTTAAGCCTTTTAAGCCATTTCTTTATACTTAGCCAAATCCTATCCAAACCAAGCCAAAATCAATGGATTTTCTCTTGAATCAATCATTCCTTCAATCATCTATCCAAATATAAATGAAACCTACAATTATCAAAACCAAACTCAAGTCAACCCAAGTCAAGCCATTTTAGCTTTGAAACTTCAAATGAGCCAAAATCCATTAGACTCCAAATTAATTATAGTTGAAATTATATTTCAATCCTAGGCTCATATATTAGTTCAACTAAACTTGAATCATGCCAAAACCAAACCAATTGACCCATTTAGATCCACTTGACCCAAAGTGGCCCAAAGGACCTTTTTTGAGCCAAGTTCTAATTCAACCTAATTTGGATTGAACCAAGCCCATCCAAGCCTCATATCATGATCAACAATCACCTTGAATTGGGTCAAACCAGGTCAACTTGGTCCTTTGACCAAGTCAACCTTTAGCCCAAATGAAACCTAAACTAGCCAAAACTCACCATACATTAAATTGAATGAAACCATTGATTCACACCAATCAATGATTAATGATTGAATAAGACTTGACCCTCAATTGAGCCAAACCTAGGCCAATTGGTCGTTTGACTCAAGTTGACCCATACTGGCCTAAAAGGACAAAATATGTCAAATCATAATCTAACTCAAATTGATTACAACCAATGGCTCAAGTTCACTCCAAATTGATTGTTGAACTTGACTAAAGCCATAATTGAGCCCAATCTGACCAATTGGTCAACTTAACCAAAAGGGTCAAGTTGGCTAAAATCCAAATTAAATCCAAATGGGTTCAAACCAAGCCTACAATTATATTCAAGTGACCAATTGAACATGAACCAATACCTAACCTAACCCAATTTGGTCAATTTGGTTAAATTGGTCAACTTAGCCCATTTGACCTATATGAATCCAAGTGAGCCAAAATCAAACCTAGACTAAATTGATTGAAACCACTTGAACCAAAATTCTTCAAATTATCATTTGAACCTAACCCAAGCCTTAGTTT
Organism: Cymbidium sinense; assembly: GCA_021442155.1. NCBI lineage: Eukaryota > Viridiplantae > Streptophyta > Magnoliopsida > Asparagales > Orchidaceae > Cymbidium > Cymbidium sinense. The sequence goes on from CM038220.1 coordinate 167,567,285, forward strand.
GACCCAATTTGACTAATTAGTCAACCTAACCCAACATGACCCAATATGAACCCATTTGATCAAATGAAGCCAAAACCCATGAAACTAACCCATTACTCATTGGAGGCTGACCAAACCCAAGCCAAACCCATCCTGGCTTAACCTAAAATCAGCCCAAACCCATTTGGAGCCTAGCCCAATGCAAATCCTCCATGAATCCTCTCCCCCATGTAGGATTTTGCCAAAAAAAGGCAAAGTTCACCCTCCTTTCACCTTGGCAGCCCTCACTCACCCAAATGAGGGATCCCTAAGCCTCCTAGCCCACTCTACAAAGTGCTAGAACTTACCATGGACTAAAGGAAGGTGAGCTAACTCACCTCCCTTGCAACCCAAGCACCCAAGAGATCAAGGAAAAATAATCAGCCCATATTTAGCTTGGAGCATCCTGCCATGGCCTCTCCCAATCCATACGAGCCACATGGACTTGAGTGTGACCACTCAGATGCTCTGATGGTAGCTGAATGGCCAAAAAATAAGAAGCCATCTCATCCATCCAGCTCAACAAATCGAGGGGTATACCCCCTTAATTCACACTAGAAATGGATCGCTTCGATTCGGTTAAACATTTAGAGACGATTTCAAGCCTCCTTGCAATCCTTAGAGCGATCCCGAGCTTCCTAACTTCAGCATTTCTCCTCCCTGTGCAAAACTAAAATAGGGGAGGCTAATTATGATTTAAGCTTGCTCGTTCCCCAACCAAAATCAAATTCCTCTTACACACACCTTCCACGCATGTCATCGAAGCTACCCAACCCATTTACCAAGTTCCAAAGTCACCAGGGGGGATTTCGATCAAGACCGAAGCTCCAAAGCTCGATCCTAGACCTTTCAAGCTATCCACTTGGAACAAATTCAATTCTGTTCAACAGATCTTCATCTTAACTAGACAAAGCTTCCTCAAGCGTGCGAGCCACCGCTCTTAGCTCCGATGAGGTATTTCCCTGAAAATTGATCTCTAGCTTAAGTGGTGTTGATCTTTTATGAAGGAAATTCACATGTAAAATCATTCTAGTAATTAAATCCTTGCAGATCCCTCATACGAAGATGCACATAGATTTTGGAGTGAATCCGTGCTTGAGTGAGCTTAAATCGAGCGATCCATGGCGGACGGGCTTCGTTGTTCATCGCTCGCAGGAAAGAGGATCATGGGTCATCCATTCTGCATGATTGGAATGGATGGCTCTAATCAAATCGTGTTAGATCCATCCATTTTTCTCCCCTTACACCATGGGTTTTGCTATCGACCGAGATCGACATGGAGATCAATACCGCGTCCACCATTGGTTGACTCAATGCACAGATGTGACAACTTAAATATCCAATCCCACGGTGCCACATGAAAAGAGCGCCACGTCAATGGGCCACATGGTGCCATTGGGATTATGCTTAATTAAGGTTATTAAATTTATTTTTAAGGCTGAAACTTCAATAATTCATAACTAATTATAAAAAATTTAAAAATATAAATAATGGCTCATTTTAAAGGTTTTTTAGAGGGGAATCCATTAAAATTATTCTTAATTAATTTTGAACAATAATTTTTATCTTAATTAAGATTTAATTAAATTTTTAATTATCATAATTACTCCCTAATTAATTAACCAATCAATTTCAAACTTTTTGAGAATGTTTAGGGGATGACCTCTGCCTCCCCTATTTTCTTAGAATTTATTATTTGATTAATTAGGGGATTTGATTATTTAAGCCTTAATTACTCTTAATTTAATTAATTACATTTGAACATTAATCAATTAATTACCCCCTTAATCACTATTGAATAATGGGAGATTTAAGGAATTGGATTGAGCCTCCCTCCTAATCTTTTCTTAACAAAAACATTAAGTAAAGAGAAATGGATTAATGGATTATTGTCTTGATTAACCTAATTAAAAGGGTAATTACTTTTGATTTCCCATCATTAATTTATGGGTAGAGATTTAGATGTTTAATAACCTAAAGAGGGATTAATGAAATTATGGTTGTCTCACATGTGTGAGAAAACCATAAAAGTAATTAAGTGATATCTTAAGCTTAATTAATTAATGATTGTGAGCTAATTGCATTAAGCCCCTTTTCATTTCATAGGAGCATTATTATTTACTTTTTAATTCATTTTTTTATTACATTAGCTCATAATCATTTAATTAATTATCTTAAGGTAACATAGGTAAGGATTTAATTAATTAATTTAATTCATACCTTAACCTAATTAATCCATAAATCAACCTAATTGCTTTTCATTAAATCAAATTAACTCACATATGAGGAATGAGATTAGGATTAGCAAACATTTCTCACATTTCCTAAATCAAATCAAATATGAAATTAAAAAAGACATTAAGAAACTTTGGTTTATTTTAAAATGAGCTTAATTAGTATGATTGTCCTTAGGAATTAGTTGGACTGAATGAAATCATGTGCTTATGTTCCTTTATTTCTTTCCAATCATATTAAATGTTGTATGCCACTTGATTCATGTATTCATTTTTCCCAAAAATTAATTAAATCAAATGGTTTTTTTTTATGTCAAGCTTGCATGTGTTGATTTAAATTAATATATGCATAGCAATTATCACTATTAAATCCAAATATATTTTTCAAAACTGATAAATGAATGATTATATATGCTATGAATGCTAGTTATAAATAGATAGGATATGTATGTGATTATAGCTTAAGTGTATGAATTGAAGTTTCTTTTCTTTCTTTCATGTATTGATTTATATCAATAAAAATGTTAATGGATATATAGCTTGGACATCCTGGGAATATGAGGCTTTAGTTAGCCCCAAGGAGGTCATTTGATTACCTCACTTCCTTGGTTTAACAATGGCACATACTCCATTTGATTTGATTCTTACATATTTCGATATTAGAATTTGGATAAGACTTTACTCCATATGCATAAATATTTTAATCAAATAAAAATATGACTTTTGCATGATATTCCTTCCTTTATTTATGTATACATTCATATGTATTTGAGAAAAGTAAATATTTAGTCTGGATATCTCGAAAATATGTGGCTTTAAGTAGTCCCAAGAAGGTCATTTGATTACCTCACTTTCCTGGTTAACAATAGCATGTACTAGCTTATGTCTCTTATACATGTGTGTGTGTGTGTATTTAATTATGAAATTAGAACCCATTATCTTTTATCAAAAATCCATGCATTCATGAATGATTAAGTTATTGAATTAATTAATCATATGACTTGGAGCTCTTTTTCTTATGTTCATGTATGCAAATTTACATATGCTTGAAAGTAATGGGTATATAGTTTGGACATCCCGGGAACACGAGGCTTTAGCTTGCCCCAAGGAGGTCATTTGATTACCTCACTTCCCCGTTTAATTTCATTCCTATATATTTTGTATAAAAATTCAGATAGTGCTTTAAATTAATATGATAAAATAAAATAATTCAATCAAATGAAACATTTAAATTCCAAAAATACATGTTTACATCCATCATTTAAGTGTGTTAAGAAATATTGCATGTATAGGCATGCTTAAGGTTTAATCATGTGCATGTTATATATGATGGGAGAAAATGAATGAATATGTGTCATGTGATAGTAATTAATCTCAATTAATCTTAAGATGCCTTTCTTATTGAATGAGGTTATTTAAAGTGAACTTAAACTTAAGATTAATTTAAAATATGTAATAAGCCATTCACTAAAGAGAATTGATTAATTAATTTGCTTTAGATGTGACTCTAGGTAGGGATAAAAGAGAGTGATACTCTCTTTTCTTCTCTTTATAACACTTAGTGGTTAAGTGTAAATTAAATGGAATAAAAGAAAACATTAAATAAAAATCTCAAATCAAATAAATCACTTGAAGTGAAACCATCCTTTATAATTAAAGTCTTCCATACTTAGAAAATTACAACAAAGTTTAGTTAAGGCATACCGCACAAGCCTTAATACACACACTTTATAATTAAGTCATCACTTTTAGCTTTATGTTAGGGAGCTGCATGGAGTGGTGTATGTTTGATTTTATGATGTATTATTATAGACTAGATGTTAGGCTATGATTAGCCTAATCATATTTTTTGCAGAAGATTATGCTTAAGGGGCGCTTAAAATAAATATAAACGCTCTCTTTTGTAGGTTACTTAACACCTAAGCATAATCTAAATTAGGACAGGTGGGCTTGGTTACCCATGTGCAGGGTGCTAAGTCCAAATCATTCATATAACTACTTAGGTTGTATGGTGTGTTTAGCTAACACTTATTTTATAAGTGTAGTTAGATTTACTTTTTATATTTTTAATGTAATTTTGTATTAGAAATTAGGATTAGTGTTAAGGGGGATTAGGATGAGCAGTGGCTAGAAGGCTTTGTCCTTGAAGGCCTTGTGATGCCTTTGAAGCAAGCACATCCATATAAAGAAATGAAGGAGACATGAATACATGAAGATATGAAGACCCCCATAACATTTTTTTCATTTGTAAAATTATAATTATTCTTTCATGTACTAGGTTGTATAAGGGTAGAGCTCGACTACTCATTTCTCTTTTTTGGGTTGTACGACGACACCCGAATGCACCGGCCTTCTATTCTTTTGCGTTGGATTTATAAAATGCTTGATGTTATTCTTAAATTGTGTAATATAAATGGCATGCCTTTTCATAGTTTCTTTATGAATGGTGATTTAATGTGTTGCTTGGATTCGGTTAGAATCTTAAAAAATAAATAAATTTTTTACCCTAATTACAACTCATAACTATATCTTCTAAATAATTCATAACATCATATAAAGCCTAGGCATTAAATCAAGATAATTAAAAGATTTAGTAATCCCTTGGCTGAATATTGTATGTATAATATCATGCATTCATATTACTTCACTCTTGCTAAGAGAGAGTTTCCATCCTTGCACGATAGGGGAACACTTGACCTTTGAGGGTCTCCCCTATGGTCGAAAACACCTCTTTTTCTCTGATTTAGCCAATAACCTCATTTCATCATGTATTTAGACATATAAAAATCCTTTGCCTTTTTCAAAATGAAGAATTCAAAATCAAATAAAATTTAAAAAAATTTGCATTAGACTAAGTCATTGCTCATACCACTCATACTCTAGTCTCTTAAGGAGTGAGTTTAAGGACTTTAGTTTCTTTCTAAATAATAATAACCCAACTATCTTGCAAAATCATATAACTTGCCTGGTTTTAAAGAGTATGAGAAGTTAGCTGGCTACCATTCTAAGTGGTTATAAGTCTAGCAATCGGGTGGTTTATCCTCTCTTGTGGAGGTAAACCTTATACCCATTTTTGCTTAGATTTAGGTTATGCTTTAGCCCTTGCTAAAGCTCCTTAGATTAAGGATCTGAGGTTGCTGTTTCCTTCTGACTACAAGCATAAATCCTCACCTCTTAGGCATTTCCACGATCTTGTATTATGGGATTATAAGCCCTAGTAATCTAATAAAAATTCAACTCAAACAAATAACTCTCTTCCAATTCAAACATATAAAGCCAAACCATATGATAGATTGGAATGCTCACTAGGTTTCCTAGTATCATGAGCATCGCCTACTTATCTCCTTTAGCTTTGATAATAAGTCTCTCCTTTTGAACTATCCCATTTAATTTTCAAATATAGCCAATTTATTGATGGTCCTATATTTGAAATCTTTGGAGATAATGATTGCCTACCTTAATCGAGAGTATTCTTAAAGAATTCACCTTCCTTGGGATGTAATTAACTATGGGGGCTTGCCCCCATAGGGAACTTTAGAACCTGATTTAATATAAACCCTACTTTATTCATCTATGTAAAGTAGGGGAAAATTTTTTGGTATATTATAAGACCCATCATGCCTTAGGAGTCCTTATTAGGTGATTAGGTCTATTATAGGGTGGTGATTTCTATCTTTCAAGATAGTGCACCATTATTTAATGTCATACCTGATCACTTCAATAAGTACACCCTCAAATATACATGGTGTCCCCCATACACATATCAAAAATAAATACCATAGTCCATAAGATGAAATCAAAGGGTTTAGAAAGAGTTTTGAATTCAATCATAAGGTTCATGGAAAACTTTTGAGCTTGAATTTGATCATGGGATTGATTATGAGTCTTAGAAATTTGGTTTGGATTTGGTATGAATTTGAGATTTTGTTTGAGAAGGAAATCATGGATTGGGTTTAGAGCAAGTAAGTCTCCCAAGACATGACCTATCCCTATGGGTAACCCTTCTAAGTCTCTAGGCTTAGGTTAAGTGTTCACATAATCATTAGGAGTGTATTAAGACTAAGGAGATCTTAGTGTCTATAAGAGCCCTAGATATATGATGAGGAAGTTGAGAACTCACTCTAATAGTATGGTCAACAAAAAGATCCCCAATAGGTGTGGTGTAATTGACAAGGCACACCGCACATATTGGCATTGACCGAGATGATCAATAATGTCCAAAGGATTGTAAGTGCTAATGGAAATGATCTATCCTTAAACCCGAGATATAGACAAAATCATGATGTTAGTGCAATGCAACTTAACTTATGCCAACGACATAAGAGAGGGAGGAGGTATCCGCTAAGGGATTGAGTATATGAATCTTCTACTATGGAAGAAAGTTTAGATTATCCACAAAGGATAAAGGTTTAAGTTTGATTACAAATATGATTTAGGGAGAGAAGATTTGTTGGGGATTAGGATTTATAATCTATTGGGGATGGGTGCATGAACCTTCCACTAGGGAAGCAGGTTCAGATTTGTTTGGGGATGTATCTGCTGGGGATAAGAATTTGATTTAATTTGCTTGACTATTATGATTTAGGGCTCCACTAGGATAAAATATGATTTGGTTTAAGGTGCAATTGAGAGTGTATTTACTGGAGATATGAGCTTGAATCTGTTGGGGAATATGGTGGATTTAATTTGATGGATTTCTTCGGTTTGCTTGGGAAAGTATCAACTAGGGATAAGAGTGGATTTAATATATGGACCTAGAGCGATGGATCTACGAGAAGGGGATATAAATTTTATCTTAGATTTACAAATCCAAAGGGAAATTCTACTAGCCATCAGGTAGGACTATCCAACCTAAAAGAAACTACTGAGAGAGTGTCACTTGGGACGTATCTCAACTCAAGAGTAGTCAATTATAATTTAATGGACCTTGTCGATGTGCGATGGATCTACTAAGAAGGGGCTATATTAGCCTTAGCCTATCTCAGATTTACAAATTCAAAGGGATAGTCTACCAGCCGTAGGGTAGAGCTAACCAATCTAAGGGGTGCCTTTCAGTGTGCAACGACTGTGCTAGGAAGAAAGCGTGTAGACTTACATCTTCCAAAGTAGGGAGAAACTGTTGGGGTGATCGGTTAGTAGCACAATAAATCAAACCTGACCTAAGGTTGCCCATCGATATGCAATGGTCGTGCGAGAAAGAATGCATAATAGACTTACATCTTCTAAAGCAAGGACGATCATCGGGGTGACTTATTGGTGGAACAATAAGTTGAACCCAACCTAAGGGCAACTTGTGAGGGAGTGCCACTTAGGACTTATCTCAACTTAAGAGTAATCAGGTGATTCTTATAGAGAGTTTTGCTGACACTGCCCTAAAGATATGATGTCTGTTTGGAAAAAAGTACCGTTGTGGGTGTCCTCCTAATCTTCAAGTGAAAATATATATTTTGTTTATATGTTTGCGTGGAACCTGTTGGTGTGTGAGGGACCACACTGAGAAGGGGCTTATATCAGCCTAGTCCTATCTCAGACTTACTGGATCAAGAGAGAATCTGCATATCTGCAAAACAAGTTCTCCAACCACAGGGGTGGCTACTAAAAAAGAGGGACTGTCAAATCCAAGAGACCCAGGTCGTGTCTAAATGGAGTCGCTAAGGACATGATCCAAATAGAGTGCCCACAGGGGAGGTGCCGCTAGGGGCTTTATCCTGGACCTTGTAAAATAAACCCTATAGGTGTACGGTGGCCAACTCCAATAGAAAGATTTTATACTTACATATGCCATAAGTGGTGTATCCATCGGGTGGGTCGCTGTGAGCATAATGAGAACCAACCAACCTAAGGTGCTTGTCAGTGTGTGATGATCAATCTGAGAAGAAGGCTTATAGACTTACATCTTCATAGATGGAAATGTTCATCAGGAAAGTCTGTCATCAACGGGATATATGCTATCCGACTTAGGGCGACTACTAACCGGGGAGTCACGTGTAAGGACTGGACTCAGACTTGAAGTAGTCAGGAGGAAAGGAGCCATTGCGGGAGTCATCCTGAACCTCAAATATACTTGACCCAGTCAGTGCATGATGGCTAGTTCAAGAAGAAAGCATGTAGGCTTACATCCTCTTAAACAAAGTCAACATGAGGTAGTTTACCAGCTGCATAGTAAGGCCTACCAAACTAAAAAATGCTCATCAATTTGTAATGGTAAAGTTAAGAAGAAATCTTATAGACTTATATCCTCTAAATAAGGAACCACTAGGGTGACACACTAGCATGGTTGCATGTCAGCTCAACCTAGAGCAGCTAATGAATAAGTGCCACAGGGGGCTCTATCCCACATCAAAGTAGCCCGAGATAAAAGATATGTGTTTATTTTATGTGTGGTTTTATATAATTTATGTTTGTGTTGTGTTGATAAAGGATAAGATGCCACTTGGGTTCCTCACACCTACCCTAAACACAACGTGACGGATTCGCAAGCAAAGATGTTTTCAAAATATGAAGAGATGGGATTTGAGATGAAAAATTTCATTGATAATTATTTTGAAATAATATTTATGGATAATATTTCTTTAAGTAGAGCCCATTGATCGGAAGCATTGGGCACTCTCCCTTATAATTTATAAGCTGATAAGATCCTCCTTGTTAGGCCTTCTCTATGGCAAAAGGGTTTTCCCAAGTGGGTTCAAACTTGCCTCCCATCTTGCGTCGGACAACATTTGGCCTCCTTAGAACTAAAATAAGCTCTCTTACTTTAAAAGCTCTAAGATATACCAACTTGTTATGAGCTTGAATCATTTTGGCTTTGTATAACTCAAGGTTCTAGCATGCCTGTAGGCATCTCTTCTCTAAACCTTTGAGCTCTTCTAATCGCAACTTGGCATTCTGCTCTGTTGTGATCTTCCTACTCATAGCTATCCTTAGTGATGGGAGTTGGAGTTCTAATGGTAGGACTGCTTTGAACCCATACACTAAGGAGAAAGGGGTAGACTGAGTTAGAGTTCTATATGTGGTACGGTGAGCCCACAATGCTTCAACCAACTGCTCATGCCACTATCGCTTGTTATCGTCGAGTGTCTTTTTTAATATTCAGATGAGAGTTTTTTTGAAGGCTTCTGCCAAGCCATTTTCTCTCGGGTAATAGATGGTAGAATATGTCTAATATATGCTATGTCTTCGAGCAAAGATGCTGATTTTAGTGCTCTTGAATGCAATACCATTATCATATATAATTCATTGAGGCACCCCAAGCCTATATATATGATATGGTTCCTAAAAAATTAGAGCACATGCTGAGTTGTGACCTCTGAGTGGGATTGCCTCTGCCCACTTGGAAAAGTAGTCAGTGGTAGCTAGAATGAATCGATGACCCTTGGAAGAAGGAGGATCGATCAAACCCACTATGTTGGTACCCCAACACTCAAATGTCCATGAGGCCAAGGTAGGGTGTAGAATGTTGGGTGGTTGGTGTAAGACCACACTGTGCACCTGACATTGGTGGCATCTCCTAGCTACGTCCATGCAGTCTGTGATCATCAAAGGCTAGTACTATCCTGGTCTCTTGATCTTGGCTTTCATCTTCGGACTAGATTGATGCGCTCCACATAAACCTAAGTGTACCTCAGTCACGATCTTACGGGCTTCATGTTTGTTTAAATAATGTAACCACATATGATCGAAGGATCGTCAGTATAAGGTGCCATCTACAAGAGCATATGAAAGGGCTCTCTGCTCAGGTGATGTGCTAGTGGCTTCTCTTGAGGTAGTTTACCTATATTTAGATAATTCATGAATGGTTGCCTCCAGTTTGACTCATTGACCTTTTTGGCAATGGCAACCTCTCCTTCAAGAGAGACTCTCTTGATGAGTTCAACATCAACAAAGGATAAAAATTATCTATTTTAGACTCTTATTGGTATGGACTCATCTTTCGGACATGCCAACTCTTTGGCAAGCTTGGCTAATGCATCTGCTATTGCATTTTCTCCTCAAGGAATTTTATAAATAGTAACCTCTAGGATTTGAGCCAACAACTCCATAGTGTACTTATGGTAATGATGGAGCTTAGGCTTTAGAACCTTATAAGACCCAGCAATTTAGTTGATAACTAACTGAGAATCCTTGAAGATGTTGATACTTTGGATGCTTAGAGTAATGGCTAACTTCAGACTGGCAATCAGTGCCTCATATTTGGCTTCGTTGTTGATGCATGGATTGGACAGATGATATGAAAATCTCATCACATCACAGTTCAGAGTTAGGAGAAATATTCCTACCCGTGCCTTTCCTGGAAGAGTAGATCGTGGTTCTTCTCCCTTTTGAAAGGAAGCCACACCATCAAAACACATCTCCTAATGGTAAATGTTAGTGTCCCCTAAGTTCATGATTTGTTCATTGGGGAGGTCATCACTAAGCAGGGAGTTAGCAGGAAGTGGGTGTGATACCAAGAAATCTGCTAGTGCTTGTCCTTTCACTGTACGTAGGGGTATAAAAGTAATATCAAACTATGACAAAATCATGGACCAACGCACCAACTGTTTAGATAATGTTGGCCGTGTCATGAGACATTGTAGCATATTGATCCTAGAGATCAAGTTCACCTTATGAGAAAGCATGTGGTGTCGTAGCTTTTAGGAAGCAAAGATTAAAGCTAGATAGTGCTTTTTAATAGGTGGATAATTTGCCTCAATAGAGATTAGATGGGGACTCAGATAGTATAATGCATTCTCTTTCCCTTCATCATTGATTTGGGCCAACAAAGCACTAAGGGAGTCATCTAATGTAGCATTATAGATCAATAGTTTGATCGAGATAGGGGCTGCTAGAACTGACAGCGTCATCAAGTAGTGCTTGATGTCTTCAAAGGCATGTTGACACTTATAATCCCACTTGAACTTGGTGTCCTTTTGACAAGTGCTAAAAATGATTGGCACCTTCCTGATAGGTTGAAAATGAAGCGTCTTAGATATGCTAAATGCCCTTGAAATAATTTGAGCTGAGTTAGACTTTTAGGGGGGGGTGGTATTTCTAATATGGTCTTGATCTTCTCTGAATCAATTTGTATTCCACGATGCCGGACAATAAACTCAGGGAATTTCCCTGAAGCTACTCCAAATGCACACCTCAGGGGATTCATTTTAAGGTTAAATTATCCTAATCATTCGAAAACTACTCTCAAGATAAAGAGATGGTCTTCTTTTTCTTGACTTTTGACTACAAGATCATCGACATAACAATCTACTTAATGATGAATGAGTTCATTGAAGATTCGAGTCATGGCCCACTGGTATGTAGCACCAGCATTTTTAAGGGGAAAGGCATGACCCTATAGCAAAAGATTTTGATTGAGGTTCAAAAAGCAGTGTTTCTTTCATCTTCAAGGGCCATCTTTATTTGGTTATATCCAGATGAGCCATCTATGAAAGAGAAGACTGCGTGAGATGAGACAATGTCCACCATCAGTTTTGATATTGGTAGTGAAAACTCATCATTTGGACATGCCTTATTTAGATCCCTAAAATTGACATAGATGTGAATTTGGTCATTCTTTTTCTTAATTGGGAAGACACTGGCCAACCAAGTAAGATTTTCTTCTTCCCTGATGAAGCCAATATTGATTAGTTTCTTGACTTTAGAAATGACCTGTTGTTCAATATCTAATCACATGCATCTAGGAGATTGCTTGATAGGGTTAACTTTAGAATCTATTGCTGGTTTGTAAACTATTATGTCAGAAGATAAACTAGGTATCTCTTTGTAACTCTATGTGAAGTAGTCCTTAAGCTCAGTCAATAGCTAACTAAGTCATTGGTTTTTAGTATTTAATAAGAAGCGGTATGTCGGATGTGGATTGTCTTTAATTCTAAGTTGATTTCTTTGAGCTCATTGATGGTTGATCGATCTCTTTGAACTCACGTCTGCATCTTTGACTTCAAAGTCATTTGGATCATCTGAAGTTTCTAAACACACCTCCTCATATGAGTTAGCATGATTTGAAAAGAACCTATCAGATTCCAAATGATTGGTGATGATTAGGCAATAATCATCATCATCGACTAGACCCACTATACCGAATCCTAGTCATGGTCTTGATTGATGATGTCTACGTTAGTTATACCATAACCTTTCAAAGTAGTTCGACTGTTTTAAGTATGTGGGATTAATCCCTTCTTTAGATTAAGAACACAAGGTGAGTACCAATCAAAAGGTAATATTAAATATTTATATGAATCATCCTCAAGTTCTACATATTAGACTAGCGAGAATGATGCTCCCAAAATCTAGTCTTCCCATCTATGGATGACTTAGGGGTTTTCTTAACTACCAAACCATCAACTTTTTGTGAAGAAAGTGGGGTTAGAGCTAAGGTTCCCAACTGATGCCTGAATGTTTTATTTGTAGACATGGATACATTTATGCTGCTTTGGAGCCCGATCTTCATCACCGTCTTGCTCAAGTGTCACCTTGAAAGGGACTATTGAGAAGGCGGTGTCTTTACCACATAAAGACTCATCCTCTGAACTAAATTTTAAGTCTATGTGGGTAGCGGGTGTACTCCTGGTGGCTGGGACATACCTCCTATTGGGTGGCCAATAGGGAGGCTTTCCACCTCGGGGGTTGCCTCTAAACTCTCTCTCGCTTGGTGGAGGTGGTCATCCCATATGTTTGAATGGAGTAACTATGGGTGAATAATGTTGCTCTATATCTTCCCCTAAGTCCATATCTCGCTCTCTTTTATTTTCTTTTTCTTTTCTTTTTCTAATTCTTTTTCTTTTTCTTTTCTTTCTTTTTTGTCCCTCATGGGAATCTTGACTAGATTCACGAGAATGGACTTGTTAGTTTTGGGGGAGAAAATTTGCTGCACCACCCTCATATACCCCGACCTCATGAACAGTGAAGGGTTTGAGATCTCCTTTGACACAGTACTCAGTCCCACCTCTCATGAACTTCATGCAATGATGTAGAGAAGATGAAACTATGTTGATTTCATGTATCCATGCTCTCCCATGCAAAGCATTAAAAGATGAATCTGAGTCTATGATATGAACTTGGCTTCAATCTTCCAATCATCTATCTCCAATGGTAACACTACGGAGCCTAAGGCCCTCTCACCTTGTTCTTTGAATCCTCTCAACATCATCCTCCCTTTTTAGAGTTTGGAGATGTCGATCCTCAAGTAGGCAAGGGTTCTTAGACTTATAATGTTGATCGATGCACCTTGTCAATATATCACACTAACGCCTTTGTAATGTAAAGAAGGCGAGTGTGCTTGGTCATCCCTAGAAGCAAGTCTTCATCAATGTAACTCTAAGATATCCTTTTGGTGTGCCTCTCTTGATATGTCGGTTAAGCATATCTCTAGATCAAGAAGAGCCTTGATTAGAGATTTCCTCATCTCTTTGGATAAGATAAGGGTGTCATATATGCTTAACTTAGCTGGAAACTTTTTAAGATGTGCTAGGATGTTGTAATCAGCTCTGACTTAGTCCTCCACAAGAATATCCATAAGTGGAGCATTCTGTGGAGAGGTTATCTGCTCACTAGAACCAATGGCTTGTTTACACTTATCCTGAGGTGCTACCCTAAGAGCTAGAACATTGCTACTGCACAGGTAGACTTCAGTGACTTCTTAAAATGATGAACTTATGGAAAGTTTTACCTTCTTAATAAGTGTACCTACAGCTTCTCCTATGGGATCCTCAGAGTCAGTTGACTCCAAGTCAATCTTCAAAAATTGACTTAGAAATGGAAAGTCTTAATCAAAGAGAGGGATCAAACTAGAGCTATTATTATTTTCTAGACTTGGAGAGTTTTCAACATGAATAAAATCTAGAGTGTCAAAGGTAGACAATATGTAAGTAAAAGCTATCTTCATTAATTTCTTTTTGGGTGGAGGTACATGATAAAAATCCAACAAAGTAAGCAGATTAAGGGATTTAATGCCCTTGTTCCCTGATACAACGCTCCTGTTGGTAGAAGAGGAGCTAGTAGAGGAAGAAGTGATAGCTACAACTATGGATGGAGTGATGTACTCAGACGGTGGTTGCACTACTGAACTATCTCAGGAAAATGGGGTGAGCTGCTGCTGGGCTATCACCTTCTTCAAGTTGTCTTTGGAAACTTACAAACCTTCATTGATGTTGGAGGTTTGAGCTACCTCAGGCACCTGTAAAGATAGTTTTTTTTATCTTAGAAACCACTTTTTAGAGGTTCAGGATAATGCAATATCCCAACCTTATTTTATCTTAAGAGGATTGTAGGTATCCCCAAGAATTACCATAATAAAATTGGATGGTTATTCTAATAAGTATTCCTTGGGGATAACTATGGTGACGAGCTACTCAAGCTAGTCCTTAAAAGTAATACAATCCTCTAAGATATGACTAAACATGTGGTGGTAAAGGCAATAGATAAGATCATTAGTCTTGCCCACTTCCTTCGGCCTCTTGGGCTATGGTAATTGAAAGTCAGGTTTCTTTAAGAGATTCTTAAAGATTTTCCTAACTACCTCTCTCTTGAATGAATATGGCTTATTCAATCAGTTGCAAGAGTAGGTGGGTAATAGCTACCTGGTGGTGGATAGGAGTACCGCTGTTGGGTATGCTACTGAGGTGGTGGGAATGGCCATTATGGTGGCTATGGCAGATGATATGACAGCCGAGGTGGTGGCTAAGGAGGTGGAAAAGGAGGATGTTGAGCTCGGGGTCTCTCATACTGGACTCTAGCTAGATGCTTCCCTCTATCCACTAACATAACTATCCTTGGCTTCTTCTCAAACACCATTTATGGCTTGGGCCAAGATGATTGGCCAGGAAATGGCAACTATTTGACTTCCTCTTTTAGACTAGCAGCCATGTTGATTAATTTATCAAATGTTTGGATGGTAAAGCCCATAAGCATGAAGGCGACCAGTCCATGAATATTCTTGAGAAGAATCTCAATGACATGTTATTCAGACGATTGTGGTTGGCATTTCATGCTCAAGTTGTGCCACATGAGAATATAATCAATAAGGGACTCATTGGGAACTTTTTTTTACTATAATGAGGTCACCTAAAGTCACTCTTTGTTGAACTCCAGCAAACATCTTGATGAAGAGGTGTTCCAACTCAGTAAAAGTCCTCACCAAACTATTGGGTAGTTCAGCATACTAATCAAATGCAACCCCTGCTAGGTGCTTACAAAGAGTTTTAACAAGAGTGCATCACTGCCACTGGCATTGCAATAATTGACTCTAAAATGTGCAATATGCTGATGCAGGTTTCCACTGCCATCAAAGATCTTGAAGTAAGGCGGCACAAAACTCTTGGGGTATTGAACTACATCGAATTCCTCCGGGTACAGTCTACCCTTTGGAATAGATGAGCTCCCCATGGCTTGTGCCATCGCTTCCCTCACCTACTACTCTACCATATGCTTAATATCCTTTTCATGCATGGAGGTGCCATCTGTAACCTTCCTATGCAAGCTACCAACATCGTCCTCTACGGGAGTGCACCTAGAAAGATCTAAAGTATATACCAACTCTAGTCTATTGGCTATCATAGGAGAAGATTGTGAAACTGGAGCTGAGGTCCACAATGCTAAACCACTGCCATCAACTCCTCTACTTTCTTCTCCATCTTGTCAATGTGATCATCCCCTATTTGAGCTGGTGGAGGAGGTGCTTGGTCAGTGAAGTGTACCTTCCTCGAGCACAACACCTTCTAGCTGCCTTTGTTGTGACCCCTTATGTATCAACCATGTGGACCCTGACTATGTCATCCAATATGTCATCCTCAGATCAGGGACTCATCCTCTCGATAAATGGTCACTCTCAAGGCATCTTTCTCGGCAAAGTAGTCGCTAATATGTCATCTCATCGATCTATACTTTATGCCGATCGACACTCCCTCTAACCATATGACTGCTGATGCTATGCCCGGATACTTCCTACTGTCAAGACTTCCTCACTGGGAGGATCAATTATCATGGGGACTATGTCTGTGTCCCCTCCCCTCTCTCCATCTGTCTGTGATGGTGGTGATGCGATGATGACATCTTAGGTCTCCACTTCTTCCTGACCACTGTTGAGGTAGAGGGTCGAGCAGGGGAGCTCGATGTCATTTCAATAGGTGGAGTGGATGGAGTGGGATCCTTAGGCCATAGCCGGATCACCACTGGGGATGGTCTTTCCGCGGATGGGTACTTCTGAATCTTGGTCAGAGTGGTGGATTCTATAGGCTGAATGGGTGATGGTGGACGACGAGGGGAGCGGTGTGATTGAAGCACTGACTGCCTCTCAACTATAGATCTCCTCACACGTCGGACTGCACAAATGTTGACCTCATTTTTAGAATGAGCTCTCAACCCCTCCATCTTAGGCATAGGATTTCTGTTAGACTTTAAGAGTTCTTTAGTCTTAAGACACCTCTAGTGATTAGGTGGATACTCAACCTAACCCTAGAGACTTAGAAGAGTTAGCCATAGGAATAGGTCATGCCTTAAGGGTGTTAGGAAAATTTTCCTACCCTATAGCTTGAACCAAATGCTCACTTCCTTCTTTCAAGTCAAAACTCCAAACTCATATCAACTTCAACTCTCAATCAGATCTTGAATCAATTCAATGGAGTTTCTCAAATCATGAATTAATTCTAAATGATTGAAACCATGATTGAATCCAATGATTGAAACCCATGATTAAAACCCATGATTGAAATCCAAATCAAATTCAGAAAAAAAATCTTTCCTAAGTCACTTTGATTTCCCTCTTTTGGACTTAGCCAAAATCAATTCAAACTCATGAAATATTCTCACAACTCATTTATATTCTCATTTATATTCACATATATAAATAAAATATAAATTCAAATCAATCAAACTAAACCTAAAAATTAAATCCAAATTCCAAAATTCTTTCCGAAGTCCTTTGATTCCACCTCATGGACTTAGCTCAATTCAAGCCAAAATCAACTAAAACTCATGAAATTTTCTCATAACCCATTTATATTATCATTTATATTCACATATATAAATAAAATATAAATTCAAATCAATCAAACTCAACACAAAAATCAAATCCAAATTTCAAAAATCTTTCCTAAGTCCTTTGATTCCACCTCATGGACTTAGCTCAAATCAAGCCAAAATCAATTCAAACTCATGAAATTTTTTCATAACCCTTTTATATTATCATTTATATTCACAAATATAAATGAAGTATAAATTCAAATCAATCAAACTAAGTCCAAAAATCAAACTCAAATTCAACCAAAATCCAACCTAAGCCTTTCAACTCAATCTCTTGAACTTAGCCAAATCCATTTCAAATCAAGTCAAACTCTTGATTTTTCCTCATGATTCAATAAATCTTATAATAATGAATCCAAATATAAATACAAACTTCAATCACTAAACCAAAACAAAATTCAAAAATCAAACCCAAGTCAAACTCATGTTCACCCTTTGAAATTGAAATTGTTAAAGGAATCAAAACCAATTTGACTTCAAATCTCTTGCAAATAAATTTATATTTCAATCATAAGCCTAACCTAACCAAATTGGATTGGACTAATCCCATCTAAGCCTCTCATCATGATCAACAATCATCCTGAGATGATCAATTGCTCAAATTGGGTCAAACCTAAGGGTTGACCAAGTCAACATTTGACCAAAATGAAACTTAAACTAACCAAAATCCACCATAGGCCAAATTGATTAAAACCATTGATCAAAACTCATTAATGATCAATGTTTGGCTTGACCAAGTCAAACATTTCGCCTAATTGGCCACTTGACCCAAGTTGACCCAACTTGACCTAAAAATGTCAAAATGTCAAAACTTGATATAAGCTAAATTGATTGAAACAAATGGGTCAAATTCATTCTAAAATGATTGTTGAACTTGACCAAAGTCTCAATTGGCCAACTAGACCCAACCTAGCAAAATTAACCATGAACCCAACTTAACCTAAATGGTCAAATTGAGCCAAACCAAAATACAGACCAAATTGATTAGAAACAAAGATACAAATCCATTTCAAATGACCAACTAGACCTAAACAAACCCATGACCTAACCCAAATAGGTCAAATGGGTCAAATTGGTCAACTTGACCCATTTGACCTAAATGAACTCAATTGAACCAAAACCAAATATAAACCAAAGCCATAAAAAACATTTCAGATGGTCATATGAACTTGACCCAACACTTGGTTTGACCCAATTTGATCAATTTGTTAACTTGACCCAAGTTGACCCATTTTGACCTAAATGGGTCAACATGAGCCAAATCATATCAAATCAACTCCAAATCCATTAAAACTTGGCCGAACCCATTTTTCAATCATACCAAACATATTCAAAGTAAAATATAAACAAAATGACCATGTTACCCCCAGGTCAAAGGGTAAATTTTGGCCAAAATGCACTTGGAATTTGTTCAAATCCTCTTCAGAACCATTTGGTACCCTCTTAGTGGACCAAGTGGACACTAATGAGTGTGGTGCACCTAACTCAATGGGTTTGGGCCAGCCCAACCCAACCTAATTCTAAAACTGATCACTTCACTTGAAATTAAGCACATGGAATCACTCCTCTACTCAATTAAGGCACATAGGAGCTCCACTACTCCACTCCACACTCAAAACTGAATTCAAGGACACCTCTAATAACCTAACAAACCCACTCAAGGAGGTGTATTGGATCAAAATGGTAAAAGAGCTTGCGACCATCCAATCCTTTAAGGGGGAGATATACTCCCCTTAATTCCATTTCAATTCGTCAGTCCCTAATTCAATTGAGCAAAGGGAAGCCAGAGGAGCCTTTTCCAAGTAATCCCAAGCTTCCTAGAGTGAAATCCATTTTATATTTTCTTGGTTTCATCTAAAATAGGGAGCTCACTTGAAATCCATCTCACTCAATACTCAACCAAGCCAATTCCTCCTTCAAACATTGAGGATCAAATCAAACTCACAACCTTCTTCCAAGCTCCAAAGGCAAGGGTGGTACTTCAACAAGGCTGAGCTCAAGTGAAGGTGAAGTTGGCCTAGGAAGATCCCATTTTAAAATCAAAACTTCAACAAAAGTCTCCATTGAAAAAGCTTCTCTAAGGAATCAGAGTAATAGCCTGGGTGAGGTAAGCCATGAGCTTAATTTAGCCATGGTGTGGTCCTTTATGAAGTAAGGTTTCATAGCCATTGGATGTGATCTTCCATGCATGATGATGGTGTGGGTTTTGGGTTCAATCAAGCTCAATCGAGCTTGAATCTTCCATGGAAGGTGGGCGGCTCCCCTTTGGAGAATCGAGAGAGAATCATGGGCCATCCATCCATGCATTTTGGATGGAAGACCATGATTAATCCATGTAGATCCATCGTTTAATCCTTTAATATCGCGGGTTTAATCTCAGCCATCCAATCCTTGATTAGACAGACAGGGAGAAAGCGTGTAGCATCGCCGCTGACACGATGCTATGATGTGGCAACTTAAGTGACCACTCCCATCGTGCCATGTGGAAATCATGCCATTACTCCATGGCGAGGATTATTCACATAATTAGGCTATTTAATTACCTAATTAATTATGAAAACTTCAAATATTCATATCTAAGTGTAGAAAAATCAAACAAATATGAAATAAATTGCATATGAAAGATAATTGAATGTAAAATATTATAAAATTAATTTTGATGGATTTTTAAATAGTGTTATTTTTTGAATTTGGGTTTTATTGGGAATATAATTAGGCTAATTGCTCTCAGATTGTCCCATTAATTATACTCAAACTTTTCATGTGTATTTAGTGGGATGACTTTTGCCTCCCCTAATTTTTTTGGGATTTATTAATGGTTTAATTAGGTTAATTCCTGGATTCATTCATAATTACTCTCCTAATGTAATTAAGCTTAATTAAGTGTGTAATCAGTGGTTTAATCCATTGATTGAGTTAATTATGGTTTGCTTAAGTGAATAGGATGTTTAGGGAATAATTATGGGATATTTTCCTTAAGCTATTCCTTAAATCACCTCTTTCTCCTTTAATCCAAACTTAATTAAGGATTAATCCACTAATTACCTACCTAATTAATTTGATAAAATTTTAAAAAACCTTTGAGAACCTAACTAATCCATCTTAGGTAGATGCTTAGGTGTTCAGTAACCTAAGTACATTAAGGAAATCAAAATCCAACTCACATGTATGAGAGGGTTTATGAAAGTACTTAAATTAAAACATTTAGTTTAATTAATCATTAATCATGAGCCAATTGCATTAGGCCCTTTTCTTCCTAGGTGCATTGCTAATTTAAATTCCTTATGTGGATTTATGTCATATCATTAGCTCATAATTATTTGATTAAGTATGCTAAGATGGTATAGGTAAGGGGTAATTAACATACTTAATTCATACCTTAACCTAAATAAAATATAAAAATCACCTAATGATCCTAAGAATAAACTAAATTAACTCACATATGGGGGAAATGGGTTAGGACTAGCAAACATTCTTTCAGATTTCTTAAATCAAACATAAAGCAAATTCAAAACAAAAATCACATTAAACAAACTTTGATTCACATTGAACTTTCTTATTTCATAGGATTGTTTTTAAGAATTAATTAGGGTGAATAAATTTACATTATTTTCATCACTTTATGTCTTTTCTAGCATGTTAAATGTGTATGTCATATGAAATTCATGCATTCATATCTTTTAAAAATCAAAATTAAAATGAAATGTTTCTTTATGTCAAATTGCATGTTTTGGCTAAAGTAAAAAATATGAATGACTATTATCACTATTAAATTCAAAATTATTTTCAAAACCTATAAATCAAACATCAAAATTGAAAGGTATGCTACTTATACTTTATTTATAAACTTGCATGTGAATATAAAAATGTGTCTTATGTTTTCTTCCTTTCTTTCTCTTAACATAGATTTGAATAAGATTTACAAAGTGTATAGTTCATTTTAAAAGATACAACACTTGCTTAAATCTAATCTTATCCTCTTCCATGTTATAACTTAAGAAGGATCTTTACATTCACACATATAAATTAAACAATCAAATAAAATTAAATGAATATAAACTTTTGCATCTTTCTTTTTCCATTTACTTCTTTTGTGTACATGTATTTAAGGAAAGTGGTATATTAAGTATACAACCCGGGGTTGTGAGGCTTTAAGTAGCCCTAAGTAGGTCTTGTATCTTACACCCCTGGTGCTAATAATAGCGCCATACTCACTTATGCCTTTCATACATACACATGTGCATATGAATAAAGGATAAAAGAATAACCCTTTTCTACTCAATGAAAATCATGCATCATAAAGCATCTAAATTTTCTTAAGTGATATTACTTAGCATTCATCATTAATGTGTGCTAAACATTCTCATTTGCATGTATAGATATGCTTAGGATTCATCCATATGCATGTTATATATGTTGAGAAAGAAATAAAGGGGTTTGTGTTTTGTGATGTTATTTCACTTTACTTAATCTTAAAATTCCTTTCTCTTTGAATATGTTTGTTTAGAGTTGATCTAAACTTAGGTTTAATTAAAACACATAAGAAAACATTCACTAAATAAAATTAAACATGAATCTACTTTAGAAATTACTTAAGGTAGGAAAGGAAAGAGAAGTTATCTCCTCTTTTCCCTCTCTTTACAATACTTAGTAATTAATTGTAGGATTCATTCAAACTAAATCAAATCATCAAATCAACTAAATACTTAAATGAAATCACCCACCTAAGTTGAACATCTTCACACTTAGAAAATCCAAACCTTAAAGCCATAGCTAAGCATATCACACAAGCCTTCTAAAGCACACACATTAGGCTAAGTCACCAGCTTTAGGTTAGGTGCATTTTGTTTGATATTTGTTTTATTTTGTGATGTTTTATTTTAGTCTAGATGTTGGGTGAATATGCATAGAATGAATGTTAGGATATAGTCTAATCATTATTTTTTTAGATTATGCTTAAGGTGTAATAAAATATAACTTTTGTTGTGCAGTGCTTATACCCTAAGCATAATCCATAGAATAGGTAAACTTGGTTACCCATGTGTGCTAAGTCCAATATACATGCTTGGATTTGTATGGTTTATTTAGCTAATCTTTATTTTGTAGGTGTTAGTTAGATTTACTTTTCTTTTCATGTAATTTTTTGCAATTAATTTTGGAATGATTGTTATGGGGATTAGGATGAGCATTGGTCATAAGATGTCTTATGTACCATGTGAAGCCTTTAGACCACCTTCCAACCATCCAAAGAAGAAATAAGGAACCAAAAGAAGAAAGAAAGAAGAAAGAAGAAAGAAGAAAGAAGAAAGAAGAAGAAGAAATGAAGACCCCATAACATGAATTTTTCTTGATTGTAAATTAATTCATTTGTAATCGGTTGTATAAGGGTAGAGCTTTCAATTTATTTTGGGTTTGTGTGGTGGTGATAATGGCCTTTTATTCTTTTGTGCTAGCTTTATAAAATGTTGATGTTTGTTTAGCTTGTGCATTAAGATGATCCTTTTCCTAGTTTCTTCCTTGCTTGATGTATGGCTGGATGATGATTAGGCTCTTAGAAAAAATAAATCTTCTATCAAATTAATCAACTCAAAATTAAAATAAATAACTCATAACCTCATGCTAGGTTAAAATCAAGAAAAGAATTAGTAACCCTTATGGATGAGTATTCTTTTCTAACATCATGCATAAAAGCATATTATTTCACTCTTGATTGGAGGGCTTCCACCTTTGCTAGAGAACTTGGCTTGACCTGTGAGAGCCATGGTGGAAACATACCTCCTTATCTTACTGATTTTGGCCCATAATCTAATTTCTCATGCATTAGGAATAAAAATCCTATAGCTTGAGTCAAGTGATTGTCCAAAAAAAATAAATAAATGTAATACAAATTGCATTAGACTTAGGTCATTTGTCATGCCCTTACATGATTTAGTCTCTTAGAGAATGAGTTTAAGGACTTAGTCTCTTTCTAAATAAATAACAACCTTGCTATCTTGCATAAACATAAGACTTGCCTACATGAATTTAAAACTGTAGAAGGAGTTAGTTTGCGGCCACCCATAGGTGGTTGTAAATTAGGTGGTTTATCCTCTCTTGTGGAGGTAAACCAAATACGCATTTTCCCTTTAGATTTAGGGTCATGCTTTTGCCAAAACTCCTAGATTTAGGTTGAGGTTGCTTCTCCCCCTGGCCTAAGCATAAATCCTTACCTCTTAGGTTTTTGAACCTTGTATTATGGAATTTTAAGCCTACATTTCTAATAAAAATTCAACTCAAATAAATTAATTCAATTTCAAAATATAAAGCCAACCATAGGTAGTTTGGGATGCTTACTAGGCTTCCTAGTATCTTAAGCATCCCCTACTTATCCATTTGGCTTGATAAGAACTCCCTCTTGATCGATCCACTTGACTTTCTAAAAATAAACCAATCGATTGATAGTCTATTAAAATCTTTGGAGACATGATCATTTACCTTAATCGAGAGTATTCCTAAGGAATCCCCTTCTTAGAATGTAATTAACTATGGGGCTTGCCCATAGAACTTAACGAACCCTATTTAAAATAAAACTTTACTTTTCCATATAAAGTAGGGAAGAATCTACAGTACATTTGAAGACCCATAAGTCCTTAGGAGTCTTTATTGAGGTGATTGGGTCCAATGTAGGGTGGTGACTTCTATCTCTGAGATACACCTTTCCTCAATCATACCCTAATAAGAACATTGTAGATCTACATGGTGTCCAAACATTATATATATTTTATTTTTTTATTTATCCTCTCTCTTGAAAAAGAGATAGATGCAAATATATATAATGTTTCTTCACCCACATATTTTTTTTGGCAACTCGGATGGTTCCTCTCTCCATCTTTGGTAAATGATCATTGTCTCCAAGTATCGATAGTGAGTTTGTACTTTTGTATGAATCCAAGACTATCTTTCTTTCTGTTGGGACTTAGCTTATTTCATCATTAAGTTCAGCTAGCCAACATCTTTAGGTTTTAGGACCTCATCTTGTGTTGGTCTTAAAACCCCCGTTGAGTTCCTCAATGGGTGAAAATAAAAATTTAATTAAAAGAAAATGATTAAAAATTTCCTCACCATTTTTATGGTAAGGAAAGGTTTATTCTAAATTATAAAGACAAAATAAATCCTTTATAGAAAATCAACAATTTCCAAAAAGCACATTTTCAAAATGCACAAAATTTTTCTAAAATCACCCTCATTTAACAATCTTCAAGATTGTTATATGATTTTCAAAAATAAAACCCAACAATTATTTTTACAAAAGCACCAAATGAACATCTTCATTCAACTTCTTGAATGAAGGTTTTATTTTCAACAAAAATAAAATCAATAATCATTTTCAAAATCAACACTCATTTCCAAAATCAAAAATAAATTTTCAAAAAGCACATATGAAACCTCTCCATTCAATATACCCACATTTATGAATGGAGTTTCATTTTCAATCAAAATAAAAATAATTTCAAAAAGCAATATATGACATCTCCATTCAATATACCAAATTTATTGAATGAAGATTTCATTCAAATATGACATTATTTTGAAATGCCACTTAACATATTCCATATATGATTAGGTTGGAATTTTTTCTTTCAAAAAGCAATAATCGCACATGAAAATACATCTTTGAAAAATGAAACATAATTGATTTCCATCTTACATACCCAAATTTGGTAAAGAAATCTTTTTCAAAATCAACAAAACAAATTTTCAAAACAAGTTGGACTTTTATTCTAGCATACCACATTTGCTAAAGTGATGTCTCCATTTTTAAAACAAAACACACATTGAACTTTTTCTTTCCACATTTGCTAAAGAGAAGTCTCCATTTTTCAAAAAAAATTTTGGAACCTCATTTTAGCATACCATATTTGCTAAAGTGAAGTCTCCATTTTCAAAACAAAAATTTGAAACACATTGTTGGAATTTCATTTAGCATACTTAAATTTGCTAAGTGAAATCTCCATTTCACAAAATTTTCAAAGCACATTTGGAACTTAATTTTTTCATATCACATTTGCTAAAGTGAAGTCTCCACTTTTCAAAACAATATTCAAGACTTCACAACATTTTCAAAGCACATTTGGAACTTCATTTTTGCATATCACATTTGCTAAAGTGAAGTCTCCACTTTTCAAAATAATATTAAAAAAAAAGAAACACTTTTGCGATTTCATTCTAGCATACCACATTTGCTAAAGTGATGTTTCCACTTTCAAAACAAAATCCAAAATAAAAGAAACACATTAGAATCTCCTTAGCATACCTAAATTTGCTAAGAATCCTATTTCAAAAAAATTTCAAAAATAAATAAATAAATAAATAAAATAGAACATACTTAGATTCCTCATTTAGCATACCTAAATTTGCTAAATGAGAATTCCATTTTCAAATTATAAATGATTCACAAATAAAGCAAACAAAGAAAAAGAAGAAATTATTTTTAAACATCTCATTTATCATACCCAAATTTGCTAAATGAGTAAATTTCAAAAAATCACAAATTCAAAATGAAAATAAAAATTCAAAATTGAACCTATGGAAGCATCTCTCCAAAAATATTTGAACCCATTTTTCAACATACCCAAATTTGTTAAAAGTGGATTCTGTATTAAAAAATTCCTCTTTCCAATCAAATCTCTTCCAATTCCATTTGAGCCCGACTTAACACTTTTAAGATGTTGAGTATGGGCTCAAATTCAAATTTAAAATTCAAAATCAATAGAAATCTGATTCAAGTTTATTTTCAACATTGCAGACTCTCATTGGTTTTTTAGTTATAGTTCATTTTGTTTAGTTGATATCAATGCTTAGAGATATGTGTTTACCTTTCCTCATGGGATGGATGGCCTGGATCGCCAACCTCCCCATCTAACTATGCCCACCTCATCCACTTTGGTGAGGTTTTGAGGCGGATTACACGTGAGGGCACTCCCTCATGGCTAGTAAGAATGTGGTGCGGGCGGTGGTTATTGATGACATGCTCAGATTTGAGATTCCCTCAAGAGGAAGGTAGTGGCGGTTCCCCAGTGATTAGACATGTGGTGCGTGTGCACCCAGTTCCCTGCACCCCTTAGGGATAGCACCCTCAAAGGGTAAGGCTCCCCTGATCATAGGGATTGTCTCCCCTACTTTTGAGGTCGGGTCTAGCTCTTACTCTGCCCCACCAAGACCCAAAGGAGAAATAAGAATCGCATGATAAAGTGGTACCATACTCTGCTAGGAGATGGAGGCGGTACCAATCGGATGGAGTTCATGATGGTTTCCCCTGGTTCTGAGAACATTCCATCCCTCTCTAGTGATAGAGAGGATGCGGAGGATCTGCTTCACCTCCACCGTGTTCATTTCCACTAGTCGTGAGAGGAGGTCATATGCCAACCTTCATTCAGTTCTATGCCAGGTTGGTGGAGCCTACGGACGATCTGAGTTGGGCTCAATTTGATTTGAGATCTATTATCCCCCGCAGCATGGGGAAGCATATTCGATTGGAGAGGGTCAGGGAGGCCCACACTTCAGTTCAAATTACCTAGGAGAGAGGAGTTTAGCGACAGTTAGTGGCCTCATTGATTTTCTTGATCGTATGCTACTCATTGATCATACGCCATTCTACTTACACCCATCACGGAGAGCTCTATTCGAGAGTTGGTGGTGTCTCCACCACCACACCCGTGTCATCCCCGATCCATGTTTCAACATCTCCAATTCCACCAAAGGCCATGAAGGCCACATCTAGGGAAAAGAGGACCTTGTTGGTGATCCAACTATGGCCAAGGGATCCCATTCCATCCACACCGCCTACTGTGGCGAGGCCGAGCTCTCTGCCGACCTTACTAGTGTGAAGAAGGAATGGAACAGTGTCGTGGTCATCCCGTCACCACCACCACCGATAGCATATGATGGAGATTGCTGTAGAGGAGAGGATGTGACTTGCACCATGATGATAGATCCTCCTAGAGTGTCACCCCATAGTCGGACAATCGAGTGTATTTCTTCCAGCGAGTATAGCCTTCATAGGGTTAACTCTCCAATTCTCGGGGAGGTCTGGTGCCTCATAGTACATGATAGTGATCCCACCACCAGTTAGCCAAAGTCATTTGTGCCAGTTCAGATAGATCTTTCTCTAGATGATATAGCCCATTAGCTCATGGAGAATAAAGAGATCCTAGGATATGATTAGTCTAAAGAGGAGAAGATTAGCTTTGATCCCAACGAAGATGATTTATTAGGAGATTCAGTGGGAATTTGCATGGTAGATACTAGGGGATCCCTCCAGAAGCGGCTATGGAAGGTGTTGAGGCCAGCAGAAGACATACCCTCGACCAACACCTCGCACAGATAAAGTAGAAGGATGAAAAATAGATAGGATGAAGAAGAGGCTCAAGATCTATTGCAGCTATCTTAGCATTCAAAATCAAGCCAGTTCATCTCCTACCATATGAACCATTCAACCGAGTTGGTGCATGTCTTGGACCCAAGACTTTACCTCTAGTAGAGCAAGGTAGCGGCATGTATAGGAAGGTAGTGGACAGTACCTCCATACAAGAAAAAGATATCAAGACCATGGTTGAGCAGCAGGTGAAAGAAGCATCTGCTCAAGCCCGAGGAGGATCATTAGTTCCAAAGGATAAACCCTACCTAGAGGAATTTATTACAATCCAATATCCTAAGGGTTTAGTGCCACCTTCTTTCAAGAGTTTTGATGGCAGTGGGAACCCGAGGCAGCATATTGCACATTCCAGAGCTAGTTGTTGTAATGCTGGTGGTAGTGATGCATACTTTTCCATCTCTTCGTCAGTAGCTTAGCAAGGATAGCTTTTGATTGGTATGTTGAACTTCCCAATAGTTCGGTAAGACTTTTCGAGTTGGAACTCTTTATCAAGAGTTTCTTTGGAGCTCGAAAAGGGTCACTATTAGCGATCTCTTTGTGGCTCAACAAAACCATGGTGAGTCCCTCATTGATTATAATCTTATATGTCATATTTTGAGTATGAAATGCGAATCACAGTTGTCCGAATAGCATGCCATCGAGATTCTGCTTAAGAATATCCATGGCTCAATCGCCTTCATGCTCAAAGGTTTTACCATCAAAACTTTTGAGAAATTAATCAACAAGGAGACTAGCTTGTAAGGAGAAGCCAAATAGTTGCCTTCTCTAGATATACCAACAAAGCCAAAGCCACAAAAGGTATATGAGAAGAAACTGAGGCGGTGGATGAAAAGGGACAAAGAGATTTGAGAGACCTGTGCTCCACTTCCACCTCCTCTACCACCACCAGGACCCTATACCACTCTCCCATGGCCTACCATCTCCTCCTCACCACATCATCCAAGCGATACACATGCCATGCCAGAGCTATGGTCCACCTACTCTTTTGGATAAACTTAATAAGCATTATTTATTTAAGAGGGAGGTAATTAAAAAGATCTTTAAAAATCTCTTAAAGAAGCCTAATTTTCAACTACTCGAACTAAGGAGACCAGAGGAAGTGGGAAAAACCCATGATCCCAACTTTTTTGCCCTACCACTATATGCTAAGTCATGTTTTGGAAGATTGCTTCACATTTAAGGACTGACTTGAACACAGCTTCAAAACTTGCGCAATAGTCATCCCGAAGGAATACCTTGTGGAACAACCATCCAGTTCCATTAGGGTAATCCTTAGGGATACTTGCGATCCTTCCAAAATTAAAGAAGGTTGGGATATCTCTTTATCCAAAACCTCTAAGAAAATTATCTCAAAAATCAATAAACTTTCCTTGCAGGTGCCTGAGTCAGCTCAAACCTCCAACATCAAGGGGTTTGCAAGTTACCAGATCCAACTCATGGAAAGGGGGAGCTCAACAGCAAGCATGTGCCACGGGATAGCTAACCAACCAGACAGTCAGCCTCCTCCACCAACTACCATCGACTACCTCCAGCTAGCTCTTCTTCTTCTAGTAGAAATCCTGTATCAATGAGGGCATCAAATCCTCACCCTCTTACTTTACTTGATTTCTACTATGTACCTCCTATCAAATCCAAGAAATTAAAGAATAAAGCTAGTTTGAATTACATCTGTCACCGATGGGTTTGTAATCCTCTTGAGATAGACTTGGAATCATCTCTAAATTAGAGGGTATAGGAGAAGGCTGGTGAGCGATGTGCGGTAGAATCTTCCATTACCACGCCATAGAGATCACCAAGTCAACCTCCATAGTGGCAGGTTCTACCTCCTAGGCGACACCTCAAGATAGAGGAAAATAAGTCATTGGTAGAGGATCGAAGCCCCTCCATAGGATGCTGCACCCTTGGATATGCTTCTGGAGGATTAGCCCAAGGTGGACTACAATGTCCTCTCTCATCTAAGAAAGTTGTCATCTAAGCTAAGTATATACGATGCCCTTGTCTTATCTAAAGAAATGAGGGAATCATTAATCAAGGCTCTCCTTGATCTTGAAATATGCTTAACTTCCCTGATCGCTATTGGTGAGGAGGCACATTATTCTAGAGAAGCTCAGGGGATCACTTTCATAGATGAAGACCTTGGGGACATGAAGCACATCCCTCACATTACAGTTGACATGGGGCGATTGACTTGGAGTTCTCGATCAAGTGCATCGATGAATATTATGAGTCTAAAGACCCTTGCCTATTTGAGGATCGACATCTCCACACTCCGAGGAGACCAACTGATGTTGAGAGGATTTAATGAACAAGGCGAGAGGGCTTTAGGTTCCATAGTGTTACCTTTGGAGATAGATGACCGGAAGACTGAAGCCAAGTTTTATATCATTGATTTGAATACTTTGTTGACTGCTTTACTCGGTAGGCCTTGGATATATTAGAACAAGATGATTATATCCTATCTCCATCAGTGCATCAAGTTCAGGAAGGAAGGGATTGATTACTATGTCAAAGGAGATGAAAAGTCATTTTCGTTAGAGGTTGAGATATGAGGATGTGACCTACTATCTTCCTCAAAACACCCTTTCTCATGAACTTGGGAAAATTCAAATTCAAAAGAAAAAGAAAAAAGAAAGAAAAGAAAAGAAAGAGAAAATCCAAGTGAACAAGAAAGGAAATTGAAGAAGAAATAGAGCTGCATATCACATTCCACCCATAGTTCATTCCATCATATGGACATGTGGGTAGGATGACTCAACCTCCACCAGGCAGAAACAGAGGTAGTTCTAGAGGTGGAAGACCCCCTGGTTGGCCATCAACCAACAGAGGTTATGTTCTAGTTCATAGGAGTACCTCTACTATTCATATAGACTTAGAATCCAGTTTGAAGGATGAGTTTAATGTGTTTAGTATACTAGCCAACCCTTCTCAGTGGATTTTATTAGAGGTGACGCTCGAGCTGGACAATGATGAAGACTGGGCCTCCAAATAAAGCAAAATATTTAAATCAAATGTATGTGAAACTATCAGGCAACAGTTAGGGACCTTAGCTCTAACTTCACTTTCATCTCAAAAAGCAGAAGGTTTAGTAGTTAAGGAAGCCCCTAAGTCTTCCAGATATGAAGTGAAGAGATTCTTTTTTGGGATCATCCTCCTCAAGTCGAAGTTGATGTAGAACTTGAGGAGAATTCATAAAATTAATGGAATTATCTTTTGATTGGTATTACTTGTGTCTTAATCTTGCAAATAAAGGTTTGATCCTCATACATGGTCTAAGCATAGGTCAAATACTTCAAAAGCTATGGAACAATAGGCAAGGAGGCACAATCAAGATCGGGACTAAGTTGATTTTAATGGGTCATTCGATGATGATGATTACTTGCTTAGTTGTCACCAATCATGAGTCATAGGTTCTTTTCACACCAAACCAACTCTTACGAGGATGTGTGTTTAGAAATCTCAGATGATCTAAATGATCTCCAAATCAAAGAGGCACCGCCAGAATTTGAAGAGGTGGTCCATTCAATAATTGACAAGCTTAAAAAAATCAACCTTGAGATAGAAGAAAATCCATGTCCGACATACATCAGTTCATTGCTAAATGAAGAAGAAACCAATGACTTAGTTAGGCTATTGGTGAGTTTAAAGACTTTGCATGGAGTTATGAAGATGCGGATTATCTCGATGTAGCAATCTACAAACTAGCATCTAGCTAACCCTATCAAGCAAGCTCTAGATGCATGATTAGAAATCAAACAATGTCATTTAAATCAGAAATTGATCGATCTTGGTTTCATCGAGGAAGAAAAATACCTACGGTTAGCTAGTGTCATCCCAATTAAGAAGAAGAATGGCCAAATTGCATATGCATCGATTTGGGGACTTAAATAAGGCATGTCCTAAGGATGAGTTTCCTCTTCCTATACTAGATTAATGGTGGACATCACTCATCTCATGCAGTTTCTCCTTCATGGATGGGTCATCGCTATAACCAAATCAAGATGGCCCCATGAAAGAAACACTTTTCAAACTCGATTAGAATCTTATTGTTATAGTCATGCCTTTCGCCTTAAAAAATCTTGCTACATACGAGCCATGACTTCAGATCTTCAATGAACTCATCCATCATCGGGTTGAGTCATGTTGATAATGATCTAGTTAGCGAGAGAGAAAAGGAAGATCTCTTTGACTTGAGAGTTGTTTTAAAATGGTTAAGATAATATAACCTCAAAATGAATCCCACAAGTGTGCATTGAGTAAGAAATTCCTTGGGTTTTTATTGTCGACAGAAATAATAGATAAGAAAGATTAAATATCTTAGAAATGCCACCTCTAAGAGTTTAACTCAACTCGATCTTTCAAGGATGGTTGGCATATCTAAGATGCTTTATTTCCAACCTATCGAGAGATGCAAGCCATTCTCAACATAAAAGGATGCCAAGTTCAAGTGGGATGATAAGTGCCAATGCCTTTGAAGATATCAAGCGTATTTGGTGAAGCGCCAATTCTAGGAGCCCCATCAGGCGGCCACTCATCCTTTTCATTGGATGACTCTCGATGCTTTGTTGGCCCAAGCAATGATGAAGGAAGGAGAGTGCTCTCTAACCTCGCCATCATCGATTCTGTGAAACTAAACCACCTATTGAGAAATATTGCCTAGCTTTGATCTTCGCCTCCCAAAAGCTATGACACTATATGCTTTCTCATAAGGTGAACTTGATTTCCAGAACCAATCCACTACAGTATCTCATGACATGGCCAATGCTATCCGGATGTTTGGCTCATTGGTCCATGATCCTCTCATAATTTGATATCACATTCATACCTCTCCATGTAGTAAAAGGATAAGCACTAGTAGATTTCTTAGCAGCACACCCACTTCCTATTGATTCTTCACTTAGTGACCATCTCCTTGATGAGCAAATCATGAACTTAGGGGAGGTTGACAATCGCCGATGAGAGATGTATTTTGATGGTGCAACTTTTTTTCATAAAGGGAAGCACATCTACTCTTCTAAGAAAGGAAGGGGGGTAGAATAGTTCTCTTAACTCGACCACAATGTGATGAGATTCTCATACTATCTTTCCAATCCGCAATAATGAAGCGAGTATGAGGCTTTGATTGCGATGAGTTAGCATCATTTGTCAAGAGCATCAACATCTTTGGGGATTCTCGGTTGGTCATCAATCAATTTTCGGGTCCTACAAGATTCTCAAACCATCATTGTCATGAGTATACCATGGCCCAAATCCTGAAGTCACCATCTACAAGGTTCTCCTAGAATATAGCAGATGCTTTGGCCAAACTTGCCAAAATTATGTCGAAGATGAGTCCATTCTAATAAGGGTTCAAAATAGACAAGTCCTATCCCTTATTGATGTTGAACTCATCGAGAGATTTTCTCTTGAAGAGGAGGGTGCCATTCCCTATAAGGACAAGGAGCTGGATTTGTGGCAACCGATCATAGACTATCTGAACACCGGTAAACTACCTCAAGAAAAGTCACAAGCATATCAGGTGAAATAGAGAGCTCTCTCCTATGCTCTTGTTGATGGTCAATGATCCTCCACGTTTTGTTTTGATAAACATAGCATGGCATTATGGCGAGTACATTGGTCTATCTGAACATCAATCGGTCCGAAGATGAAGATGAAGATAAGAGACTAGGATACTATTAGCCGATGATTTGGATGGATGTAGCTAGGAGGTACCATCGATTAATACATATGTGTCATCAATCACAACATTCCACCCCACATTAGCCTCATGGCCATTTGAGTGTTGGGGTACCAACATTGTGGGTATCGATCCTTCTTCCAAGGGCATCGGTTCATCTTAGTTTCCGCTTTTCCAAGTGGAGGAAATCCCACTCGAGAGGTCACGGCTTCGATGTGCTTCAATTTTAGGAACCATGTATAGGTTAGTGTCGATGAATTATATTTGATAATGACATTCAAAGTACCAAGATCAACAACTTTGCGAAGACATGGTATAGATTGGAGATACTCCACTCCTACTACCCGAGCAAATAAGAAGCATTCAACAAAACTCTCATCAAATACTAAAAGACTCTTGATGACAACAACAGCAAGTAAAATACACTTTACTCCCATCTTAGTGTATGGGCCAAATACCTTTAAAGTTTTCTGATAAGAAATACAAAATGTATAGTTGCTTTGAAGGTTTGGAGGAGAGTCACCGGGTTAGAACCTCGAGTTGTACAAGGCCAAAATGATTCAAGCTCACAACAAGCGTCACCCTAGGTTTTCCAAGTAGGAGAACTTGTGTTCATAAGGAGACCAATTATTGCCCATCGAAGATGGGAGGCAAGTTTGAACCCACTTAAAGCCTTTATGTATAGAAGGCCAGGAGGATCTTATCGACTTATTGATTATAAAGGGAAACACCTGATGCTTCCAATTAATGGGCTCTATTTGAAGAAATATTACCCATAAAAATCATGTTTTGAAAAAATTTCTATCAATCAACAATAATTTGATTCCATTTCATCCAAATCATCTCTTCTTTAGAAGTGTTATTTGCTTGTCTTGCGAATCCATCGTGACGTGTTTAGGTTAGGTGTGAGAGAACCCAAGAGGCATCCTATTCCTTTTTCACAAAACAAACACAATCTCTTAATGCTATTAGAATAGGTGTAAGAGAACCCAAGATGCATCCTATTTCAATTAGCATGACTAAGTTATGTGTAAGAGAATCCGAGAGGCATCTTATCCCTTTAACACATTCTCAAAAACAAACACATATCTTTTGTCTCGAGCTATTTTGATGTGGGAGCAAGCCCCCTGTGGTACTCACACATTAGTTACTCTAGGTCAGGTTTACATGCTACCTTACTAGTATGTCACCCCAGTGGTCATTTGTCAGGCATATGTGAGTCCTTGTGCTTTCTTCCTGACTTGATCAATGCAAACCAACGAGCGCCTTGTTAGTTTGGCAGTCTTCACTACCCAGCCAGTAAGCTACCTCATGCTGATTTTTTTAAGAAGATGTGAGTTCCCATGCTTTCTTCTTGAACTAACCACCTGCACTAACTCAGTCGAGTATATTTTAGGTTTATGGTAAGTCCCCCAGAGGCTCCTTTCCTCATGACTACATTCGAGTCAATATAAGTCCCTGATTCCATTACTTAGTAGTTGCCCCGGTCAGTGCACTATAGCGACTTTTCCCAATAATTAGTTATGGGAGGATGTGAGTCCCGAGCTTTCTTCTAGGTTATTGTGCAAAATGGGCACCTTAGGTTGGTTGATGTTTTATGTTGTGATGACTCACGGTGGATACACCACTCTTGGTAGATATGAGTCCATGAGCTTTGTCCTTGAGTTGGACATCGAATACCTATTTGATATATGACTAACCATGTCATCTTCTCCAAGGTTTTGGATCAAGCCCTTAGTTTCCCCTCTCCTTGCGGGAATTTTATCTGGATCACGGCCTTTATGACCCCACTTAGACACTGCAGGTTACTCTTGGATTGGAGTCCCCTTTCACAGTAACCACCCTATGATTGGAGAATTTGTTCGTGGATGCATATTCTCCCCTTGGTTAAATAAATGGGTCTAGGCGATATAAACTCCTTCTTAATTTGATCCCTCGTAAACTAACAGGATCCAGAATAAATAAACTAAACAAACAAATAAAATTAATTTGCTTGTGGATTAGGAATTCAAGCCCACCAAAGGGCCCCTTTTCCCAAGAAGGCATCCTATCTTTAGGCGTGTCGTGAACTCCCTATAGATATTGCGACTACGAGTTGAGATAAATCTCCGTTACTCACTCATGCCATTAGGTCGGGTTCAATCTATTTTCCCACAAGTAGGTCACCCCGATAGTCATTCCGCTTTGAAAGATATAAGACTATGATGTCTGGTGATGACGACCTAGGATGGGTTCAATTTGTTTTGCCCAAAGCAATCAATCCCGGGCCTTTGTAGTGGAATATGTGAGTCCCGCTTTCTTCCCACAATTAATCATTGCAAGCGAAAGGCACTCCTTTGGTGGATAGTTCTCCCATCGGTGGAAGCTATTCCCTTTGTTTGATAAATCGAGTTAGGTCTAGCTGAGATAAGCTTCTTCCTTGATCCATCCATGAATCCAAAATAAATAAACTAGAATTAAATTAATCTTTGACTATTTTTGGCGATTTAAGTCCCCCCGTATTCACTTAATGGTGATAGGTCGGTCAATGCGTTGCACCACCAACCAATCACCGTGGTTCTTTATTGTAGAGGATGTGAGTCCCTACTTTCTTCTCCTTGACCATTACAAGCGAAAGGCATCCTTAGTCTACCTTATGGTTGGTAGACTACCCTTTGATTTTGAGTTAGGTCTAGCCTCCATGGCCCCTACCGCATCCATCGCAAATGGGATCCATCATAATCAAACAAATTAAAAATGAAATTAATCTTGACTATCTTTGAGTTGATTTAAGTCCCCAGTGACATTCACTCTGTTTCAATCTATTACTTTTGCCCACCCAAGGGTCCCTACTTTGGAGGATGTAAGTCTATGCTTTCTTCTACAAGCCAGATACTTGGGCATTCCTCTATACTTTGGTACTACCCCTTTGGATTGGTAAATTGAGTTCTACTCATGTACTCAAGCAATCCATCAAACCAACAACCACCTCAAAATCCAAAAAAATTGAAACAAATCAAACAAATAAACAATCAATCAATCCAAATCAAAATCTTGCTTCTCCTCGTGAGATGCAAATCTTCTAGTTCTCCCAAAGATCAATTCTAATCCCTCAGATTTCACAACCTTCTCCTAGGATGACTTGAACTTGCCTCCGGAGAGTTCACTTTTCTATCCCTGGAGTCAAAATAAACAATAAACAAATTAAACAAATCAAACCTCTCATCCCTCGTGGATGATGACTTGAACCTTTCCCTAGTGGAAGGTTCACATACTCTATCCCTAGTGGATTCCTTCCTCTTATGTCTCATAGTAGAGTCACATTGCACTAAGCTCTGATTCCTTCTACACCTTGGGTAGATTATTTTGGTTAGTGCTTGTGATCGCTCGGTTGTTGATCATTTCAACACCAATATGTGTGGTCACTTACCACACCACCCCTCTTTGTTGACCTCATTTTAGATGAGTTCAACCCTCCATCTTGTATAGACTTCTCTTAGACTTTAAGAGTTCCTTAGTCTTAAGACACATCTAGTGATTAGGTGGACACTCAACCCAACCCCTAGAGACTTAGAAGAGTTAGCCATAGGAATAGGTCATGCCTTGGGGTGTTAAAATTTGATATATAAATCCTCACTTCCTTCTTCAAGTCAAACTCCAAATCATATCAACTCAACTTCCTTCTTCAAATTTTCAAATCATGAATCAATTCCAAATGATCTCCAATATCATGATTGAAATTGATTTAAATCAATTTCTAAGTCACTGATTCTCAAAAAATCAATTCAAATGAAATTTTCTCAAACTCATTTATTTCACATATAAATGAAATATAAATTCAAATCATGATTAAACCCAAAAAATCAAATCCAAATTTCAAAATATTTCCTAAGTCCTTTGATTCCCTCATGGACTTAGCCTAAATCATCAAAATCAATTCAAATTCAAGAAATTTTCTCATAACCCATTTATATTCTCATTTATATTCACATATATAAAATGAAATATAAATTCAAATCAATCAAACTAAACCAAAAAATCAAATCCAAATCAAAAAATCTTTCCTAAGTCCTTTGATTCCTCATGGACTTAGCTCAAATCAAGTTCAAATCAAATTCATGAAATTTTCATAACCATTTATATTCTCATTTATATTCACATATATAAATGAAATATAAATTCAAACAATCAAACCAAATCCAAAAAATCAAACTCAAATTCAATCAAAATTCAACCTAAGCCTTTCAAGTCAAATTGAACTTAGCAAATTCAAATCAATTCAAACTTTGATTTTCTTCATGATTCAATCAATCCTTCAATCATGAATCTAAAAATAAATAGAAACTTCAATGATCAAACCAAA
This sequence comes from Cymbidium sinense, assembly GCA_021442155.1. Lineage (NCBI taxonomy): Eukaryota > Viridiplantae > Streptophyta > Magnoliopsida > Asparagales > Orchidaceae > Cymbidium > Cymbidium sinense. The sequence continues at coordinate 167,604,976 of CM038220.1, forward strand.
ACTAAATTCAAAAAATCAAACCCAAGTCATACTCATGTTCACCCTTTTGAACTTGAAATTGTCAAATGAATTAAAACCCATTTGACATCAAATCACTTGCAAATGGATTTATATTTCAATCATAAGTCCATATGTGAGTTCAATCAAACTCAAATCAAGCTTTGACCAAGCCATTTGACACTTAGGCTCACTTGACCCAAAGTGACCTAAAGTACCCTTATGAGCCAAATTCTAATCCTAACCAAATTGGATTGAACTCCCACTAAGCTCATCATGATCAACAATCATCATGAGATGATCAATCACTCAAATTGGGTCAAACCAAGTCAAACCTAAGGGTTGACCAAGTCAACATTTAGCCAAAATGAAACCTAAACTAGCCAAAATACCATATAGGCCAAATTGATTGAAACCATTGATCAAAACTCATTCATGATCAATGTTTGAACTTGACCAAGTCATTTGAGCCTAACCTAGAATTGGCCACTTGACCCAACTTGACCTAAAAAAAGTCAAAATGTGTCAAAACTTGATCTAAGCCAAATTGATTGAAACAAATGGGTCAAGTTCATTCCATAATGATTGTTGAACTTGACCAAAGCCTCAATTGGCCAACTAGACCCAACCAAGCCCAATTGACCATGAACCCAACTTGACCTAAAGGTCAAATTGAGCCAAAATCAAATAAAACCAAATTGATTGGAAACAAAGATACCAATCCATTTCAAATGACCAACCAAACATAAACCAACCCATGACCTAACCCAAATAGGTCAGGTCAAATTGGTCAACTTGACCCATTTGACCTAAATGAACTCAAATGAACCAAAACCAAATATAAACCAAATTGAACCAAACCAAAGCCAAAACATTTCAAATGGTCATATGAACTTGACCCCTTGGTTTGACCCATAACCAATTGGTCAACTTGACCAAGTTGACCCATTTTGACCTAAATGGGTCAACATGAGCCAAATCATATCAAATCAACTCCAAATTCATTGAAACTTGGCCCAACCCATTTTCAATCATACCAAACATATTCAAATTGAAATCAAGCAACCATTTTACCCTAGTCCATAGGGTAATTTTGGCCAAATTCACTTAGAATTTGGTCAAACCACTTGGCACTCTAGTGGACCAAGTGGACACTAGTGAATGTGGTGCACCTAACCCAATGGGTTTGGGTCAGCCAACCAACCCAAGGCTAAACTGACCACCTCACTTGAAATTAAGCACATGGAATCCCTCCACTCACTCACATGGAGCTCCACTACTCCACTCCACTCAAAATTGAATGCACACCTCAAAAATAACAAACCCATAAGGAGGTCAATTGGATCAAAAGGAGCTCACACTGATCCTTCTGGGGAGATATACTCCCCTAATTCCATTTCAATTCATCCTCTCAATTGATTGAGCTGGGAAGCAAGCTTTTCCAAGCTCCCAAGCTTAGAGTGAAATCATTTTCCATTTCTTCTTTTCTGTAAAATAGGGAGCTCCAAAAATCCATCTCACCCAATACTCAAACCAAGCCAATTCCTCCTTCAAGCACCTCAGAATCAAAACTCACCCAACCTTCTTCCAAGTTCTCCAAAGGCAAGGGAGGTACTTGACCAAGACCGAGCTCAAGTGAAGAGTTGGTCATGGAAAGATCCACCCAATTTCAACCTCAAAACTTCAACAAAGCTTCGCTCCACTAGACAAGCTTCCAAGGGAATCAAACCGGATAGCCCGATGAGGAATGAAAGCTTAATTAGCCATGTGGTCCTTTGTGAAGAAGTTTCATCCCATGAGAAAGCTAGGATGTGGATCTCTTGCATGATGATGGTGTTGAGTTCAATCCAAGCTCAATCGAAGCTTGATCTGCCATGGAAGGTGGACTCTCAGGGAGAACAAGATGAATCATGGCCATCCATCCATGCATTTTGGATGGATGACCATGATTAATGTGATATCATTTTAATCCTTTAATCGCATCATCTAATCCTTGATCGACGAAGGAGAAAGCATAGCACCCACCGGATGCTATGATGATACATGACCTCCCATCACCATGGAAAAGCATGCCGTCTCCTCCACGGATTAGCTACATAATTTATTAATTAATTATAATTAATCATGGAAACTTCAAATATTCATATCTAAGTGTAAAAAAATCAAAAAATATGAAATAAATTGCATATGAAAGATAATTAAATGTAGAATATTATAAAATTAATTTTGATGGATTTTGAATAGTTATTTTCTTAATTTGGTTTTATTGGGAATGTAATTAGGCTAATTACTTATTATTACTTAATTAATCTCAAACTTCATGTGTATTTAGTGGGATGACTTCCTCCCCTAATTTTCTTGGGATTTATTAATGGTTTAATTAGAATTGGATTCATTCTACTACTCTAATGTAATTAATAATACTATGTAATCAGTTTTAATCCCTTGATTGAGTTAATTAAGGTTTGTTTAAATGAATGAGGTTTAAAATAATGGGATATTTTAAGCTATTCTTAAACTCCTTTCTTCCTTAATCCAAATTAATTAAGGATTAATCCACTAATTACCTAATTAACTTGATAAAATTTAAAAAAGCCTTTTAGAACCTAACTAATCCATCTTGGGTAGATGCTTAGGTGTTCAATAACCTAAGTACATTAAGGAAATCAAAATCCAACTCACATGTGTGAGAGGGATTATGAAAGTACTTAAAATAAACCCTTTAGTTTAATTAATCACTAATCATGAGCCAAATTGCATTAGGCCCTTTTCTTCCTAGGTGCATTGTTGATTTAAATTCCTTGTGTGTTTTATGTCATATCATTGGCTCATAATTATTTGATTAAGTATGGTGGTGGTGTAAGGGTAATTAACACACTTAATTCACACCTTAACCTAAAAAATATAAAAATCACCTAATGATCTAAGAACAAAACTAAATTAACTCACATATGGGGGAAATGGGTTAGGACCAGCAAACATTCTCACATTTCTAAATCAAACATAAAGCAAATTCAAAACAAAAAATCACATTAAACAAACTTTGATTCACTTTAACTTTCATTTCATAGGATTATCTTTAGAATTAATTAGGTGAATGAATTTACATTGCTTTCATCACTTTATTTCTTTCCTAGCATGCTAAATGTATGTGTCATATGAAATCATGCATTCATTCTTTAAAAAATCAAATTAAAATGAAATGTTTCTTTATGTCAAATTGCATGTTTTTGGCTAAAGTAAAAATATGAATGGCTATTATCACTATTAAATTCAAAAAATTATTTTCAAAACTTATAAATCAAATATCAAAACTAAAAGGTATGCTACTTATACTTATTTATAAGCTTGCATGTGAATATAAAAAATGTGTCTTATTTTCTTCCTTTCTTTCCTCTTAACATGGATTTGAATAAGATTTGCAAAGTGTATAGTTCATTTTAAAAGAATATAACACACTTAAAATCTACCTATCATCTTCCATGTTATAACTTAAGAAGGATCTTTACATTCACATATAAATTAAACAATCAAACCAAAAAATTAAATAAACATAAACTTTGCATCTTTCTTTTTTCCATTTATTTTTTTTTGTACATGCATATGTATTTAAGGAAAGTGGTATATGGACAACCCCGGGTTGTGAGGCTTTAAGTAGCCCTAAGTAGGTCTTGTACCTTACACCCCTCTAACAAATGTAATCAGTACTCACTTATGCCTTTCATACATACATGTGCATATGAATAAAGGATAAAAGAATAACCCTTTTCTACTTAATGAAAATCATGCATCATAAAGCATTTAAAATTTTCTTAAGTATTTACTTAGCATTCATCATTCATAGCTAAACATTCTCATTTGCATGTATAGATATGCTTAGATTCATCCATATGCATGTTATATACATGTTGGGAAAGAAATGAAGTGATGTGTGTTTTGTGATATTATTTCAATTTTACTTAATCTTAAAATGCCTTTCTTTTGAATAGGTTTGTTTAGAGTTGATCTAAACTTAGGATTAATTAAAACATAAGAAACATTCACTAAATAAAAAAATTCAAAATAAATAAACATGACTTTTAGAAATTACTAAGGAAGGAAAGAGAAGTTCTCTTTTTTTCCTCTCTTTACAACTTAGTAATTAATTGTAGGATTCACCAAATTAAATAAAATCATCAAAATAAAATCAACCCAAATCAACTAAACACTTAAATGAAACCACCATCTAAGTTGAACATTTCACACTTAAAAAATCTAAACCTTAAAGCCATATAAGCATATACACAAACCTTTAAAGCACATACATTACTAAGTCACCATTCTAGCTTTAGGTTAGGGCGGTGCATGGTTTGATGTTTTTTTTATTTGATATTTTATTTAGTCTGGATGTTAGGTGAATATAGAATGAATGGTACATGATTTAGTCTAATCATTATTTTCTATAGGGATTGTGCTTAAATGTAATAAAAATATAAATTTTGTGTAGTGCTTATACCCCTAAGCATAATCCAATAGGCGTGGACTTGGTTACCCATGTGGTGCTAAGTCCAATATGCTTGGGATTTGTATGGTTTGTTTAGCTAATTCTATTGCGTGTTAATTAGATTTACTTTTCCTTTTCATGTAATTTTTGCAATTAGGATTTTGGAATGATTGTTATGGGGATTAGGATGAGCATTGGTTATAAATATGTCTTATATACCATGTGAAACCTAGCAACACCATCATCAAGAAGGAACCAAAAGAAGAAAGAAGGAACCAAAAAGAAGAAAGAAGAAAGAAGAAAGAAGATAATAAGAAATGAAAATTTCCTTCTTGATTGTAATTAATTCATTTGTAATCTGGGTTATATAAGGGTAGAGCTTGGCCACCTAATTTATTTTCGAGTTTGTGTGGTAGTGCCCGACCACACTTGACCTTTTATTCTTTTGCACTAGCTTTATAAAATGTTTGATATTTGTTTAGTTTGTGCATTAAGATGGAATCCATTTCCTAATTTCTTTCTTGCTTGATGTATGGCCTGGATGACGATTAGGCTCTTAGAAAAATAAATATATCTTTTACCAAATTAATCAACTCAAAATTAAAAATAAATAATTCATAACCTCACCTAAAAGCTTAGGTTAAAATCAAGATAAAAAAAATTAGTAATCCTTTGGATGAGTATTACTTTTTCTCATGCATAAAAGCATATTATTTCACTCTTGATTGAGCTTTTCTAGAGAACTTGGCTTGACCAAAGCCATGGTGGAAACACACCTCCTTATCTTTGATTTTGGCCCATAATCTAATTTCTCATGCATTAGGCATACAAATCCTATAGCTTGAGTCAAGTGATTGTCCAAAAATAAAAATAAAATATAATACAAGCTGCATTAGACTTAGGTCATTTTTCATGCCCTTACATGATCTAGTCTATTAGAGAGTGAGTTTAAAGACTTTGTCTCTTTCTAAATAAATAACAACCTTGCTATCTTGCATAAACATAAGACTTGCCTACATGAATTTAAAACCGTAGGGGGAGTGTTGACCAAATTTAGGATGAGCTCTCAATCCCTCCATCTTAGACATTGGACTCCTCTTAGACTTTAAAATCCTTGGTCTTACATCTAATGATTGGGTGGACACTTTGATTTAACCACAATCTTCAAAAATCTAAATTTTCAAACCTAAATCAATTCCAACTTAATTTTTTTCTCCAAACTCAAATCAATGCCACATGATTGAAACCCATGATTGAAATCTATGATTGAAATTAGAAATTCCAAATCTTGCCTAAGCCCTTTGATTTCCCTTCATGGACTTAGCCTAGATCATAATCAAATTACTCCAAACTCATGAAATTTTCCCACAACTCATTTATATTATCATATTAAATGAAATATAAATTCAAATCAATCAAACTAAATCCAAAATTCAAGTTCAAATCACAAATCTTTTCTAAGTCACTTTGATTTTTTCTTGGACTTAACTAGATCATGATCAAATCACTTCAAACTCATGAAATTTTTCTCATAACCATTTATATTCTCATTCATATCACATATATAAATGAAATATAAATTCAAATCAACTAAATACAACAATCAAATCCAAAGTTCAAAATCTTTTAAGTCACTTTAATTTCTCTTAGGACTTAGCATGATCAAATCAAATCACTTAAAATCATCAAAATTTTCTCATAACCCATTTATATTCACATATATAAATGAATTATAAATTTAAACAACCAAAACCAACTCCAAAAATCAAACTCAAAATCAATCAAAATTCAATCTATGCCTTCAAGTCAAAATCTTGAACTTAGCCAAATCAATTTCAAATCAAGCCAAATCGTTGATTTCTTTTCATGATTCAATCAATCATACAATCATAAATCCAAATATAAATACAAACTTCAATGATCAAAACTCTATTCAAAATCAACCAACTCAAACTCATGTTCACCCTTTGAACTTGATTGTCAATAAATCAAAATTTGACTTCAAATATCTTGCAAATGGATTTATATTTCAATCATAAGTCCATATAAGTTCAATCAAACTCAAATCAAGCTTTGACCCATTTGACCCACTTAGGCTCACTTAACCCAAAGTGACCTAAAGTACCCATGAGCAAATTCTAATCCTAACCAAATTGGATTGAACCAAGCCCACCTAAACCTCTCATCATGATCAACAATCATTATGAGATGATCAATCACTCAAATTTGGTCAAACCAAGTCAAACCTAAGGGTTGACCAAGTCAACACTTAGCCAAAATGAAATCCAACATATCCAAAATCCACTATAGGCCAAATTGATTGAAACCATTGATCTGAGTTCATTCATGACTAATGTTTGAACTTTACCAAGTTAGCATTTGAGCATAACCTAACCCAATTGACCACTTGACCCAAGTTGACCCAACTTGACCTAAAAAAATCAAAATGTATCAAAATGTGAACTAAGCCAAATTAATTGAAACCAATGGGTCAAGTTCATAAACTTGTTGAACTTTGAGTCTCAATTTTTCAACTAGACTTTAGCCCAATTGATCACCCACAACTTGATATAAAGGTCAAATTGAGCCAAATTCAAACTTAACCAAAATTGATTGGAAACAAAGATACCAATCCATTTCATATGACCAACCAAACATGAACCTACCCATGACCTAGGTCAAATAGGTCAAATGGGCAAATTGGTCAACTTGACCCTTGACCTAAATGAATCAAATGAACCAAATTCAAACCTAAACCAAATTGAATCAAACCAAAGCTACCAAAATATTTCAAATGGTCATGTGAACATGACCCAACCCTTGGTTTGACCCAACTTGACTATTTGGTCAACTTGACCCAAGTTGACCCATTTTGACCTAAATGGGTCAACATGAACCAAATCACATCAAACCAACTCCAAATTCAATGAAACTTGGCCAAACCTATTTTCTCATCATACCAAATATACCCAAACTAAAATCAAGGTTAAATGACCATTTTACCCCAATGCCATAGGCTAAATTTTGGTCAAATCCTCTCCATAACTACTTGGCACTCTGTTAGTGGATCAAGTGAACACTAGGGAGTGTGGTGAACCCAACCCAATGGGTTTGGATTAGACCAACTTAGCCCAATGGCCAAACTGACCACATGCTTTGAAATGGCCACAAGGGAATCATGTCTCCACTTGTTTTGAGCACATGGGGAGTTCACCATTCCACTCCTCGGCCAAATAAAATGATCTAGACCTAACAAACCCACTAAATCAAGGTAATTGATTAAAAATGGCAAGCTCTTGTTCGATCGTCTGATTGCCAAAGGGGGAGATATACTCCCCCTAATTTAACAAAATTTTCACACTCCCTCAGTCGATTGAAGCATAGGAACTCAGAGCAAGTCTTAGAGAGTCTTCCCAAGCTTCTTAGAGAGGGTTTGAAATCTATATTTCTCAGTTTTCATCACTTGAAAACATGGGAACTCCACTGAAAATTGAACTTACTCCACACTCCAAATTAGCTCAATTCTCTTTGCAAGCTCCAATCAAGTCGTGTTCACCTAAGCTCTTTCCCAAGCTCCAAAGGCAAAGGAGGAGTGCTCTAGACCAAAGCCGAGCTCAAGGAAAGGAGAAGTTGACCCATAGAAGCATCCACTCAATCTCAAGAGCTCAAACTTTTAGCAAAGCTTTGTCTCAACCAAATGAAGCTTCTCCAAGGGATTGAATTGATCACCTCTGGTGAGGTATGCCATTTTTTTGAGCTTAAGTTCAATGTATGTTGGTCCTTTGTGAAGTAGATTTCAATCTTATGTTGATCTAGCTGTTAGATGGACTTACTCATGCTTAGATGGTGCGGGTTAATTTTCATTCCAATCCGAGCTCAATCGAGCTCAGATCATGGCGTCAAACATGGACGATCTCCATGGCTCATAGAGAGCGACAGGGATGAATCTCCGGCCATCCATCCATGCATTTTGGATGGACGACCGAGATTAAAATGCATAGCACTTATGGATTTATCCCTCTGATCCACAACTTTAATCTCGATTGTCGATCCTTGATCAATGCTAAGGGCCAAATTGGCTCATGATGATAACTTTAATATCCAATCCCACTACACCATGTGGAAAGCGCATGCTGCGTCAGAGACACACGTGGCACCGACGAGATTAATAATATAATTAGGGTTTTAAATGATTTAATTAATCACCAAACCTTCCTAAATTCATATCTAAGTGTAGAAAAATCAGAAAAGTATGAAATAAATTACATTGGATAGATAATTGAATATAAAATATTCTAAAATTAATTTTAATTAAGTTTGAATAGTTCTTCTCTCTGAATTTGGGTTTTATTAGGAATGTAATTTTGCTAATTACCCCCTAATTACTCTGCTGATTAATCCCAAACTTCTTGGGTAGAATTAGAGGGATGACTTCTACCTTCCCTAATTTTCTTGGGATTTATTGGTGACTTAGTTAGAGAGATTGCTTGATTATTTCCTAATTACTCCCTTTATGTAATTAAGCTTAATTAAGGGTATAATTAGTGGTTTAACCCTATTATTGAGTCAATTAAGTTTTTGATTAAGTGAATGTGAGGTTTAAAGAATAATTTTGGGATAGTTTCCTTAAGATGTTTCCTAAACCCCCCTTTTATTCCTTAATCCATCCTTAATTAAGGGTTAATTCACTAATTACTCCCTTATTTAATTTTATAAAATTCTAAAACTTTTCAAAACTCAATTAATCTATCTTGGGTAGATGCTTAGGTGTTCAAGAGCCTAAGTACAACTAAGGAAATCAAAATCTGACTCACATGTGAGAGGGGTTATGAAATTACTTAAGTTAAACCCCTTAGTTTAATTAATCATTAATCATGAGCCAAATTGCATTAGGTCCCTTTCTTCCTAGGTGCATTGCAAATTTAAATTCCTTGTGAGATTTTATGTCATCTCATTAGCTCATAATTATTTGGTTAGTTATGTTAAGGTGGTATATGTAAGGGATAATTAACACACTTAATTCATACCTTAACCTAATAAAAATATAAAATGAATCTAATCATCTAAAAATTTAATTAAAACAACAAACATATGTGGGAATGGGTTAGTAATAGCAAACTCACCTCACATTTCTCAAATTAAATCAAACTCAAAATAGAATCAAACCTTCTTTAAAAATAATTTGATTTTCTTTAAGCTTTCTTATTGCATAAGATTATCTTTAAGAATTAATTAGGGTGAATGTGTTTCTTATCCAATTTTCACATACACATATGAATGTATGAAAGGCACATATGAATGTATGAAATGCATAAGATTTATGTGTGCATGTGAAAATGGATAAGAAAACCTCACTTCTACTTAATGAAAATCATGCATCATAAAGCATTCAAATTTTCTTAAGTAATTTATTTAGCATTCATCATAAAGTATGCCAAACATTCTCATTTGTATGTATAGATATTCTTAGAATTTATTCATATGCATTTTATACATGTTGGGAAAGAAATGAAGTGATGTGTGTTTTATGATATTAATTCACTTTACTTAATCTTAAGATGCCTTTCTTTTTGAATAGGTTTGTTTAGAGTTCATCTAAACTTAGGATTAATTAAGACACATAATAAGACATTCACTAAAAAAAATAAACTTGAATCTACTTTAGAAGTTACTTGGGATTTGTATGGCTTGTTTAGCTAATCTCTATTTTATAGGTGTTAATTAGATTTACTTTTTTTCATATATTTTTTGCAATTAGGATTTTGGAATTATTGTTATGGAGGATTAGGATGAGCATTGGTCATAAGATTACATCTTATGTACCATGTGATAGCAACCACCTTCCAACCATCAAAGAAGGAACCAAAGAAGAAGAAGAAAAGAAGAAAAAAAAAGAATGAAGAAATGAAGCTTGAAGACCCCCATAACAATGAATTCCTTGCTTAATTGTACTTAATTAATTTGTAATCTAGGTTATATAAGGGTAGAGCTCAGCTACCCAATTTGTTTTCGAGTTTGTGCGGTGGTGCCCGACCATAATTGGCCTCTTATTCTTTTGCGTTAGCTTTATAAATTGATTGATGATTTGTTTAGCTTGTGCATTAAGATGACATCCTTTTCCTAGTTTCTTCTTTTCTTGATGTATGACCTGGATGTGGATTAGGCTCTTAGGAAAAAATAAATCTTCTACCAAATTTAAAAATTAAAAATTAAAATAAAGAACTCATAATCTCACCTAAGGCTTAGGCTAAATAAAAATTCAAGATAAAAGAATTAGCAACCCCTTAGCTGAATGAGTATTTCTTTTATAACATCATGCACAAATGCATATTATTTTCACTCTTGATTGGAGGGCATCCACCTTAGCTAGAAAAACTTGGCTTTACCTTTAAGAGCCATGGTGGAAACACACCTCCTCCCTTCTCGTTGATTTTGGCCTATAATCTTACTTCTCATGTATTAGGCATATAAATCCAATAAGCCTGAGTCATATAATTGTCCAAAAATAAAAATAACATGTAATATGATTTTCATTAGATTTAGGTCATTTGAAGCATATCCTTATATGATCTAGTCTCTTTAGGGAGTGAGTTTAAGGATTTAGTTTCTTTCAAGATAAATAATAGCCTAGGTATCTTGCATAAAGCATAAGACTTGCCTACATGTATTTAAAATCATAGGAGTTAGTTGGAGGCCACCCCCAGGCAATTGTAAGTCCAAGGAGTAGGGTGGTTTGTCCCCTCTTGTGGAGGCAAACCAAATACCCATTTTTGCCTTAGATCTAGGTCGTGCTTTCGACCCTTGCCAAAGCTCTCTAGATTTAGGTTCAGATACTGCTTCTCCCCTTTGGGGGCCCTAAGCATAAATCCTCACCTCTTACGCATTTCCATAACCTTGTAATATAAAATTATAAGCCCTAAACTTCTAATTAAAAGTCAACTCAAATGAATAATTCAATTTAAAAAATGTAAAGCCCAACTATAAGATAGTTTGAGATGCTTGCTATGTTTCCTAGCATCATGAGCATCTCCTACTTATCTTACTTTGGCTTTGATAATAAGTCCCTCTCTTTGATCAATCCCATTAGATCTTTCAAAAATAAACTAATCGATTGATAGTCCTACCTATTGAAATCTTTATAGACAATGATCATTTACCTTAATCGTGAGTATTCTTAAGGAATATCATTCCTTAGGATGTAATTAACTATGGGGGCTTGCCCCTATAGGAAACTTAATGAACCCAATTAAAAATAAACCCTACTTTACTTTTTCATGTAAAGTAGGAGAAGAATCTCTGGTACATTATCCCGCAGACCCATAAGTCCTTAAGAGTCCTTATTTAGGTGATTAAGTCCATTGTAGGATGGTTGCTTCTATCTTTTGAGATAGTACACCTTCCCCTCGATGCCATGGTGTCCACCTAAAGAAAGAAGTAATCATCATATTGAATTTCCTCTCTCTTCTTTCCTTGCTCTCTTTTTGTCTTCATCTTTCTTTTTGGGAGGGATGAAGATAAGAAGAAGAAAACCAAAGAAGAAGAAGGGAGAAGATTTATTGATGATGATGATTGCCTTCACTTATGAATGAAATATATTTTTTCACCCATAGATTCTTCTAGCGACTCCGCTGGAGATGGTTCCTCTCTCTATCTTTGGTAAATGATCATTTTCTCTAAGTATCGATAGTGGGTTTGTACTTTTGTATGAACCCAAGACTATCTTTCTTTCTCTTGGAACTTAGCTTATTTCATCCTTAAGTTAAGCTAGCCAACATCTTTAGGTTTTGGGACCTCTCCCCATGTTGGTCTTAAAACCCCAGTTCTCCAATGGGTGAAAAAAATTTAAAGAAAAGAAAATGATAAAGACTTCCTTACCATTTTATGGTAAGGAAAGGTTCATTTCAAAAATAAAAGAAAATAAATCCTTCATAAAAGTCTTGCTTTTCAAAAGCACTCTTCAAAATGCACATAATAAAATATTTTGCAAAAAATTTTCCTAAATCACCTTCATCTAGCAATCTTCATGATTGTTACATGTAGGATCATCTTTACAAAAATAAAATTTTAAACAATCATAATTTTCTAAAAGCACAAATGAACTTCTTCACTCAATTCATTTTGATGAAAACTTCATTATTCAATAATAAAATTCCAACATTCCCAAATTTTCAAAAAAGCACCAAAATTTGAAGATGGGCCTTTCCATTCAATATATCCAAATATGTTGAATAAATGTTACATTTTCAAGCCAAAATCACAACTTTGAAATTCCACTCAACACATTCTACATGTGTTAAGTTAGAATTTTCAAATTTTCCAAAAGCACATGTGAACATTTCCATTCAATATACCCACATTTATTGAATGGAGGTTTCATTTTCAATCAAAATCAAAAATAACATTTCAAAAGCACATATGAAACCTCCATTCAATATACCCATTTATTGAATGACATTATTTTCAATCAAAATCAAAATAAATTTTAAAAGCACATATGAACATCTCCATTCAATATACCCAAATTTATTAAATGGAAATTTCATTTCAAATAAAATAACATATTTGAAATGCCACTTAACATATTCCATATTTGCTAAGTGTGGATTTCTCTTTCAAAAAAAAAAAAACAAACACATGAAAATGAAGCATAATTAATTTTCATCTTACATACCCAAATTTGTTAAATGAAATCTCTCTTTTCAAAATCAACAAAAATAAAATTTTCAAAACATTTTGGAACTTCATTTAGCATACCATTTGCTAGAAGTCTCCAAAATCAAAACACAAAAAATTGAAATATACCTTGGAATTTCATTTAGCATACTCAAATTTGCTAAGTAAAATCTCCATTTCAAAAACAAAATTTTCAAAACACTTTTGGAACTTCATTTTTAGCATACCCCATTTTCTAAGGCGAAGTCTCCAAAATCAAAACACAAAAATTTGAAACATACCTTGGAATTTCATTTAGCATACTCAAATTTGCTAAGTGAAATCTCCATTTCAAAAATAAAAATTTTCAAAACACTTTTGAACTTCATTTTTAGCATACATTCTAAGTGAAGTCAAAATCAAACACAAAATTTGAAACATATCTTGAATTTCATTTAGCATACTCAAATTTGCTAAGTGAAATCTCCATTTCACAAAATTTTCAAAACACTTTTGAACTTCATTTTAGCATACCCCAAATTTGCTAAAGTGAAGTCTCCAATTTTCAAAATCAAAATCATCAAAACAAAAGAAACACATTAGATTTTCTTAGCATACTAAAATTTGCTAAGGATCCTATTTTAAAAAAAATTCAAAAAAAAAAAACACACTTGGATTCTCATTTAGCATACCCAAATTTGCTAAATGTGAATTCCATTTTCAAACCAAATCAAAGCAAACAAAAAAAAGAAACAATTATTTTCAAACACTTCACTTAGCATACCCAAATTTGCTAAGTGAGTGAATTCCAAAATATCAAATCAAAAACAAAATCAATTGACCCTTACTTTAACATAATCAAATTTGTTAAAGGAAAGGGTCCTCAAATCAAATCTAATTTCAAACACAAACCTATGGAAGCATATTTTTAAAAATATTTGAACCCATTTTCAACATACCTAAATTTGTTGAAAGTGGATTCCATATTCAAAATTCCTCTTTCAGATCAAATCTCTAAATCCATTTGAACCCCACTTAACATTTCAAGATGTTGGATGTGGGTTCAAATTTTAAATTAAAATTCAAGTCAACAAAATAGAAATCGATCCAAGTTTATTTTCAACATTGCATTCTCAATAGTCTCAATTGCAACTAATTCGCCAATTTTAGTTGATTGATATGGCTAAGTATGTGTTACCTTTCCTGGATGGACTTGGCTTGATTAGCCACCGCCATCTCGATTACCCACCTCATCCATTTGGATGAGATTTTGAGGGGAGGATTACTGTGAGGGCACTCCTCACAACTATTAACAGGACAGGCTGGAAGTCGGTCATTCATTGATGCCATCGATTGATATCCCCTCATAAGAGGAAAGGTGATATCTATAGCAAGTCCGCTGTGATCAACACCAATCTCGTGCCTCGTGGTTTTTGTTACCCCAAGTGAGGGCTAGCACCCACTCATTAGCACTCAAGGGTAAGGCTTAATCCCAGATTGCCTCCCAACTTTGAGGTTGGGTCTAGCTCACTCCACTCACCCTACCGTGACTCGTGAGGAGGAACAAAATACATGATTAAGCTACCATACACACATCCATGGAGATGGAGGCGCTACATGCATTATTAAGAGTTTCTATTTTGACTTCCCACCTTACAAGAACCCATTTTCATCCTCTCTGGTCTATGAGAGGATGCTGAGGATCTACTTCACCTCCACCATCTGAGCATCAACCACGCTAGCCAAAGTAGAGGTAGTCCCTTTGTTCAGCCGTTATGAGCTTAGGACATTTTAAGTCTGAGCTCAATTTGACTTGAGATATATCCTCGTAGCATGGGAAACATCGACGGTAGAGAGGCCGAGGCCCATACTAGTTCATCACTAGGGAGAGAGTGAGGTTTGTCTGCAGCCTCGACTCATTGATTTTCCACATGCACTACCCGCAATCATACAGATAATATTCCTATGACCCATCATAGGAGGAGGGTCCCTATTCTGATAGAGTCAGTGGTGTCTCCACCACACCGCTCTACCCCCCATTCACCATCACCCATTCATGTCACATCATCTCCAGTTCCACTGAAGGCCATGAAGGCCACATCCAGGGAGAAGTAGACCCCTTTGGTGATTCAGCTATGGCCGAGGGATCCTATTCCATCTACACCACCTATTGTGGTGAGGTCAAGCTCTCCCTCTGACCTTCGCCTAGGTGGAAAAGGAATACACCCAAGCATGTGGTCATCCCTTCACCAACACCACCGCAGGACATGAGATGGTTGCAGCTGTAGAGGAGAGCAGATGATAGCCCTGCACCCATGATCATAGAACCTCCTGGAGTGTCACCCTCATCAAACAAAGAGTGTATTTCTTCCAGAGTACAATCTCATAGATTGATTCTCCAAGAGGAGGTCGGTGCCTCTCACATGATATGATCACACCACGCCAAAAGACATTTGTGCTGCTCGTGATTGATCATTCTTTAGATGAGATAGTGGCTCATTATTTCATGGAAAAGAAGGAAATTGGGATACGATTGGTCTGATGAGGAGAAGGTTAGCTTTGATTCTAATGAAGATGATTTGTTGGGAGACTGGGTTTGCATGGTAGATACTGGGGATTCTCCTAGAGAGCAAGAAATGGAAGGTGATGAGGCGAGCAAGAAGACATAACCCAACACCTCCTAGACAAATAAAGATGAGAAAGATGAAAAGATGAAGATGAGAGAAGACTTGAGAAGTATCTTAGCATTCGTAATCAAGCTTAGTTCATTTACCTAGATTAGTCCTGAGTTAGTGCATGTCTTGACCCAAGACTTACCTCCTGAGAAAGGTAGCAAGCATGTATAGGAAAGTACCTCCATACAAGAAAAGACATCAAGTCCATGGTTGAGCAAGTAGTGAAGGAAGTGTTGGCTCAAGCCCGGGAGGATCATCGCCAAAGGGTAGACCTACCTAGGAATTTGATGCAATCCAATATCCCAAGGGTTTTGTGCCACCTTCCTTCAAGATTTTGATAAGGGAAACCGACATATCACCCATTTCGTAGCTTGTTGCAACACCGGGTGGTAGATGCTTTACTTTTCCGTCTCTTCATTAGTAGCTAGTGATAGCTTTGATTGGTATAACTTCCAATAGTGAAGATATTTGTCGAGTTGAGCAACTCTTCATCAAGAGGTTTGTCGAGCAAAGAAAGGGTCAGGTGATCTCATTGTAGCACAACAACACCCGTGAGTCCCTTATTGACTACATTCTGATAACTGAGTATGAAATGAGCCAAATACTGAACAACATGCCATTGAGATTCTTCTAAAGAATATCCATGGCCCTCCTTCATGCTTAAGGCTTCACTATCAAAACTTTGAGAAGTTAATCAACAAGGCTATCTACAAGGAGAGGCCAAATAGTTGCCTTTTCAAGATCGCCTAAGCCGGCCAAGGTATATGAGAAGGAATAAGGACAAGTGGTAGTGGGAAGCAACTAGAGAGGCCCAAGAGACCATGACCTCGCAGCCCACCTCCTCTACCACCACAGAGATAGCCCTACCAACCTCCACAGCAGCCTCTATACCGCACCACCTCCTCACCACACATCATCAAGCAAGGGTACACATACCCGCTGTGTATGGGTCCACCTACTCTTTTAGATAAGATTTAAGCCTTATTCATTTAAGAGGGAGGTAATCAAGAAGATCTTTAAGAATCTCTTAAAGAAGCCTTTTTAGCTACCCAAGCCTAGAGATCGAGGAAGTGGGCAAAAGCCATGATCCTAACTTTTGCCCCTACCACCACATGCTAGGTCATGTTTGGAAGATTGCTTCACATTTAAGGATTGGCTTGAACATAGCTTCAAGACCTATAGTTATCCCAAGGAATACCTTGGAACAACCATCCAGTTCCATTAGGTAATCCTTGGGGATACTTGTGATCCTTCCAAAACCAAAGAAGGTTGGGATATCTCCTTATCCAAAACCTCTAAAAAGATTATTCAAGATCAAGAAACTTTCCTCATGCAGTGACCAAACCTCCAACATCAAGGAAGGTTTGCAAGTTGCCGTGCCAACTCAAGGAAAGGGGAGCTCAGAGAGTATCTGCATGGGATAGCCCAAGAGCAAACCACCAACCGAATCTAGCCTACCATTATCTACCACATCAAGAGTACTTCTACCTTCTTTTCTCTTCTACTAAGAACTCGTATGGATAAGGGCATCAAATCCCTTACCCCACTTACTTTACTTGATTTCTACTTTGTACCTCCTATCAAATCCAAGAAATTAAAGAATAAAGCTAGTTTGAATTACATCTGTCACTCGATGGGTTGTCACTTCTATTCCTAATGATAACTCTTCAAGTCAAAATAACTATAACATTTGATCTTCCTTCTTTTGAGAGTTGATTTTCCACTCAATACTATGGTTCCTCTTGAGATAGACTTGGAATCATCCAAGGGTCCCATAGGAGAAGCTAGGTGAGCCCTGATGCGTAGAACCTTCCATTACCTACCATAAGAGATCAACCTCAAAGTCAATGGCAAGGTTCTACCTCCTAGGGCAGCACCTCAAGATAGAGGGAAATAAGTCATTGGTGTAGAGGATCGAGAAGCCCCTCCATAAGATGCTCCACCCTTGGATATGCTTGTGGAGGATTAGCCCAAGGTGGACTACAATGTTCTCTCTCATCTAAGAAGGTTGTCATCTAAGCAAAGCATATATGATTCCCTTATCTTATCCAAAGAGATGAGGGAATCATTAATCAAGGCTCCTTGATCCTGAGATATGCTTAGCTCAAACCTATGGTGAGGAGGCACATTAAAAAGAAGCTCGGGATCACTTTCAGATGAAGACCTTCTTGATAGAGCACAACCCCCTACATTACAATTGACATGGGAAGATTCAAACTGCTAGAGTTCTCATCGAGTGCATCATGAACATTATGAGTCTAAAGACTTGCCTATTTGAGGATCAACATTCCACACTCAAGAGGAGATCGATGATGTTGAGAGGATTCAATGAACAAGGTGAGAGGGCTTTAGTTCCATAGTGTTACCTTTGGAGATAGGTGATGGAAGACAAGCCAAGTTTTACATCATTGATTTGAATACTTCATTCACCGCTTTGCTGGTAGGCCTTGGATACATCAAACAAGATGATTCCATCCTCCCTCCATCAATGCATCAAGTTCAGAAAGGATGAGAATGAGTACTGTGTCAAAGGTGATGAAAAGCCATTTTCAATTAGAGAGGTTGAGATTTATGAGGATGTGACATACTATCTTCCTCAAAATACCCTTTCTCATGAACTTGGACAAAATTCAAATGCAAAAAGAAAAAGAAAATGAAAAAAAGAAAAGAAAAAAAGAAAAAAGAAAAGAAAAATGAAAATCCAAGTGAAGAAGGGAATTGAAGAAGAAATAGATCGATATCACATTCCACCCACGTTCATTCCATCATATGGACATGTGGGTAGATGACTCAACCTCCACCGTGTAGAGGTAGAGGTAGAAATAGAGGCTTAGAGGTGGAAGACCCCGGTTGGCATCACCAACAGGGTTATGTTCCAGTTCATGGAGTACCCCTACTATTCACATAGACTTGGAATCCAGCTCGGAGGATGAGTCTAATGTGATTAGTATACTAGCCAACCCCTCCCAGTTCCATTGAGGTGACTTTGATCCGTGACAAGACCAGCCTCCAACAAAGCAAAGTATTTGAATCAAATGTATGTAAAACTATTAATAGGAACCTTAGCTCTAACCTCACTTTCATCTCAAAAAAGTTGAAGGTTTAGTAGTTAAGGAAGCCCTAAGTCTTCCATGATAAAGTCAAGAGATTCTTTTGGGATCATCATCCTCAAGTCTAAGTTGATGTAGAACTTGAGGATTCATTTAAAGAATTAATGGAATTACCATTTGACTTTTACTCACCTTGTGTTCATAATCTTATACAAAAGGTTTGGTTCCTCATACATGGTCCGTACAAATGAGTATTTTGAAAAGCTATGGAATAACAAAAGGTGGGAAGCACAATCAAGATCGTGACTAGATTCGTATGTGGTCCAAATGATGATTACTAGTTGTTACCAATCATTTGAGTCTGAGTCTTTTCACACAACACCAACTCTTATGAGAATGTGTGTTAGAAACTGATGATCTGATGATCTCCAAATCAAAGATGCACTGCCAAAATTTGAAGAGGAGATTCATTCAACAATTGACAAGCTTAAAGAAATCAACCTCAAGATAGAAGAAAATCCACGCCCAACATACATCAGTTTGTTGCTGAATGAAGAAGAAACCAATGACTTAGTTAGGTTATTGACTGATTGCTTTGCATGGAGTTATGAAGAGATGCCATTATCTCCTACATGTAGTCACAAACTAGCAGATCCTAGCTAACCCTATCAAGCAAGCTCCTAGACATTAGAAATAAACAAGTCATTTGGAAGTCAAGAAAATTGATCGATGCCGATTTCAAGAAAAATACCTACGGTTAGCTGTCATCCGTTAAGAAGAAGAATGGCCAAATTTGCATATGCATCATTTGGGACTTAAACATAGGCATGTCCTAAGGATGAGTTTCCTTATACCAAAAATTAATGGTGGACATTGCCTCATCTCATGCCTTTTCATGGATGGGTCATCTAGCTATAACCAAATCAAGATGTCTCAAGATGAAAGAAACACGCTTTCAAACCGAAATCTTCTATTGTAGGGTCATGCCTTTAAAAATGCTGCTACATACCAATGCCATGACTCGATCTTCAATGAACTCATCCATCATCAAGTTGAGTGCTATTGATGATCTAGTAGTCAAGAGCAGAGAAAGGAAGACCACCTCTTTGACTTGAGAGTAGTTTTCAAATTAAGATAATATAACCTCAAAATGAATCCGTGTGCATTCGAGTAACTTTCCTTGGTTTATTGTTGACACCGGGAATAGAAATAGATCTAAAAGATCAAAGCTATCTTAGAAATGCCACCTCCTAAGAGTTTAACTCAACGATCTTCAAGGATGGCATCTAAGATGCTTTATCTCCAACCTATCGGGAGATGCAAGCCATTTTCAGCACTTGTCAAAAGGATGCCAAGTTCAAGTGGGATGACAAGGGCCGCATGCCTTTGAAGATATCAAGTATTTGTGAAGTCACTAGTAGCTATCCTGCAAGACCACTCATCCTCTACACCGCACGTTGGATGACTCTCGCGCTCATTGGCCCAAGAATGAAGGAAGGAGAGCTCTCTATAATCTCACCGTCATCGATCCTCTGAATTGAACTATCCACCTATTGAGAAATATAGCCTAGCTTTGATCTTTGCTTCCCAAAAGCTATGGCATTATATGCTTTCTCATAAGGTGAACTTGATTTCCAGAACCAATCCACTGCAGTATCTCATGACATGGCCAATGTTATCTGAACGATTGGCATGTTGGTCCATGATACTCTTGTAATTTGATATCACATATGTACCCCTCTATGCGATAAAAGAACAAGCACTAGAGGATTTCTTAGTATCACACCCACTTCCTGCTAATTCTCTGCTTAGTGATGATCTCCCTGATGAACAAATCATGAACTTAGGGAGGTTGACAACCACGATGGAGATGTATTTTGATGGTGCGCCTTCTTTTCATAAGGGGAAGCACCACGATCTACTCTTCTGAAAGGGGTAGAATAGTTCTCTAACTCCACCATGTGATGAGATGAGATTCTCATATTTTTTCCAACCCCACCAACAATGAAGTTGAGTATGAGGCTTTGATTCGGTTTAGAGTTAGCTATCACCGTGTCAAGAGCATCAACATGGGGATTCTCGTTGGTCATCAATCGACATAGGTCCTATAAGGTTCTCAAACCCAAGCTTCATCATTACCATGAGTATACCATGAAGTTGGCCAAATCCCAAGTCACCATCTACAAGGTTCCCCAAAAGAACACAAGAGATGCTTTGGCCAAACTTGCCAAAGAATTGGCATGTCCGGAAGATGAGTCCATTTCAATAAGGGTCCAAAATAGATAAGTCTTATCCCTTATTGATGTTGAACTTGTCGGGAGACTTTCTCTTGAAGGGGAGGTTATCGTTGTCAAAATGGACAAGGAGCTGGATTGGAGATAATTGTTCATAGACTATTTGAACACTGGTAAACCACCTCAAGAAAAGTCACAAGCCCATTAGGTGAAATAGAGAGCTCTCTCCTATGCTCTTATTGATGGCACCCTATACCGACAGTCCTATGACCAAATGTGGTTACATTGTTTAGATAGAAAAATGAAGCCTGTGGCATTATAATTGAGGTACATTCAGGCTATGTGGAGTGCATCAATCCAGTCTAAAGATGAAGATAAAGATCAAGAGACTAGGATACTATTGGCCTTCGATGATTACAAACTGCATGGATGTAGCTAGGAAATCCATCAGTGCCAGGTATACGGTGTGGTCCTCCATCAACCACCTAACATTCTACGCCCTACATTGGCCTCATGGCCATTTAAGTGTTTGGGTATCGAAATTATGGGTCCTATTGATCCTCCTTCTTCCAAGGGTCGCCGATTCAACTTAGCTACCACCTACTACTTTTTCAAGTGGGCAGAGGCCACTCAAAGAGGTCACGCCGCATGTGCTTCGTTTTTCAAGAACCATATCATGTATAGTTGGTGCCTCGATGAATTATATCCCATAATGGTACTGCATTCAAAATACAAGATTAGCTTTGCAAGACATGGAGATTGGAGATACTCCACCATCTACTACCCTAGATCAAATGGCTTAATAGAAGCATTCAAAATAACTCTCATCCAAATACTAAAGAAGACTCTTGATGATAACAAGCGATAGTGGAATGAGCAGTTGGTTGAAGCCTTATGGGCCTACCGCACCACATACCGAACTCCAACTCAATCTACCCCATTTTCCTTAGTGTTGAAGCTATTCTACCTTTAGAAGTTCAACTCCCATCACTAAGGATAATTGAGCAAGATCACTGTGAGCATAATGCAAAGTTGGTTAGAAGAGCTCAAGGTTTGGAGAGAGTCGCCTACGGCAAACCTCAAGTTGTACAAGGCCAAAATGATTCAAGCTCATAACAAGGTCGCCCTAGGTCTTTCCAAGGAGAACTTGTGTTAGTCCTAAAGAGACCAATTATTTCCCATTAAAAGATGGGCAGCAAGTTTGAACCCACTTGGGAAGGCCCCTATGTCATAGAGAAAGCCTACCAAGGAGGATCTTATCAGCTTATTGATTGTAAAGGGGAACACCTGATGCTTCCAATTAATGGTCTCTATTTGAAGAAATAATACCCATAAAATTCATGTTTTGAAAATAATTCCATCAATCAACAAAAATCTGATTCCCTTTCATCCAAATCTTATCTTCTTTCGAAGCATTATTTGAATGTCTTGTGAATACGTCGTGACGTTTCTAGGTTAGGTGTAAGAGTCCCCCAGTGACATCATATCCCTTTTCACAACATGAACACAATCTCCCAGTGCTATTAGAATAGGTGTGAGTGAACTCAAGAGGCATCCTATTTTGACTAGCATAACTGAGTTAGGTGTAAGACAACCTGAGCGACATCCTTTCTTAGTGGGAATTCCTGGTTGCCATTTGTGGCTCCATTTCATCAAATTCCCCAACGTGTTTTAAGGTAGGTGTAAGATTCCCCCAGTGACATCTTATTCTATTTTGACACAAGCACAAAAACAAACACAAATCTTTTATCTCAGGCTATTTTGATGTGGGAGCAAGCCCCCTGTGGCACTCACTCATTAGCTATTCTAGGTCGGGTCTACATGCTACCTTGCTAGTATGTCACCCCAGTGGTCATTTATCAGGAGGATGTGAGTCCCCATGCTTTCTTCCTGACTTGATCCATTGTAAGACAATGAGCGCCTTGTTAGTTTGTTAGTCTTCACTATGCAGCCAGTAAGCTACCTCATATTGACTTTGTTTAAGAAGATGTGAGTCCCCGTGCTTTCTTCTTGAATTATTCATCATGTATTAACCAGGTTGAGTATATTTGAGGTTTAGGATAACTCTCCCAGAGGCTCCTTTCCTCTTGACTACTTTTGAGTCGGCATAAGTCTCGAGGTGGCATTCACACAGTAGTCACCCTAGGTCGGATGGCACCTGTCGAGCTGAAGGTAGACTATCCTAGTGATCAGTTTTTCTATAGGAGGATGTGAGTCCCTGAGCTTTCTTCCTAGGATGATTATTGCAAATTAATGGGCACCTTAGGTTTTTTGATGTTCTCTATGCTGATAGCGACTCACCCAGTGAGTACACCACTCTTGGCAGATATGAGTCCCTAAGCTTTCTCCTTGAGTTGGACACCAAATACCTATTTGATATATGACTAGCCATGTCATCTTCTCTAGGGTTATGGATTAAGCCTTTAGCAGCCCCATCTCCTGTTGGCACTCTATTTAGATCACGTCCTTTGCGACCCCATTTAGACACTAGTCGGGTTACTTTTGGATTGATCTCTTTCTAGTAGCCACCGTGGTTGGAATTTGTTGGATGCATGATTCTCCTTCAAGAAATTTGAGATAGGTCTAGATATAAGCTCCTTCTCAATTTGATCCCTCGCAAACCAATAGGGTCCATGTTAAAATAAACTAAACAAACAAATAAGAAATTAATTCGCTTATGGATTAGGAATTCAAGCCCCAAAAGAGCCCCTTTTCCCAAGCAGACATCCTATCTTTAGGGCAGTGTCAGCAGAACTCCCTATAGGAATTGCCTAACTACCTTAGTAGAGATAAGTCTTTGGGTCAGCACTCTCTCCATAGTCACCCTTAGGTCGGTACAATCTATTTTGCCACAAGACAGGTTACCCCCGTAGTCATTTCTCTTTGAAAGATGTAAGCTATGACACATTCTTTCAGCATGATGTCGCGAACGACCACCAGGTCGGGTTTGATTTGTTGCCCAAAGCAACCGATCACCCAGTGGTCTATTGTAGTGGAAAATGCGAGCCCCCGTGCTTTCTTTCTTAAATTGATCATTGCAAATCGAATGGCATTCCTTTGGTTGGATAGTTCTCCTCCCAGGAAGCTACTGTAGTCATATGACCCAAGAGGAAAGTTAATACTTAAATTTTTAATAATGAAGTTGTAGAGAAATCAAATAACAACCAATAACAATATACTTAATATTTTATCATTTTTCAAAACTTTATTCAGAATAAAAAGATCTTGAAATCTAGAATTAGATGCTTTGTGTGTTAATTTTATGCTTTTATGCTTACTATATGACCCTAAAAATTCTACTAGTCGAAGCACGAATCTTGATGTTGAAAGTAATCTGATTCTGAATCAAGACTAAACGAGATCAATAGACACACAAGATACAATTCTTAATGCAGCAAAAATAAAAGTACAGTAAAGTAAAGAGAGACAATAGACCACAATTTTACTTGTGGAAACCCCAAAATGGCCTATACCCACGCTTCTAGCCAACCCCTGGCGAATCCACTAAATATAAAAATCACAAATAGTCCTCCATAATGGGGTGAGTACAATCTCTACAATAATATGTACTCTCCTACAAAAGTACAACCCCAATATAAATTTTATAGACAAAAGAAAATTACAAAATAATAAATTTTGATAAAAATCTCTCACAAATATACCAAGCTATCCAATTCAAATAATGATCTCACAACTTACAAATGACTTAAAAAATATTGGCAAGATAAAATGCTCACTTAATATTGATAAGAAATAATAAAATAAATATCTTAAAGTGATCTTACTAAGATGTTTATGTTATTATAATTTGTAGACTAATATAAATTATTTCAAAATAAATTTATAATATTCTTTTTGCACAATAAAATAAATTTCAGAAGGAATAATTTGTTTTATTTTAACTAAAAAAAGATTCTTTCAATTAAAGCTAATGATCACAAAATACTTAAATAAAATGTGTATATGATAGATCTAAGTAGGCTAGTAAGCTTTTAATTAAAAAAAGAGAGATCTAGCAAATATGAAAATAATTTCAAAGATAATAATTTAATTTAAAATGCATAAAATATACTTCTAAAATAGATCTAAGAATAAATGACCTTTCAAAATGAGATTAATGAAGAAATATTTCAAGAAACAAAAAAAAATAGTAGGAAGTTAAAAATTTCAATAAGTTGAAATAGATCCTACAAACTATCATAAGAGTTTTCAAAAAAAAGATGATTGAGAAACTTTGATGTGAAAACAATGTCCAAAGACTAATCCACCAAAATGTATAAATTGGAAAGAATAAATAGATGGTGAAAATAATGAACAATTAAAAGGATTAAGATCAAGAAAATAAACTCAAGTAATTTGAGAAAGCTTGCTTAGAAGATGTTGAAGCTACCAAACCAAGGATTTAATCTTGCAATATTTGGAGAACACTAAGGAAAATCAAGAAATTTTCTCTTAGATTTCTAATTTTGAATTTTAAATGAGGAATGCTTTCATGAAGAGAATGAGAACTAGGCAAGAAGAAGTTATTTTAAATTATTTCAAAAAAAATATTATTCTAACCTCATAATCATCAATAATTTAATATTCAAAAAATATAATTTATATTAAATAAATACTAAATTTAAGCAATATTCACATAAAAGTAAAAATAATCAAATATGGTTTTAATATTTTAAAGCATGTAGCATGCATTCATTATTAAAATCATAATGTTTCAAAAGTCATAATAAATTTAATTTTAATGACGTCATGACCCATTAAATTAAAGGAAAATCCAAGGAATCCATTGGAGATGAAATCATATAAATTCTTGATTATAAAATGACTTTAAAAAATATTTCATACATTTTGTTAATTTTGACATGTAAAATATTATGATATAATTTATATATAATCGTATATATGTTAGTTATCATATAACCATCAAATTAAATTAAAATATTTAATTATATTAAGTAAATAAAATAATTACACTTAATAGTCATTATTATTTATTATTTTTACAATTCAAATGCTATGTTTGAAATATATAATTGAATGTAAATTAGATTGAGATTTATATAAATTAACCTCATTAAAATAATATGTTAAGTTGTGAGCAAATTGATTCATGCCAATGAATTTCTAAGATAGTTATAAATGTATATAACCTAAAATATTGTATCTTGAGCTTCACATTATCCATTTTGATATATCTTTTATTCTTCTACTCTTGCAATTTTGTCAAACATATTGTGAGATGTATAGGATATGTACTTAATAATTGATATATCTGAAACACATAAAAACATTCATTAAACATCCAAACATTCATTTGTTATCATTAATGATTGAACATAAGGCTCATCAAACAAATACTCAGGAAGGTCAGTCGATAAGCTCATTCTCAGTGTGATCATCACAAACTAATAGAATCCATCAAAAACAAACTCAAAATAAAATTAATCTTGACTATCCTTGAGTTAATTTAAGTCCCCCAGTGGCATTCACTCAGCAGTCAGCCCTAGGTCAAGTCGACATGTTACCTCACTAATGTGTCACTCTAGTGGTCTTTTGTAGTAGAATATGTGAGTCTCCGAGCTTTCTTCCCTAGATTAGCTACTTCAAAATGAAAGGTATTCCTTTAGTTGGATAGTCCTACTGTGTGGTTAGTAGACTACCCCGTTGGATTGGTAAATCTATAGTAGATCAAAGCCACCATGGTCCCTACTCAGTGCAGTCCATCGTAAACCAATTGGATTCATCTAAATAAAAACAAAACTGAAAATGAAATTAATCTCGACTATCCTTGAGTTGATCTAAGTTTCCCAGTGGCATTCACTCAATAGTCAGCCCTAGGTTGGGTTCAATCTGTTGCCTTGTCAATAGATCACACCAACAACTGGTCTTTACTTTGGAGGATATAAATCTACTATGCTTTCTTTCTAGTACAACTGCTGCATACTGAAAGACATTTCCTCTTATCGGTTAGTCCTACTATGTGTTTAGTAAAATAGCCCTTTAGATTGGTAAATCTAAGTCAGGTACAGGCCTCCGTGGCTCCTACTCAGTACAATCCATCGCAAACTAGCAGGATCCATCTCAAAAATCCAAATTAATAAATCTAAAATAAACAAAGCAAAATAAAAATAATCAATCAATCTAAACCCAATATTTGCTCCTCCTCAGTGAGATACAAATCTTTCTAGTTCCTTAGCGAACTCAGAATCCTAATCCCTCAGCGGATTTCACAACGCCTCCCTTGTGGATGACTTGAACTTGCCTCCCAGTGGAGAGTTCACTTGTCTATCCCCGGTGGAGTCAAAATAAACATCATTAAATAAACAACAAATTGAAACAAATTTAACCATCTTCTCCAGTGGAACTTAATTAAACAAACCTAATTTCTCCCTAGTTAGACTCAACTCGAATCAAACCTCTCATCCCTTTGTGGATGACTTGAACCTACTTCCCAAGGAAGGTTCACTACCCATCCCCAAGGATTCCTCCTTCCCTGCCTTTTATGTCCTTGACAAAGTAGAGCCACATTACTATGCTCTGATTCCTTCTACACCTCGTGTTAGAGTAGATTATCTCTAGTGCTTTGATCATTGTTGTTGATCATTGATCAACACTAATACGTGTAGTGTTCCTTGTCACCACACCTATTGGGCACCCTTTGTTGACCTCTTTTAGGATGAGCTTTAACTCCATCTTGCATACAGACTCCTCTAGATATTAAGAGATCTTTAGCCTTAATACACATCTAGTGATTAGGTGGACACTCAACCTAACCCTAGAGACTTAGAAGAGGTAGCCATAAGAATAGGTCATGCCTTAGGGGTATTAGGAAATTTTCCTACCCTATAGCTTGAACCACATTCCTCACTTCCTTCCTTCAAGTCAAATTCCAAATTAAATCAACATCAAACCTAAATCAATTCCAGCTTAATTGATTTTCTCCAAACTCAAATCAATGCCACATGATTGAAACCCATGATTGAAATCTATGATTGAAATTCTAAATTCCAAATCTTGCCTAAGCCCTTTGATGTCCCTTCATGGACTTAACCTAGATCATAATCAAATTACTCCAAACTCATGAAATTTTCCCACAACTCATTAATATTTAAATTTATATTCTAGTATATAAATGAAATATAAATTCAAATCAATCAAACTAAATCGAAAATTCAAGTTCAAATCACAAATCTTTTCTAAGTCACTTTGATTTTCTCTTAAGGACTTAGCTTAGATCATCATCAAATCACTTCAAACTCATGAAATTTTCTCATAACCCATTTATATTCTCATTCATATTCACATATATAAATGAAATATAAATTCAAATCAATCAAATTAAATACAACAATCAAATCCAAAGTTCAAAATCTTTCCTAAGTCACTTTGATTTTCTCTTAAGGACTTAGCATAGATCAAATTAAATCACTTCAAATCCTCAAAATTTTCTCATAACCCACGTATATTCTCATTTATATTCACATATATAAATGAAATAAAAATTCAAACAACCAAAACAAACTCCAAAAATCAAACTCAAAATCAATCAAAATTCAACCTAAGCCTTTCAAGTCAAAATCTTGAACTTAGCCAAATCAATTTCAAATCAAGCCAAATTCTTGATTTCTCTTCATGATTCAATCAATCCTACAATCACGAATCCAAATTTAAATACAAACTTCAATCACTTAATCAAAACATAATTCAAAAGTCAAACACAACTCAAACTCATGTTCACCCTTTGAACTTGAAAATGTCAAATGAATCAAAACTCATTTGACTTCAAATCTCTTGCAAATAGATTTATATTTCAATCATAAGTCCATATGTGAGTTCAATCAAACTCAAATCAAGCTTTGAACAAGCCATTTGACCCACTTAGGCTCACTTGACCCAAAGTAACCTAAAGAACCCTTATGAGCTAAATTCTAATCCTAACTAAATTGGATTGAACAAAGCCCACCTGAACCTCTCGTCATGATCAATAATCATCATGAGATGATCAATCACTCAAATTAGGTCAAACCAAGTCAAACCTAAGGATTGACCAAGTCAACACTTAGCCAAAATGAAACCCAACATAGCCAAAATCCATCATAGGCCAAATTGATTAAAACCATTGATCTAAGTTCATTCATGACCAATGTTTGAACTTGACCAAGTTAGCATTTGAGCCTAACCTAGCCCAATTGGCCACTTGACCCAAGTTGCCCCAATTTGACCTAAAAAATCAAAATGTGTGAAAACTTGACCTAAGCCAAATTGATTGAAACCAATGGCTTAAGTTCATTCCAAATCACTTGTTAAACTTGACCAAAGCCTCAATATGCCAACTAGACCGAACTTAGCCCAATTGACCTTGAATCCAACTTGATCTAAAGGGTCAAATTGAGCCAAATTCAAACTTAACCAAAATTGATTGAAACAAAAATACCAATCCATTTCATATGACCAACCAAATATGAACCTACCCATGACCTAGCTCAAATAGGTCAAATGGGTCAAATTGGTCAACTTGACCCATTTGACCTAAATGAATCAAATGAACCAAATTCATACCTAAGCCAAATTGAATAAAACCAAAGCCACCAAAACATTTCAAATGGTCATATGAACTTGACCCAACCCTTGGTTTGACCCAACTTGACCATTTGGTCAACTTGACCCAAATTGACCCATTTTGATCTAAATGGGTCAACATGAGCCAAATCACATCAAACCAACTCCAAATTCAATGAAACTTGGCCAAACCTATTTTCTCATCATACCAAATATACCTAAACTGAATTCAAGGTCAAATGACTATTTTACCCCTAGGGAATAGGGTAAATTTTGTTCAAATCCATTTGGAATTTGGTCAATCCTCTCCATAATCACTTGACACTTTTTTAGTGGGTCAAGTGAACACTAGGGAGTGTGGTGCACCCAACCCAATGGGTTTGGGTCAGCCCAACTTAGCCTAATGGCCAAACTGACCACATGCCTTGAAATGGCCACATGGGAATCATGCCTCCACTTATTTTGAGCACATGGGGAGTTCACCATTCCACTCCTTTGGCCAAACTGAATTCAATGACTCATCTAACAGCCTAACAAACCCACTAAATCAAGGCAATTGATAAATGGCAAGCTCTTGTTTGGTCACCCGATTGCCATATGGGGAGATATACTCTGCCTAATTTAACAAAATTTTCACACTCCCTCAGTCGATTGAAGCATAGTAACTAAGAGCAAGCCTTAGAGAGTCTTCCCAAGCTTCCTAGAGAGGGTTTAAATTCTCCATTTCTCGATTTTCATCACTTGAAAATAGGGGAGCCCTACTGAAAATTGAACTTACTCCACACTCTAAATTAGCTCAATTCCCTTTGCAAGCTCCAACCGAGGGTCAATTTGAGTTCACCTAAGCTCTTTTCCAAGCTCCAAAGGCAAAGGAGGAGTGCCCTCGACCAAAGCCGAGCTCAAGGCAAGGAGGAGTTGACCCATAGAGCATCCACTCAATCTCAAGAGCTTAAACTTTCAACAAAGCTTCGTCTCAACCAGACAAAGCTTCTCCAAGAGATTCGAGCGTAGGTGATCACCTTCGGTGATGTTTGCTATTTTTTTGAGCTTAAGTTCAATGTATATTGGTCCTTCATGAAGTGGATTTCAATCTTATGTTAATCAAGCTGTTAGATGTGCTGGTACTCATGTTTAGATGGTGTGGGTTAATTTTCATTCCAATTTGAGCTCAATCAAGCTCGGATCATGGCCTCAAACATGGATGGTCTCCTTGGCTCACATAGAGCAGTAGGGATGAATCTCTAGCCATCCATCTGTGTATTTGGGATGGACAGCCGAGATTAAAATGCATAGCACTCATGGAATTACCCCTCTAATCCGTGGCTTTAATCACAACCGTCCGATCCTTGATTGAACGGCTGAGGAGAAAGCACATAGCGCTGCCGCTGATGCAGCACTATGATGTGACAACTTTAATATCCAATCATGCCATGGAAAGCGCATCGCGTCACACATGTGGCCGTCGAGATTAATAATATAATTAGGGTTTTAAATGATTTAATTAATCACAAACTTCTAAATTCATATCTAAGTGTAGAAAAAATCAAAAAAATGAAATAAATTGCATTGGATAAATTGAATATATAATATTAATTTCAATTGATTTTGAATAGTTCTTTCTCTCAATTTGGGTTTTATTGGGAATGCTATTTTATTAATTACCCCCTAATTACTCCACTGATTAATCTCAAATTTCTTGGGTAGATTTAGAGGAAAGACTTTTGCCTCTCCTAATTTTCTTGAGATTTATTGGTGGCTTAATTAGAGAGATTGCTTGATTAATTCCTAATTCACCCTTTTATGTAATTAAGCTTAATTACAGGTATAATTAGTGGTTTAACCCTCTGATTGAGTCAATAAAGTTTTGATTAAGTGAATGTGAGATTTAGGGAATAATTTTGGGATACTTTTCATAAGATGTTCCCTAAACCCTGCTTTTCTTCCTTAATCCATCCTTAATAAAGGGTTAATTCACTAATTACTCTCTTAATTAATTTCATAAAATTCTAAAACTTTTTAGAACTCAATTAATCTATCTTAGGTAGATGCTTAGGTGTTCAAGAGCCTAAGTACAACTAAGAAAATTAAAATCCAACTCACATGTGTGAGAGGGGTTATGAAATTACTTTAGTTAAACCCCTTAGTTTAATTAATCATTAATCATGAGCCAAATTGCATTAGGCCCCTTTCTTCCTAGGTGCATTGCAAATTTAAAATCCTTGTGAGATTTTATATCATCTCATTGGCTCATAAATGGATCTAATCATCTAAAAATTAAATTAAAATAATAAACATATGTGGGAATGTGTTAGGAACAGCAAACTCACCTCATATTTCTCAAATTAAATCAAACTAAAAACAAAATCAAACCTTCTTTAAAAGTAATTTGATTTCCTTTAAGCTTTCTTATTTCATAAGTTTGTCTTTAAGAATTAATTAAGGTGAATGTGTTTACATGCTTTCATCATTTTAGTTCCTTCCCAACATGAAAAATGTGTATGCCATATGAATTTCATGCATTCATACTTTTCAAAAAATCAAATTAAAATGAAATATTTTTTTTTTATGTCAAATTGCATATTTGGCTAAAATAGAAATATATGATTATTATCACTATTAAATCCAAATTATTTTCAAAATATAATCAATTATCAAAATTGAAAGTGTACTTATATTTTTTTTTATGTTTGCATGTGATAAAATATAAGATGTGTTTAGTGTAGTTTCCTTTCTTTAGTATAGTTTTGAATAGATTTGTAAGTGTATGTTCATTTGAAAAGAACTAACACTTGCCTAATTCCATTTCTTATTCATCCTATATTATTTAAGAAGGATATCTACACTTGTACATAAATTGTAAAAATAAAATAAATAAATAAATACAACTTTTGCATCTTTCTTTTCCATTCATTTTGTACATATTTGTATTTAAGAAAGTGGTATATTAGTCTGACAACTTGTGAGGTTTTGCATCCTAAGTTTTATACCTTAGGGTTAACAATGGCATGTACACTTATGCCTTTCATACATACATGTGTGCATGTGAAAATGGATAAGAAACCTCTTTCTACTTAATGAAAATCATGCAATAAACATTCAAATTTTCTTATTCTATTTAGCATTCATCATAAAGTGTGCTAAACTTTCCATTTATATGTATAGATATGCTTAGATTTTCATATGCATGTTATACATGTTAAAAAGAAATGAAGTGATGTGTGTTTTGTGATTTAATTCACTTTTTTTAATCTTAAAATGCCTTTCTTTTGAATAGGTTTGTTTAGAGTTCATCTAAACTTAGGATTAATTAAACATATAATAACATTTCAAAAAAAACTAAACATGAATCTTTTTAGAAATTACTTAGGTAGGGAAGGAAAGAGAAGTCTTCTCTTTCCTCTTTACAACTTAGTAATTAAGTAGATTCATAAACCAAATCAAAAATACAAAAAAAATCAACCCAAATTAAAATAACTTAAATGAAACCATCTAAGTTGAACATCTTCACACTTAGAAAATCAAACCTTAAAGCCATAGTTAAGCATACCACAAACCTTAAAGCATAATACATTAAGTCACCACTTCTATTTTAGGTTAGGTGGTGCATGGTTGATTTGTTTTTTTTTTATATATATTTTAGTCTATGTTAGGGTGAATGTGTAGAATGAATGGTAGGATGATTTAGTCTAATCATTATTTTCTAGGGGATTGTGCTTAAGGGTAAAATAAAATATAAATGCTTTTACTGTGCTTATACCCTAAGCATAATAATAGGTGGACTATTACCCATGTGTGCTAAGTCCAATATACATGCTTGGATTTGTATGGTTTGTTTAGCTAATCTCTATTTTGCTAGATTTACTTTCCTTTCATGTTTTTTTTGAAATTAGATTTTGGAATTATTATGGGGATTAGATGAGCATTGGTCATAAGATTACATCTTATGTACCATGTGAAGCCTTTGATCCACCTTCCAACCATCCAAAAGAAGGAACCAAAGAAGAAAGAAGAAAAGAAGAAAAGAAGAATGAAGAAATGAAGCTTGAAGACCCCATAACATGAATTCTTATTTAAATTAATTCATTTGTAAGTTGTATAGGGTAGCTACCCAATTTGTTTTAAGTGGTGTGCCCAATGGTCTTTATTCTTTGTGTTAGCTTTATAAATTGATTGATGATTTGTTTAGTTTGTGCATTAAGATGGCATGGATGTGGATTAGGCTCTTAAAGAAAATAAATCTTCTACCAAATTAATCAATTCAAAATTAAAATAAAAACTCATAACCTCATTTAGCTAAAAAAAAATCAAGATAAAAGAATTAGCAACCCCTTAGTTGGATGAGTATTTCTTTTATAACATCAAGCATAAATGCATATTATTTTCACTCTTGATTGAGGCTTCACCTTGCTTTAGAAACTTGGCTTGATTTGAGAGCCATGTGGAAACACACCTCCTCCCTTCACAATTTTGGCCAATAATCTATTTCTCATGCATTAGGCATATGAACCTATAAGCCCAAGTCAAATGATTGTCCAAAATAAAAATAATATGTAATATGATTTTGCATTAGATTTAGGTCATTTGAAGCATCCCCTTACATGATCTAGTCTCTTGGGAGTGAGTTTAAGGACTTAGTCTCTTTCTAAATAAATAAACCTAGATAAAAAAACATGACTTGCCTACATGAATTTAAAATCAGAGAGGAGTTAGTTGGCCACCCCAGTTGTAAGTCCAACAGTGGTTTGTCCTCTTGTGGAGGTAAACCAAATACCCATTTTCCTTAGATTTAGGTCATGTTTTCGCCAAAGCTCTCTAGATTTAGGTTAGAGGTTGCTTCTCTTTGGGGCCAAGCATAAATCCCCTCTTAGCATTTCCATAACCTTGTATTATGGAAATTATAAGCCTAAATTTCTAATAAAATTCAACTCAAATAATAATTCAATTTCAAAATGTAAAGCCCAACCATAGATAGTTTGAGATGCTTACTAGTTTCCTAGTATGTGCATCCTACTTATCTTCATTTGGCTTCTATAATAACTCCTCTTTTGATCAATCCCATTTGATCTTTAAAATAAACTAATCGAGATAGTCCTATTAAAATCTTTGGAGATAATGATCATTTACCTTAATCGAGTATTCTAAGGAATCTCATCCTTAGGATGTAATTAACTATGGGGCTTGCCTCATAGGGAACTTAACAAACCGCTTTAAAATAAACCTTTTTACTTTTCCATGTAAAGTAGGGGAAGAATCTCTGTACATCCATTTCAAGTCTTAGAGTCCTTTAGGTGATTAGTCCATTGTAGAGGTGACTTCTATCTTTTGAGATAGTACACCTTCCTCAATGTCATCATCACCCCAATAAGAATTGTGATCTCATATGGTCAAAAAAAGAGACATCATATATGAATTTTCTTTTTTTTTTTCCTCTTCATCTTTCTTTTAGATGAAGATGAAGAAAATAAAAGAAAATAAATGATTGTGATATGATCCTACATGAATGAAATATATTTTTACTTTTTTTTGCCACCTATTTTGTCTCTTTGGTTTATCCTCTCTGTAGTCCAAAACATTTTATGAAGTTCATTTTGGCACCAAAGCTCTAGATTTAGGTTAAGATTTCTCTATCATTTCTTCCACCTTATAATTTTCTTTTATGAATTCTTTTCTGATTTTCATAAATTAACTCAACAAATTAATAATTTAAAAAGAACCATAGATAAGTTAGATACATTTCTAGATAAGCATCACTCATTTGGCATAAATTCTCTTGAGATCATATTTCAAAAATAAACTGAGATATCATCCTATTGAAATTTTGGAGATAAAGAATATTTATCGAGAGTATTAAGGATCTCCCTGGATGTACAACTATGAGGCTATTCAGGAACTTACAAGAAAAATAAACCTTTCATTTTTCCATAAAGGAAGAATTTACATTAATATTTGTTGGAGTCCTTTCTAAGGTGATTAGGTATTATGAGTGGTTCTATCTTTAGAAGTACACCTCTAATCAATTTATAAAAAACATCCTATGGTTTTAAAGAAATTATATATTTTCTATTTTTCATTTTTTTAAAAGAAAGATATTCTAAGGATTTTTTAAATACAACCAAGAAGAAGAAGTAAATCACTTTGGATGACAGAAATCCATCTAAAAATGGATATTTGTTTGTAGAGATTTATATGATTGGACTAATATGTATAAATATGGATCTGATATGAAAAAGAAAATGAGATCTAAAAGAATGGTATGAAGAGAAAGAAATAGAGATCAGATGACCTATATAAAAGGAATAAATTATCATGAAAAAATATCAGATGAGAATTTGAAAAAATTTAGAATGACTTCTATTTGATAAGGTGAATAATCAGAGAGAAATAAAAAAAAATTGTATAAGAAAAAAAAATATCTTAAAATTTCTTATGAAATGCTAAAAGAAGTAAATGGACAAAAAAATAGATTTATTTTCCTGATAATAGAGGAAAGAAAAGGAAAATGCACAAAGCTAAATAAATCATCAATCAATTTACAATGCTAATACCAAAAGAATAAGAGGCCATTGTGGTCGAGCACCACTGCACAAACCTGAAAACAAATTGGATAGCCAAGTTATACCCTTATATAACCTAGATTACAATTGAATTAAACACAATTAAGCAAGGAATTCATTATTATGGGGGTCTTGAAGCTTCATTTCTTCATTCTTCTTCTTTTTTCTTTCTTATTTTTTTCTTTCTTTCTTCTGTGGTTCCTTCTTTTGGATGGTTGGAAGGTGGATGTCCAAAGGCTTCACATGGTGCATAAGATGAGATCTTATGATCAATGTTCATCCTAATCCCATAACAATCATTCCAAAATCCTAATTGCAAAATTACATGAAAAGGAAAAGAATGGAAATCTAACTAACACCTGCAAAATAGGGATTAGTTAAAACAAACCACACAAATCCCAAGTATGTATATTAGACTTATCACCCCACACATGGGTGACTAAGTCCACCTGGCCTATTGGATTATGCTTAGGGTTATATGCACCTGCATAGTAAAAGTATTTATATCTTTATTCATTACAGCGCCCCTTAAGTGCAATCCCCTGCAAAAGATAATGGTTAGACTAAGATCTCCCTACAATTCATTCTGCACACATAGATCCTAACATCCAGAGTAAAACATATATCACAAAATAAAAGCAAACATCAAACCATGCATCACCCTATCCTAAAGCTAAGAGGTGACTTACTAATGTGTGCTTTAGCTTGTGTAGGTGCTTATTATGGCTTTAAGTTAGAATTTTCTAAATATGAAGAATGTTCAACTTAGAGGAGGGTTTCATTTAAGTGATTTAGTTATTTTGGGTTGATTTTAATTCATGTTTTGATTGGGTTCAAGTGAATCCTATAATTAATTACTATGTTATAAAGAGAGGGAAAGAGAAGAGAACTTCTCTTTCCTTCCCTAACTTAAGTAATTTCTAAAGTAGATTCAAGCTTAGTTTCATTTAGTGAATATTTTAATTAAGTATTTAATCCTAAGTTTAGATACACTCTAAACAAATATATTCAAAAGAAAGGCATTTCAAAATTAAGTAAAGTGAACTAAATTCATAAAACACACATCACTTCATTTCTTTCCCAACATGTATAACATACACATGAATGGATCCTAAGAATATCTATACATAAAAAATGGAAAAGTTTAGCACACTTTATGATGCATGCTAAGTAGTTTACTTAAAAAAATAAAAAAAATAAAAAAATTTGAATGCTTATGATGCATGATTTTCATTAAGTAGCAAAAGGGGTTTCTTATCCAATTTTCACATGCACATATGAATGTATGAAAAATATAAGTGAGTACAGCGCCATTTTAACCAGAGGTGTAAGGTACAAGACCTACCTAGGGCTACTTAAAGCCTCGCAATCTCGAGGTTGTCCAGACTAATATACCACTTTCCTTAAATATAAGCATGTGTATAAAAGAAATGCATGGAAAGAGAATGTTAAGTGAGTTACTTAAGAAAATATGAATGCTTTATGATGCATGATTTTCATTAAGTAGAAAAAGGCATTTCTTATCCAATTTTTACATGAACATATGAATGTATGAAAGGCATAAGTGACTGCGGCACCATTGTTAACCAGAGGTGTAAGGTACAAGACCTACTTAGGGCTACTTAAAGCCTCGCAACCTTGGGGTTGTCCAGACTAATATACCACTTTCCTTAAATACAAGCATGTGTATAAAAGAAATTCATGAAAAGAGAATGCTAAGTGAGTTACTTAAGAAAATTTGAATGCTTTATGATGCATGATTTTGATTAAGTAGAAAAAAGGGTTTCTTATCCAATTTTCACATGCACATATGAATGTATGAAAGGTATAGTGAGTATAGTGCCATTGTTAACTAGAGGTGTAAGGTACAAGCCCTACTTAGGGCTACTTAAAGCCTCATAACCTTGGGGTTGTCCAGACTAATATACCACTTTCCTTAAATATAAGTATGTGTACAAAAGAAATGAATGGAAAAGAAAGAATACAAAAGTTTGTATTTGTTCTATATTGGTTGATTTATTTTTGTTTATGTAATATATATGTGCAAGTATAGGTATCCTTCTTGAGTAATAGTATAGGAATGAATAGGATATGGAATTAGGCAAGTGTTAGGTTCTTTTAAAATGAACCATACACTTTACCAAATCCTATTCAAAACTATATTAAAAGAGAAGAGAAGGAAAACCTATACTAAGCACATCCTTATATTTTTCTCACATGCAAACTTATTAGTAATATATAAGTAACATACTTTCAGTTTTGATAATTGATTCATATATTTTGAAAATAATTTGGATTTAGTAGTGATAATAGCCACTCATATTCTTACTTTGACCAAAGCATGCAATTTGACATAAAGTAAACATTTTTTTATTTTAAATATAATTTTTGAAAAGAATGGATGCATGAAATCATATGACACACATATTTAGCATGCTGGGGAAAGAACTAAAGTAATGAAATCATGTAAACATATTCACCTTAATTAATTCCTAAAGACAATCTTATGAGATGAGCATGTTTAGAATAAATCAAAGTTTGTATTTATGTGAATTTTGTTTCATTTTTGTTTTATATTTATGTTTGATTTCAATTTGATAAGTGTGAGGTGAGTTGTTGCTCCTAACCCATTCCCACATGTGTTTATTATTTTTGTTCAATTTTTAGATGACTAGATTCATTTTATATTTTGATTAGGATAAGGTATGATTAATGCATTAATTATCCCTTACCTACACCACCTTAGCATAGTTAATCCAATAATTATGAGCCAATGAGATGACATAAAATCACACAAAGAATTTAAATCAATAATACACCTAGAAAAGAAAGGTACCTAATGCAATTGGCTCATGATTAAGGATTAATTAAGCTAAGGGGTTAATTTAAGTAATTTCAAAACACCCCTCACACATATGAGTTGAGTTTTGATTTTGTTAATTGAACTTAGGCTTTTGAATACCTAAGCATCTGCCCAAAGTAGATTAGTTAATTTCTGGAATGTTTTAGAATTTTAAGAAATTAATTAATAGGGTAATTAGTGAATTAACCCTTTAATTAAGAGAGGATTAAGAAAGGAAAGGGGATTTAAGGAATAGCTTAGGGGAAATGCCCCAAAATTATTCCCTAAACCTCCTATTCACTGGATCAAACCTTAATCAACTTTAATAAGGGATTAAAACACTAATCAAACACTTAATTATCCTTAATAACATAAAGGAGGTAACTAGGAAATGAATTAGCAATTCCCCTAATTAAGCTACCAATAAATCCCAAGAAAATTAGGGGAGGCAAACGTCACCCTCCAAAATATACCTAAGAGGTTTAAGATTAATCAGTGAATTAATTAGGGAGTAATTAGCAAATTAATATTTATAATAAATGCTAAAATTAGAGAAAGACAATATTTAAAATCTATTAAAATCAATTTTAGAATATTCTAGATTAAATTATCTTTCGGTGGCAATTTACCTCATATTTTTTTAATTTTTCTTTAAAGAGATATGAATTTTAGAAATTTATAGGATTAATCATAATTAAATAAGCCCTAATTAATCCCTTAATCCTAATGGTGTGCTGACAAGCAGACAGCACTTTACACAGTCTTGGTTATTAAGTAGTCAAATCATGCCGTGTGGTAGTTTACGCTTTCTCCTCAATCGTCCGATCAAGGATCGAATGGCTGAGATTAAAGCTGCCATTCCAAAGGGATTAAATTAGATCTAAGTGTGTGTTTAATCTCTCCTATCCATCTAAAATAATGGATGGATGAGATCTCTATTCTTCCATGAATAATAGAACCCCACTTTCAAAGATCCGAACATTAAGCTCGGATTGGAATGAAAACTTGCACACACCATCTAACCCTAATGAAAATCACATCTATCACTTGAAATTTCATGCCATTAATATTTCTTTAACAAAGGACTAACACACATGGAGTTTAGTGGTAAAAAAATGTCTAACCTCACTGGAGATGATCACCAGTGCTCGATTCCCTTGGAGGAGCTCCGTTTAGTTGAGACGAAGCTGTGGTAAAAGCATTAGCTCCTGAGGTTGAGTAGATTGCTCTATGGACCAACCCCTCCTTAGCTCCCTTGTGGCTTTGATGGAATTAGACCTCCCCTTGCCTTTGGAACTTGAGAGAGAGAGCTTAGGCAAGCTCGACTTGGCCCTCTAGTGGAGTGTGCAAAGGAAATTTGGTTAAATTATAATGTGGAGGAAGTTTGCCAATCAATGGAGGTCCCTTATTTTTGCTTAAGAGAAAATTGAGAATAGAAATTTTAAAATCCCTTCTAGAGAGCTTAAGATCACTCAAGAATGCTTCCTCTCACTCTCCCTTACTCAATCAAATTAGCCTCTATTGAATTCAAGTGGAATTAGGGGGAGTATATCTCCCCCTATGGCAATCAGACGTCCAAAGCATGGTTTACCATTTTGATCCAATTGCCAAGATTGAAAGGGCTATTTGAGCTGTTAAAAGTTTACACATGGTCAGTTTGGGCTAGGGAGTGGAGTGGTAACCTCCCATGTGCTTCAAAATAAGTGGAGGGAAGTTTTCATATGGCCAATTTGAGCCATGTGCTTGATTTTGACCTTGGGTAAAGTTGGGTTGACCCAAACCCATTGGGTTGGGTGCACCACCCTCCATATGTTCTATTTTACCTATTAGGAAAGTATCAAGTAGGTATGAAGAGGAATTGACCAAATTCCCCATGGATTTGACCAAAATTTGTTCTATGTCCTAGGGGTAGAATGGTCATTTGGCTGATTTTTTAATTTGGATATGTTGGATATGTTGAGAAAATAGGTTTGGCAAAGTTTCATTGGATTTGGAGTTCATTTGGTATGGTTTGGCTCATGTTGACCCATTTAGGTCAAAATGGGTCAACTTAGGTCAAGTTGACCAATTGGTCAAATTGGGTCAACAAGTTCATATGACCATATGAAATGTTTTAGTGGCTTTGGTTTGATTCAATTTGGTTTAGGTTTGAATTTGGTTCATATGACTTCATTTAGAGCAAATAGGTCAAGTTGACCAATTTGACCCATTTGACCTATTTGAGTTAGGTCATGGGTAGGTTTAAGTTTGATTAGTCATATGAAGTGGATTGGTATCTTTGTTTCTAATCAATTTTAGTTTAGTTTGAATTTTTCTCAACATGATCCTTCAGGTCAAGTTGGGTTCAAGGTCAATTGGGCTAGGTTATGTCTAGTTGGCCAATTGAGGCATTGGTCAAGTTCAACAAGTGATCTGGAATAAACTTGACCCATTGGTTTCAATCAATTTGTCTTAGATCAAGTTTTGACCCATTGTGACTTTTTAGGTCAAGTTAGGTCAACTTGGGTCAAGTGGCCAATTGGGCTAGGTTAGGCTCAAATGTTGACATTGTCAAGTTCAAACATAGTTCATGAATGAACTTATATCAATAGTTTCAATCAATTTGGCCTATGGTGACTTTGGCTATGTTAGGTTTCATTTTGGCTAAGTGTTGAGGTTTGACTTGGTTTGACCCAATTTGAGTAATTGATCATCTCATGATGATTGTTGATCATGATGGGAGGCATAGGTGAGTTTGATTCAATCCAATTTGGTTAGGATCAAAATTTGGCTCATAAGGGTACTTTAGGTCACTATGGGTCAAGTGAGCCTAAATGAGTCAAATGGCTTGGTCAAAGCTTGATTTGAGTTTGATTGAACTTATTTTTGGAATTATGATTGAAATATAAATCCATTTGCAAGTGGTTTGAAGTCAAATAGGTTTTGATTCATTTAAAAATTTCATATTCAAAGGAAGAATATGAATGGATTTGGGGTTCGATTTTTGAATTGAGTTTTGATTTAGTAATTGAAGTTTGTATTTATATTTGGATTCATGATTGTAGGGTTAATTGAATCATGAAGGAAAATCAAGAGTTTGGCTTGATTTGAAATTGATTTGGCTAAGTTCAAGATTTTGACTTGAAAGGCTTAGGTTGGATTTTGATTGAATTTGAGTTTGATTTTTGGAATTGGTTTTGGTTGTTTGAATTTTTATTTCATTTATATATATGAATATAAATGAGAATATAAATGGGTTGTGAGAAATTAATAAAGATTTGAAGTGATTTGATCATGAATAAGGCTAAGTCTTTAAGAGAGGATTAAAGGACTTAGGAAAAATTTGGAATTTCAATTTGGAATTTGATTTGATTGATTTGAATTTGAATTTCATTTATATATGTGAGTATAAATGAGAATAAAAATGGGTTATGAGAAAATTTCAAAGATTTGAAGTGATTCGATCATGGTTTAGGCTAAGTCCTTAAGAGAGGATTAAAGGACTGTGGAAATTTTAGAGTTTGGATCTTGAATTTTGGATTTAGATTTGATTGATTAATATTTATATTTCATTTATATGTCTGAATATAAATGAGAATATAAATGAGTTATGAGAAAATCTCATGAATTTAAATTGATATGATCATGATTTAGGCTAAGTCTTTAAAAGGAAATTTAAAGGACTTAGGAAATTTTTGGAGTTCGGAGCTTGAATATTGGATTTATATTATGGATTTCAATCATGTGGCATTGATTTGAGTTTGGAGAAAATCAAATAAGATTGATTTGGAGCTTGACTTGAAAGAAGGAAAGTGAGGAGTGGTTCAAGCTAAGGGTAGGCAAATTTTCCTAACACCCCTAAAGCATGACCTATTCCTATGGCCAACTCTTCTAAGTCTCTGGTTTAGAGTGTCCACCTAATCACTAGATATTTCTTAAGACCAAAGAACTCTTAAAGTCTAGAAGCCCATGTCTAAGATGGAGGGGTTGAGAGCTCATTCTAAAAATGAGGTCAACAAAGCTCCCTAGCCGATGTCTCAAAGTGTGCTGGAGGTGGGGGTGATGCGGCGATCCTCCTATAATCCGCCTCTCCATCTGAGGCCAAGAGGGGGTGAAACCTACTACCACTCAAGAGTGGAGAGGTCTCACAGGGAGAACCCTCCTCAACTACGTGGGAGGCAGCATTGAGGTCCTTGGCTGCTCATTCATGGTCCTGCTTGACCTTCCTATTTTTGTTGCAGTGTTGGTGTGGGTGAGCAAAGCAGAGCGAGAACTAGAACCTACCTAAAAGGTAGGGGAGATTATCTCGAAGGCCAAGATAGCATTCCCCTTTGGGGTGACCAAAGAGGAGGTAGCACCTCTCTCAGGAGCTATGGTAGGGGCAACTAATTGAACCCGTGCTGAAGTAGCTGGTACTAATACTCCCACTGAATGGGGTGTGGGAACCGCGGTAGCCATCCTTTTTGATGAGGGGAACTCAGAGTCAGATGGGATGTCGAAGTAGATAATTGGCATCTGTCCCGCCACCTCCCCCTACTAACAGTTGTGAGGGTTGTCCCCTCACAAGTAATCCAGACTCCCTCAAAACCACGACCAAAGTAATATATATGTGTGGTCGTAGTCATGGTGAGATTAGCCTAATCCAAGGCAGATTTACACCGGAGGGGAAGGAGAAAACAAACTTGCCAAAAGCCATGATCATTTCACTGACTGAATGTTGAAAAGACTAACTATGCTGAAATCATTGCATTTGTTAAAATATAATGAAGTCAGACCCTTGCTTTAATATTTATCTTCAATCATTGACTTCTAAACTTGATTTGGAATTTGAACCCCACATAATAAATTTAGGTATGCTAAGTGGGTTCATTGAATTTTTGGAGAGATTTTTGATAATTGGAAGAGAGACTTTGCCATATGATTTTGATTTAGAACCCATACTCAACAAATTTAAGTATGTTGACCGGGGTTCAAATATTTGGAGAGACTTTTGGAGATATATATGTTGTATGTCTTGGTTAAAATTTTGATTTAGAAAATTTACTTAGCAAATTTAGGTATGTTAAAAGGTTTTCAATTATATGTTTGAAATTTTTGTGAAAACATCTTTGTTTATGATGATTGGTTATGTGTGTGATATAAG
Source organism: Cymbidium sinense (assembly GCA_021442155.1). NCBI lineage: Eukaryota > Viridiplantae > Streptophyta > Magnoliopsida > Asparagales > Orchidaceae > Cymbidium > Cymbidium sinense. The sequence goes on from CM038220.1 coordinate 167,649,144, forward strand.
TTGATTTGATTTGAAAGTGGGGCTTTTACTTAACAAATTTGATATGTTAAGTAGAGGCCAAATGTGCTTGATGTATGTGTTGATTTGAAGACAAGGCTCTTCCTTAATAAATTTGGTATGTTATGTAGGAGTCAAATATATTATGATTTGAAAATGAGGCTCTTACTTAACAAATTTAGTATGTTAAGTAAGAGTCAAGTGTATTATGATTTGAAAATGAGGCTCTTACTTAATAAATTTAGTATGTTAAGTAGGAGCCAATCATATTTATGATTTGAAAATGAGACTTTTACTTACCAAATTTGGTATGTTAAGTAGGAGTCAAGTGTATTTAATATTTGAAAATGAGGGTCTTAACAAATTTAGTATATGTTAAATAGAGTCAAGTGTATTAGTGATATATATATATATATATATATATATATATATATATATATATATATATATATATATATATATATATATATATATATATATATATATATATATATATATATATATGAAAATGAGGCTCTACGAACAAATTTGGTATGTTAACTAGGAGTCAAGTGTATTGTGATTTTTGAAAGAGGAAAATCTATTTAACAAATTTAGGTATGTTAAATAGTGTTCAATTCATTTTTGTGATTTTTGAAAATGGGAATCTCATTTGACAAATTTGGGTATGCCAAATGGAGTCCAAATGTGTTTTAAATTTCAAGACTTTGGAGAAGAGGAATTCTATTTAATAAATGTGGAAATCTTAAACAGAATTCAATTTGTTTTGATTTTCTAAAAGAAAGGGAAACTCCCATTTGACAAATTTGGGTATGTCAAATGGAGTTCAAATATGTCTTAATTTCATGTGTGTGATTTCTTACTTTTGAGAAGAGGGAAACTCCAATTCTAGCACATATGGAACATGCTAAGTGGAGTTTCAATTTTATGCCATGATTTGAAAATAGAATCTTCATTCAACAAATTTGGGTATGTTGAATGGAGATAGCTATTTTCAAGAAAGTACTTTTTGAAAAGGGATTCTAAAAATTTTGATATTGATTTTGAAAAGAACCTCCATGTAATAATTGTGGGAATTATTAAATGAGGTTTGGTTATATGAATTTTGTGCTTTTTGAAAATTTGTTGTGAATTTTGTGCTTTATTATCGAAGCCAAATGAGATGAGTACGGAATGCTCATGATACTAGGAAACATAGTGAGCATTCCAATCTACCCTATAGTTTGGCTTTATGTATTTCAAATTGAAGAGAATTATACATTTGAGTTGAATTTTATTAGATCACTAGGGCTTGTAATCTCACAATACAAGATTGTAGAAATGCCTAAGAGGTGAGGATTTATGCTTGTAGCTTGAAGAAAATAGCCACCTCGAATCCTAAATCTAGGGAACTTTAGCAAGGGCTAAAGCATGACCTAAATCTAACTGAAAATAGGCATAAGGTTTACCTCCACAAGAGAGGCTAAACTACCCAACTGCTAGATATATAATTGCCTGAAGTGGTAGCCAGCTAACTCTTATGCTTTAAAACCATGTAGGCAAGTCATATGATTTTGCAAGATAGTTGGGTTGTTATTATTTAGAAAGAAACTAAAGTCCTTAAATCTACAACCTAAGAGACTAGAGCATGAGTGATATGAGTAATGACTTAGTCTAATGCAAATCTTTTCAATTTTTATTTGATTTTGGACTCTTTATTTTGACAAAGGCCGCAGGATTTTCATATGTCATGTTGAAATGATTTATGGGCTAAATCAGAGAGAAAGAGGTGTTTTCCACCACAGAGGAGACCCTCAAAGGTCAAGTCTTCCCCTATCGTACAAGGATGGAAGCCCTCTCTTAGCAAGAGTGAAGCAATATGAATGCATGATGTTAAACGTACAACATTCAGATAAAGGGTTGCTAAATCTTTTAATTATCTTAATGTAATGCCTCATCTTTATGTGAGGTTAGGAGTTATTTAGAAAATTTTGTTATGAGTTATAGTTGGGGTAGAAAAAATTTATTTTTTCTTAAGAGCCTAATTAGTTATAGGCCACACATTAAATCATCATTCATAAAGAAACTAGAAAAAAGGCATGATGTTTCTATTGCGCAGTTTAAACATGACATCAAGCATTTTATAAATCCAACGCAAAAGAATAAAATGTTGGTGCGATCGAGTGCGCCGTACAACCTGAAAAGAGAAAATGGGTAGCTGAGCTCTATCCTTACACAACCCAAAATATGAAAAAATAATTACAATTTACAAATGAATAGATGTTATGGGGGTTTTCTTATCTTCATTCTTCACATCTCCTTCATTTCCCCATTTGGATGTGTGTTGACCTCATTTTTGGAATGAGCTCTCAACTTTCTCATCATAGATCTAGGACTCTTATAGACACTAAGAGTTCCTTAGTCTTAAGACACTTCTAGTGATTAAGTGAACATTTAACCTAACCCTAGAGAGTTAGAAAAGTTAGCCATAGGAATAGGTTGTGCCTTAGGGATTTAAGAGGACTTGCCTACCCTATAGCCTAAACCCAATCCTTGCTTCCTTCTTCCAAACCAAACCTCAAATTCAAATCCAAGGTTTCAAATCAAATCCAACATCAAATGATTAGAATCCATGATTAACTTCAAAATTCCAAATCCCTTCCTAAGCCCTTTGATTTCTTCTTATGGACTTAACCTTTCCAAATGATTGAAACCCATGACTAAGTCTAAATTCCAAAATCTCTTCCTAAGCCATATGAACCACCTTCATTTTCTTAGTCAATATCTCCTTCAAACTAACTCAAACTTGATTGATTTTTTTTATAAAACAATCATTCCTTCATTTATATTCACAAATATAAATGAAATCCAAGTTCAAACACTTCATACCAAATCAAAATAAATCAAACCAAATTAAAACCCAAGTTAGCCTTTTTGACCTACATCCCTAGATTTGGTCAAATTTGCTTCCAAATCACTCCAAACTCAAGTGATTTTCATGAAATATTCTTCATTTATATTCACAAATATAAATGAAATATAAATCCAAATGACCAAAACCAAACCCAAATCGAATCAAATTCCTAATTTTAACCCTTTTAGCCAAATTTTTGAACTTGGCTAAATGATACCCAAATCAATTCAAAACTCATGGATTTTTTCATGATTCAATCATTCCTACAATTATTGAACCAAATATAAACATAAACTGCAATTGTCAAACCAAACCCAAGTCAAGTCCATGTTAACCCTTTTGGCTTGAAATTGTCATATGAACGAAAACCCATTTGGCTCCAAACCACTTGCAATTGGATTTATATTGCAATCCTAGGCTCTTATATGAGTTCAACTAAACTTGAATCAAGCCTTGATCAAGCCAATTGACCCATTTAGGTCCACTTGACCTAAGTCACCTAAAAGACCTTCTTGAGCCAAGTTCTAATCCAATCCAAATTGGATTGAACTAAGCCCATCTAAACCTCATAACATAACCAACAATCACCTAGGGTGACCAACCACCTTGAATTGGGTCAAACCAAGTCAAACCTAGCCTTTGACCAAGTCAACATTTAGCCCAAATGAAACCCAAACTAGCAAAAATCCATCATATACCAAATTGATTGAAACCATTAATTCAAACCCACTCATACACAATGATTGAACATGACTAAACCTTCACATGAGCCAAACCAAGCCTAATTGGCCATTTGACCCAAGTTGATCCAAATTGGCCTAAAAAGCCAAAATGGGTCAAATCATAATCTAATCCAAATTGATTGCAACCAATGGCCCAAGTTCATCCAAAATTGATTATTGAACTTGACCAAAGCCATAATTGAGCCTAATTTGACCAATTGGTCAACTTGACCCAACCTAGCTCAAATTGACCTAAAGGATCAAATTGGCCAAAATCCAACTTAAATCCAAATTGAACCAAACCAAAGCCTACAATCATTTTCAATTAGCCAATTGAGCTTGACTCAACACCTAACCCAATCCAATTTGGTCAAATTGGTCAACTTGACCCATTTGACCTATATGAACCCAAATGAGCCATAATCAAATCCAAAGCAAATTGAATCAAACCAATGACACCAATACACTCCAATTGGTCATGTGAACTTGACCCAACCCTTTGTTTGATCTAATTAGACCAATTGATCAGCTTGACCCAACCTAACCTAATTTGACCTAACAAGGTCAAATCAAGCCAAATCAAACCAAGTAAACTCCAAAATACTTGAAATTTGGGCTAACTCACTTACGACCCATCCCAAATCTGCCCAAATCAAACCCATAGCAAAATGGGCACTTTTCCCATGGGTCTAGGGCATTCCATGAGATAAGACATATGCATACTTGGTCATTTCCTCCCCTTAGTCACTTGGCACCCATTCATAGGTCCACTTAGACACTAAGGGCCATGGCTAGCCTAACCCAAAGGTGGTTGGGTCAGTCATGACTCATGGGGAGGTGGAATTACCTCCTCATTCGCATTAAAGCATTTCAAACCATCAAGGACACCCACTACTCCCATGGCAGCCACCTCCTACCCTTCCTCCACTAATGTAAGGCCAAATGTTGTGATTCCCTGCCCAAATTGAGCTCCCCATCTCAGACATTGATCCATGAAGAAATCATCACCATCATCCAAGCCAAGGAATGAGGGGGTATGTCCCACCTCATTTTCACTCAAACTCACACACTCATACTCAATTTAACCCAAGTAGCCAAGGAATGAGATCCTAGAGCCTCCCTTTGCACTTCCCAAGCTCCCCAATATCCCCACTCTCAGTTTTACGTGAAACCAAAATAAGGGAGAAAACTAGTGATTCCAATTTCCTCATTTCACAACCAAAGTGTAATTAATTTTGCTCATTCCATCCTTGGACCTAAATAGCCGAAACGAATCGTTTCCCAAGCTTCTCGATGGCAGAAGGGTGGAGTTTGATCAAGACCAATCGCTTACATGTCGGGGGTTGGTATTCTGAGCAAACTACACCAAATCAAAGTTTGTGTGGCTTAATAGGGCTTTGTTTCTACCAAACAAAGGTTTCTCAATCATTGGAATCGTCAGTCACAAGCTCCGATGAGGTATTCCATTAAAACTGATCATTAGCTCAAAATAGGTTGGTCCTTTGTGAAGGAAACTTGTGACTTGTGTGATTTCCACCATTAAATATGCTTGTTATGCTTCGCCAAAGGTGTGGGATAAATTTCATCTCCATCCGAGCTTGGGTGAGCTGATGATAATCATGAAGATCCACACGCCGCTGAGAGAAGATCACCATCCATTCCGATGATCAAATGGTCCCATCTGATCACGCGTAGAACCTCTCTTTTGCCCTTTGAAATCACACATTTAATCATGGTCACCCAGATCTAAGTCTAAGTTACCACGTAATGCCACATCCAAGTGATGTGACAACTTAAATAGCCAATCCCATCATGCCATGGAAAAAGCTTACGTTACCCAATTGGATTAAGGCTTTAATTAGGGTTAATTAATCCATTTTTAAGCCTGAAACTTCTAAAAATCATAACTAATCCTAGAAAATTTCAAAAAAATACAAACTTGGGCTCATTTTAAAGATATTTTAGAGTAGAATCTAGAAAAAATATTATTAATTGATTTTAAATAGTGATTTTGGCTTAATTAAAGTTCAATTAGAAATCTAATTAGCTTAATTATTTCTTAATTAATCAACCAATTAATCACCAACATTTTGTGGATTTGGGGTGACCTCTACCTCCCCATTTTCCGAATTTTATTAGTTGCTTAATTAGGAAAATCAATTGATTAAGCCTTAATCACTTTCATAATTTAATTAGTGATAACTAGTGAATGAATAGTGGTTTAATTAATTAATTAAGCCTAATTACCTCTATTTAACAGTAAGGGAGCTTAAGAAATGTGGTTGGGATATTTTCCCTAATTCATTTCCTAAGCTTTCTTCACTTTCTGGAATTTGATTAGTTAAAGATCAATGTGGTAATTAATTGATTAATTAATTAATTAATCTCCAAGATAAAAATCAGAGCCTAATTGAGTGTTTGAAGTCATTTAGGGGTTAAGGATTGAGGCCTTGTCCTTGATCTCTTTCCCTAAGTTAATTTCATCATTCTAATTAAAATATAATCAAAGAATTAAATCAATTAATTAATAAGCTTGATTAACTCAATCTAAAATTCACTTAATACCTAAGTAACCTTTAATTAATCTTGGGAAGCTCTTTGGGTGTTTAACAACCCAAATTGAGAGATAATGAAATTATGATTAGTTCGCATGTGTGAGAAAACCATAAAAGTAGTTAATTGAGATCTCTTAAGCCTAATTAACTATTAATCATGAGCCAATTGCATTAGGCCCCTTTCATCTCTTAAGATCATTGCTAATTTACTTTTCATATGGTTGCATATCATATTGGCTCATTATTAATTAATTAATTAACTTAAGGTGACGTATGTAATGGTTAATTAATTGGCTTAATTCATACCTCAACCTAATTAAGCTATAAAATCAACCTAATTATTCTTCATTAAACCAAATTAACTCACACATGGGGAATGGGATTAGGATTAGTAAACCTCTTTCATTTCTTAAATCAAATCAAACTCAAAATTAAAAAAATGTCATTAAAGAGCTTTGGTTTATTATAAATAGCCTTATTTAGTATGATTGTCCTTAGGAATTAATTGGAATGAATGAGATCATGCGCTTATGTTCCTTTATTTCTTTCCAATCATGTTAAATGTTGCTTTCCATGTGTAATCATGCATTCATTTCTTTTAAAATTAACTAAATAAAATGGTTTCTTTTATGTTAAATTGCATGTGTTGATTTAAATTAAAAATTAAGGTGTGGCTATTATTACTATTAAATCAAAAGTTACCATCAAAAGCCCATAAATCAATTATAATATACGAAGTGATGTTAATTACAAATATCTATAAGTTTGCATGTGTTCATAATATAAGATATGTAATATGAAGTTCTCTTTCCTTACCTTACATGGATTTACATAGGATTTACAAATGTATAGTTCATTTGAAAATAACACAACATTTGTCTAGATCTATTCCTATGTATCTACATGCTAAGACTTAAGAAGAATTTCATATTACATATGTAAATCATATAATTAAATAAAATATGACTTCTTGCATGACTCCACATTCTTGTGGTTCTTTTGTACATTCATTATGTGATAGTATATTTAATATCATGTGATAGTATGTCATTCTAATTAATCTTAAGATGTCTTTCTTATTGAATAAGGTCATTTAGAGTGGACCTAAACTTAGGGTTAATTAAAACATATAATAAGACATTCACTAAAGGGAATTGATTAACTTGCTTTAGAAATGACTTAAGGTAGGGATGAAAGAGAGGTCCCCTCTCTTTTCTTCTCTTTATAATACTTAGTTGTTAAGTGTAAGCCATATGAAACAAAAGAAAACACTAAGTAAAATCTTCAAATCAATTAAATCACTTAAAGAAAAATTAACTCTTTACAAATTAAATCTTTCACACTTAGCAAAATTACAACTCTAAAACCTAGTTAGGACATACCACACAAACTTTAATGCACACACATTAGACTAAGTCACCACTTCTAGCTTTATGTTAGGGTGGTGTATCATTTGATGTATGCTTGTTTTGTGATGTATTATTGTAGACTGAATGTTAGGGTGTATGTGTGTAGTCTAGATGTTAGGCTGATATTAGCCTAATCATGCTTTCTGTAGGGGTTTGTGCTTAAGAGGCTATCGTAATAAAAACATAAATGCTTTTGTTGTGCAAGTTGCTTAGCCCCTAAGCATAATCTAAGTTAGGATAGGTGGGCTTGGTTACCCATGTGCGGGGTGCTAAGTCTAAATTATTCATATAATTGCTTGGGTTGTATGGGGTGTTTAGCTAACATTTGTTTTGTAGGTGTAGCTAGATCTACTTTCCTTCTTTTAATGTAATTTACATCAGGATTAGGATAAGTGTTATGAGAGATTAGGATGAGCATTGGTTATAAGACCAAGTCTTATGTATCATGTGATCCTTTTGGAACAAGCACATCCAAATCAAGCCAAAGGAAAGAAAAAAATGGAGCAAATCAGATGAAGAAATGAAAGATGAAGAGATGAAGAATGAAGAATGAAGACCCCCCATAGCATTCATCATTTGTAATTATAATTATTCTCTTATAATCCAGGTTGTATAAGGGTAGAGCTCAGCTACTCACATTTCTTTTTGGGTTGTACGGTGGTACCCGACCACATCGGCCTTTCATTCATTTGTGATAGCTTTATAAATTTATTTGATGTTTTGTTTTGCTTGTGCATTAGAAAAAGCATGCCTTTCCATAGTTTGTTTATGATTGGTGATTATTGTATGGCTTATTTGTGATTATTCTCCTAGAATAAAAATTAATTTTTTTACCCAAACTAACAACTCATAACTAAATCTCTAAAATAACTCATAACCTCATATAAAAGCCTAGGCATTAAATCAAGATAATAAAATATTTAGCAACCCCTTAGCTATATGTTGTATATTTAATATCATGCATAATCATCTTATTTCACTCTTCTTAAGAGAGGGCTTCCATCTTTTCCAAATAATAAGGGCTTACCCTTTGAGAGCTTGTGATGGAAGAACACCTCTTTCCCTTTTGATTTGGCCCATAATCAACTTATCATGCATTTAGGCATCTAAAATCCTATAGCCTGTGTCAAAATAAAGAGTCCTAAATTAATAAAATTTGATAAAAATTTGCATTAGATTAAGTCATTATTCATACCCCTCATGCTCTAGTCTCTTAGGGAGTGGGTTTAAGGACTTAGTTTCTTTTCTAAATAATAACAACCTAGCCATCTTGTAAAAGCATATGACTTATCTACATAGATTTAAAGCATGCATCAAGGCAACTGTGTAATATAAGTCCAGTAGTCATGTGGTTTACTGTCTCTTATGGAGGTAAACCATATACCCACTTTCATCTTAAATTTAGGTTGTGCTTGGCCCTCGCCAAAGCTCCCTAGATTTAGGATCTGAGGTTGCCATTTTCCTTTGGGCTACAGGCATAAAGCTCCACCTCTTAGGACACCTAACAATCTTGTGTTGTTAGAGTATAAGTCCTAGCTTTCTAATGAAATGTCAACTCAAATATATAAAATCTCTTCAATTTCAAAAATATAAAGCCCAAACATATGGTAGATTGGACTGCTCACTAGGCTTCCTAGTATCATGAGTATTCCCTACTCATCTCTTTTGGCTTCGATAATAAATCTCTCCTTTCGATCTATCCCATTTGATTTTTTAAACACAACCAATTTATTGATAGTCCTATCTTTGAATTCTTTGGAGATAATAATCGCCTACTTTAATCAAGTGAATTCTTAAGGGACTCACTTTCCTTAAGATGTAATTAACTATGGGGGCTTGCCCCCATAGGAAACTTTATAACCCGATTTAAATAAACCCTATTTTATTCATCCATGTAAAGTAGGGGAAAAATCTCTGGTATATTCGAAGACCCATCATGCCTTAGGAGTCCTTATTAGGTGATTAGGTTCATTGTAGGGTCATGACTTCTATCTTTCGAGATAGTGCACTATTCCTCAATGTCATACCCGATCACCTCAATAAGTACATCCTCAGATCTGTGTGGTATCCCCACCCCCATAAATTAAACCAACCAAACCAAAAATAAACACCATAGATTTTTCTGGCGACTCCGCTGGGGATGGTTCCTCTCTCCATCTTTAGTAGACGATTGTTATCTCCAAGCATCGACAATGGACTTGCATTTTATGTGAGTCTGAGACTATCTTTCCTTCCATTGAAACTTGGCGTATTTCATTCTTAAGCAAAGTTAGCCAACATCCTTTAGCTTTTAGGACCTCCTTCGTGTAGGTCTTGAAACCCCTATTGGGCTCCCTAATATATGAAAAACAAAGTTTATCAATGAAGGGAGAGATAATAAAGATTTAAAACCTCCTTACCACTAGTTGGTGAGGCAAGGTTCCTTTCCAAAAGCACCTTTCACAAAACTCACATAATTAAACCCCATTTAACAATCCTATGATTGCTACATGGAGGTTCTTTTCAAAAGCACATTTTTGAAAATAGCCATATTCATTCAACATACTCAAAATTGTTAAATGAGGATTCTATTATCAAATAAAATCATAGCCTAAAATTGAAACTTCACTTAACATATTTCACATATGTTAGAGTTGGAGTTTCCATCTTCTCAAAAGCACATTCTTGAAAATGACTACCCATTCAACATACTCAAAATTATTGAAAGAAGAATCCATTTTCAAATAAAATCATAGCATGAAATTGAAACTTTACTTAACATATTTCACATGTGATAGAATGGAAGCTTCCCTCTCTTCAAGAGCAAATCATGCCATATTTGATTCCCACTTAACATACTGAATTTGTTATGTGAGAATCTCTCTTTTTTTTTAAATCAAACACAAATTTGGCTTTCATTTAACATACCCAAGTTTTTAAGTGAGGTCTCATTTTCAAGACATGAATTTGACCTTCACTTAACATACCATATTTTTTAAGTGAGGTCTCATTTTTAAAACACACATTTGGCTTTCACATAACTTACCAAATTTGTTAAGTGAGGGCCTCATTGTCAAAACATACATTTGGCTTTCACTTAGCATACCCAATTTGTTAAGTGAGAGTCTCATCTTCAAAGCATATATTTGGTTCTACTCAACATACCAAATTTGTTAAGTAAGAATCACATAATCAGCCATATTTGATTCTCACTTAACATACCAAATTTGTTAAGTGAGAATCCTATTCTCAAATCATAACACACTTTGGCTTCCACTTAACATACCAAACTTGTTAAGTGGAGTCCCATTTTTCAAACATATATAAATCACATTTGACTTTCACTTAACATACTAAACTTGTTAAGCGAGAGTCTCATTTTCAATACACATTTGATTCCTACCTAACATACCAAATTTGTTAAGTAAGGATCCAACTTTTCAAATCATATCACATTTGGCCTTTCACTTAACATACCAAATTTGTTAAGTGAGAGTCCCATTTTCAAAGAAAAGCAAATTTATCTCACAATCACATTTGGCTTTCATTTAGCATACCAAATTTGTTAAAGTGAAAGTCTCATTTTCAAAAACAAATCAAACACATGTGGCTTCTACTTAATATACCAAATTTGTTAAGTAAGAAGTATTTTCAAACAAGATATACAAAATACAAATATCTCCAACAAAATCTCTCCTCAAATTTTTGAGCCCCACCCAACCTAGCTAAATTGGTTGAGTATGGGTTCTAAAATCAAAAATCAAATGGCAAAGACTCTCCTCCAAACATCGAAATATCTTCAATGAACCCCACTTAACATATTTGAATTGTTGAGTGTGGGTTCAAAACTTCAAATCTCTATTACTCTCTTGGGAATAAATATTGCAGAAATCTAACTCTAATTATATTTCAACACATGCAGAATCTGGTCCAGATTTGCTTGGTTTTTATAAGTACACATGGCTTCCAGTTTGTCTTTACTTTTCCTTTGGGATGGATTTGGCCTTGGATGGCCGACCTCACGAGGCCTCCACCCACTTAGTTTTTTTTGGCTGAGGATTTGAGGGAGCACGTGTTACCTGTGAGGGGGCGACCCTCACCACTGTCAGTCGAGATGAGGTGGTTGGGCAAAAGCCAGTCATTTGCATTGACATGCCCTTTGATTCTGAGTACCCTCCATTGAAGAGGAAGGCCACAGTGGTTCCCACACCCTGTTCAGTGATAGTTTCAGCATATGGCCATCCAGTTGTCCCTACCATTGCTCTAGTGAGAGCTACGACCTCCTTGTTGGTCACCCCGAAGAAAAAGGCTATCTTAGACTCTGAGATAGTCTCCTCCCCTTTCGAGGTAGGTACTAGTTCCCGCTCTACCTTGTTCACTCATACTCAGCACTGCAATAAAAATTGAAAGATTAAGTGAGAGCATGAGTGAGCATCCAGAGAGCTTGAGGCTGCATCTCATGTAGCCGAGAAGGGTTCTCCCCGTGATGTCTCTCCACTTCTGACCAACAACAATTTTTACCCTCTCTCGGCCTCAGACGGAGAGGAATATTACTAGAGGATTCCTGCTTCTCCTCCACCTTTAGCATACTATGAGTTACCGGATAGGGACCACAAGAGGCCCTATGTCAAACTTAGGACTATCCTATGCCAGGTTGGTAGAGCATATGGATGCTTGGAGTTCGGTTACTTGTTTGATTTGTGATTGATGATCCCTAAGAGTGTTAGGGGTTAGATCCATAGAGAGAGAGAGTCATGGAGGCTCGGGCATCTACTTAGGCAGGCAAGAGAGAGCGATGGAGGTATGCCAAGTAGTTGGCAGCCTCAACTTTGATGGATTTTCTTGATCGTCACCCTGTTAGGGTTGATCATTCATATAAGATTGTTCTTACCGATGCTACCCACCACAGGCAGAGATCTCCCATTGAGGGGTAGTCAGTGTTGCCTCCACACCTCCCCTTGTCATCCACCACCACCATGCACTGCGGCATCCACCACTCCCTCAAGATTGAGCCCCATCAGGGAGACCTTCCCTCGGTGATCGGCCCCGGATCCGCTCCTCCATCCCACTGTTGAGGTGAGATCAAGCTCCCTCGACCCTCTCTACCTTAGTGGTTGAGAGTGCGACCCAGCATGGATGCACCACCACCACCATGAGCCGGTGGCGATGGCGGTTGTAGGCGGGAAGGGGAAAATTTTGCAATTCCCATGGCAGTGGATCTCCCCAAGGACACCACTCCATCGATGAGCAGTCATGAGCATATCTCTTCTAGTGAGCATGACCCTCCCAGAGCTAGCACTCTGGTAGGAAGTGTTAGATGTATCTCAGTCAGTGAGCACAGTCCCTCTATCGATCAGTAGCGTGTGTTTGTATCGGCACAATTAGATCGCTCCTTAGATGACATTTTAGTACAATACTTTATCGAAAAGAGGGAACTCTTAGGTAGTGATCGCATAGATTCGGAGGATGAGAGGGTAGCCTTTGATCCTGATGAGGATGACCTTCTTGAGGATTTGGCCAAGGTCCATATGGTTGGCACTAGGGGCTCCCTCCACAAAGAGAAGCATACTTAGGAAGGTATTATAGTTGAAGAGGATGATGACATCCATTCAAATCAACACCTCCTCCAGCAGCTTAGGCAGAAAGATAATCGTATCGATAATATGGGGAAGAAGATTGAGGAGTTGATGGCAGTGGTTTCAGCATTATAGAATTTAGCCCCAATTTCACAACCTTCTCCCATAACGGCCGACAGAGTAGAGTTGGCACACACTTTAGATCATCCTAGATGCATGTCAAGGAAGACAGTGGTAGCTTGCATAGGAAGGTGGTGGATAGCACCTCTATGCATGAGAAATACATTAAAAATATGGTGGAACAGTAGGTGAGGGAAGCACTACCACAAGCCTTGGGTGGCTCATCTATTCTAAAGGGTCGAACTTACCTGGAGAAATTTGATGTTGCCCTCCTAAGGGTTTTGTGTCTCCTTCTTTCAAAATCTTTGATAGCAGTGGGAACCCTCGCTAGCACATTATACACTTCAAGGTTGACTGTTACAATGCTAGAGGTAGTGATGCTCTTCTTTTTAGATTGTTTGTTAGCAATCTAGCGGGCATTGGATTTGATTGGTATGCCAAACTTCCCACCAGTTCGATAAAGACATTTACTGAGTTGGAGCACCTCTTCATCAAGAGGTTTGCTGGAGCTCAACAAAGGGTTACTATGGATGACCTCGTTGTGACCAAGCAAAATCCAAATGAGTCCCTTGTTGATTACATTCTCAGGTGGAGAAACGAGTATGAAATGAACCACATGTCCAGATTAACGCCATTGAGATTCTCTTGAAGAATATCTATGGCCCGATCCTTTCAAGGGTTTACAGTCAAAAACTTTGAGAAGCTAATAACAAGGCGGCTAGTCTATAAGAGGAAGCTAGATAGTTGCCTTTCCATGACCAGTCAGCCAAGCTCAAACCTTAGAAGGAATTTGAGAAGAAAGAGGGGTCATAACGTTGATAAGGGGAAAGCCAGCTAGGGTTGATTGAGGGGCTTGAGCTCAGTAGCCACCTCTACTACCTCTTCTGCCACCACCTCAGTCATTATACTGGCCACCTTAGTTACCACAATGACCACCACCATTGCCTCCTCAGCAGTACCCTCATCAGCATCATCAGTAGCAGTATTCCTACCCGCCACCAGGTGGCTATCATTTATCTACTCTTGTTGACAAATTGAATAAACCTTATTCATTCAAGAGGGAGATAGTCAGGAAGATCTTTAAGAATCTCTTAAAGAAACCTGATTTTCAGTTACCAGAGCCTAGGAGGCCGGAGGATGAAAGCAAGAGTCACGATCCAAACTATTGCCCCTACCATCGCATGCAAGGTCATGTCTTAGAGGATTGCTTTAACTTGAAGGACTGGCTTGAGAGTAGCTACAAGTTGGGTGCCATTGTCATCCCTAAGGAATACCTACTAGAACAACCTTCTAGTTTTGTTAGGGTATTTCTTGGGGATACATGCGATCTTCTTAAGATAGAGGAAGGTTGGGATATCTTCACATCACGAACCTCCAAAATTATTTATGATCAAAAAAGTTACCCATGCGGTGCTTGCGGCTCAAACCTCTAACTTTCAGGAAGGTTAAGCAACTTGAGGAGGTAGAAGCCCAGAGTGACAACAACCTCCACTTGCGGGATATAGTAGCGCAACCAGTCGATATTAGTACTCCACTTGCACAGTTCCTCCACTCTTCTTACAGTCATGTATGTCGAGGAGGGGTGCCAAATCCCTCACTCACACTTTACTTGATTTCTATTTTGTACCTCATCAAATCTAAGAAATCAATGAAGAAAGATTCCACTTACATTTGTGTCACTGATCTACCTAATTTTATTCCTTTAGATAGCTCTCCAAGTCTAATTAATAATAACTCAAGTTTTGATCATTCCTCTTCTAATTTAGAAATGGATTTTCCATTCCTGAATCATTCGGGTTGCCATTGATATTGATTTGGAGTCATCCTCAATGATCCCATAGAAGTTGTAGGTGAACTTGATGAGCGGTAGAACTTTCTTTCACTAAACTATCTCATGAAGTCACGAAGTCAACCTCAGAGTGGTAAGTTCTACCTCTAGGGTAGCACCTTAGGATAAGGTAAGCAAGTCATTGGTTCTAGCAAGAAGCCTCCACAAGATGCTCCCACTATGGATATGCTTATGAGGACTAGGAGTTGACTACAATGTCCTCGCTCACGAGAAAGTTACCTAAACTAAGCATATATGATGCCCTTGTCTTATCCAAAGAGATGAGGGAGTCATTGATCAAAGCCCTTCTTGATCCAAAATATGCTTTGCTCAACTATTGTGGAGGGAGGCATGTTATTCAGAGAAGCTGGAGTTACATTCACCGATGAAGACCTTCTTTTGGGGACAAGAACCTCCCCTACATCATAGTGGACATGAGTAGATTCAAACTCTCCAGAGTGTTAGTTGATCCAAGTGCATCAGCAAACATTATGAGTCTAAAGATTCTTACCTACTTGAGGATTGACATCTACGAACTCTGAGGAGATCAAATGATGTTGACAGGATTCAATGAGTAAGGTGAGAGGGCTCTAGGCTCCATAGTGTTGCCATTAGAGATAGATGACTGGAAGAGAAGCTAAGTTCTACATAATTGATTCGATACATCTTTCCGCTTTACTCGATGGGCCTTGGATGGAAAAAACACGGTTCCATCCTCTTTACATCAGTCCATCAAATTTCGAAGAGGTGAAATCGAGTATTGTGTTAAAGGAGACTTGAAGCCATTTTTAGTTAGAGAGGTCAAGATATATGAGGATGCAACCTACTATCTTCCTCCAAATCAAAAAGTCTATTCTCATGAACTTGGTGAAAGTTCAAAAACAAAAAAAAAATAAAAGAAAAAGAAGAAAAATAAAAAATAAGAAGAAAAGAAAATGGAAATCAAAATAAAAATACAAGTGAGCGAGAATTAAACACCAAGGAAGAAGTAGAGCCAGATATTGGATTCCACCCACAGTTCGTTCCTCCATACAAACACATGGGTAGGATGACACCAGAGTAGAAGGGGATCTAAAGCGGTTCTAAGGTGGAAGACCTCTCTGTTGGGGTGCCGGAGCTATGTTACAGCTCATAGGAGTACCCCTGCAATCCAAATAGATTTGGAATCCAGTTCTGAGGATGAGTCTCATGTGGTTAGCATGCCAATCAACTCCTCTCAGTGGGTCCCTTTAGAGGTGACATTCAAGCCAGACAATAATGAAGACCATGCCTCCAAATAAAGCATGAATGTATCTTAATCACTATTATGTAGAACAGTGAGGCAGTAGTTGGGAAATTTAGCTCTAACCTCACTTTCTTCCCATAAAATTGAAGGTTTAGAAGTTAAGGAGGCCCCCAAGTCATTCACAGATGTTAAGCCAAAGAGATTTTTGTTGGGAACACCATCCTCAAGTCAAGAAGCTGATGTAGAACTTGAGGATGATTCTTATAAAGATTTAATATAATTATCTTTTGATTGGTATTTGCCTTGTGTTATTAACTTAGCAAAGAAGGGATTAATCCCACATACTTGGTCTAAACACAGGTCATATTACTTCAAAAGACTATGGGACAACCAAAGCAGACATTCTTAAGACTAGATTCAATTGTCGACAGTCGATGATGACCATTTACTAGTCACCAATCATTTGAGTCCGATAGGTTCTTTTTCAAATCATGCTAACTCTTATGAGGAGGTGTGTTTAGAAACTTAGATGACCCAAATGATCTTAAGTCAAGATACCTTGCAAGAGTTTGAAGAAAAAATCAGATCAACCATTGATGAACTCAAAGAAATCAACTTAGGAATAAAAGTGGATCCACGCCCGACAGACATTAGTTCCTTGTTAAATGAAGAAGAAACTAATGACTTAGTTAGGCTATTAGCTGAGTTTAAGGATTGATTTGCATGGAGTTATGATGAAATGTCTTATCTCGACATAGTCCCACAAATATTTAATGCTAACCCTATCAAGCAAGCTCTAGGCATGATTAGAATTGAACAGTCATTTCTTAAATCAATAAAGCGATTGATGCTTTATCGAAGAAAAATATCTACGGTTGGCTGTCATCCAGTTAAAAAAAAAGAATGGTCACATATGCATCAATTTTAGGGATCTAAATAAGGCATGTCCTAAAATGAATTTCCACTCTAGAATTGATGGTGGACATTGCCTCATCTCATGCTTCTCTTTTATGGATGGGGTCATTTATAACCAAATTAAGATGGGAGGATGAGAAAATACTTTTGAACCCCGAGAATCTATTATTATAAGGTCATGCCTTTTCGGCCTTAAAATGATGATCTACATACTACGGCCATGACTCGATCTTCAATGAACTCATTCATCATTAAGTTAATGCTATGTTGATGATAGTAGTCAAAAGGAAGACCATCTCTTTGACTTGAGTAGTTTTAAATGGTTAAGATAATTTAACCTTAAAATGAATCCCTGTGGTGCATTGGAAATTTCTTGGTTTGTTTTCGACGTTGGAATAGAATCGATCGAGAAGATCAAGGCTATAGAAATGCCACCCCTAAAAGTCTCAACTCGATCATTCCAAGGGTGGGTATATCTAAGATGCTTCATTTTCAACCTATCAGGAAGATGCCAACCATTCTCAGCACATGTAAAAAAGGATGTCAAGTTCAAGTGGGATGACAAGTGCCAACATGCTTTTGAAGACATCAAGCACTACTTAATGATGCTGTTAATTCTAGTAGGCCCTATATCGGGCAAGCCATTGATATTATATACTATTGCGTTAGATGACTCCCTTGGTGCTTTGTTGGCCCAAACTAATGATGAAGGGAAAATACTCTCTCTATCATCTAATCATCTAATCCATGTTGCAAAGTACCCACCTATTGAAAGCTACTAGCTTTAATCTTTGCATCCCAAAAATACGACACTACATGCTTTCTCATAAGGTGAATATGATCTCTAGGATCAATCCTATAATATCTCATGACACGATGACGTTATCCGGATGGTTGGTACGATGGTCCATGATTTTATGTAATTGACATCACATTCATACCCTCCGGTGAAAGGACATACTAGATTTTAGCATCACACCCACTTCTTCTTCTTTACTTAGTGATGACCTCCCGATGAACAAATCATGAACTTAGGGACACTACTAGCATTGGAGATGTATTTTGATGCGACTTCCTTTTAAAGGAGAAGAACCACGATTCTTCCGGGGAAGGCAAAGAATAGTTCTCTAACTCCGGATGACAATATGATGAGATTCTCATATTATATTCAATCCATGCACCAATAATAAGTGAATATGAGGCTCGATTATCATTCAGGTTAGTCATTACTATGCATCGAGTATCAACATCTTGGGATTCTTAGTTTATCTTGGGTCTTACAAAGTTCTAAAACTAAGCATCCATTGTCACAAGTATACTATGGAGCTTGCCAAAGAGTTGGCATGTCCAAAAGATGAGTCCATACCAATAATGGTCCAAAATAGACAAGTTTTATCTCTTATTAATGTTGAACTCATGGAGAGACTCTCTCTTGAAGGGTAGGTTGTCATTGCCAATAAGGATGATGAGTTGGATTGGAGGCAACCATTCAAGGATTATCTAATTATAGGTAAACTACCTCAAGAGAAGTCATTAGCACATCAGGTGAAGAAGAGAGCCCTTTCCTACAGTCTCGTAGGTGGCACCTTGTACCGATGGTCCTTCGATCATATGTGGTTATGTTATCTAGACAAACACGAAGCATGTAAGATCATGATCAAAGTGCATTCCGGATTATGTGGAGTGCATCAATATGATTCAAAGATGAAAGCCAAGATCAAGAGACTAGGATACTACTAGCCTTCAATGATTGCATGGGATGGAGAGGTGCCACCAATGTGTGCAGTGTGGATCTACACCAACCACCCAATATTCTACATCCACATTGGCCTCATGGCCATTTGAGTGTTGAGCGACATAGTGGTCGATCGATCCTCCTTCTTTCAAGGGTCACCGGTTCATTCTAGCCACCAACTACTTTTCCAGTAGTGAGGCAATCCCACTTAGAGGTCACAGCCAACATGTGCTCCAATTTTTTAAGAACCATTTCGTATATAGGTTCTGGGTTCCTCGATGAATTATATCTGATAATGGTGCTACATTCAAGAGTATTAAGATCAATAGCTTTACTTGGAGACACAACATAGATTGGAGATATTCTACCATCTACTACCCAAGGTCAAACGGTCTAGCTAAAGCATTCAACAAAACTCTCATCCAGATATTGAAGAAGACACGCGATGACAATAAGCGATAGTGGCATGAGTAGTTGGTTCAAGCCTTATGGGCCTACCGCACCACATATAAAACTCCAACTCAATCTACCCCATTCTCCTTAGTGTATGGGTCTAAAGTAGTTCTACCTTTAGAAGTCTAACTCCCATCACTAAGGATAGCTATGGGTAAAAGATTACAAGTGAAGCCAATTGGTTGGAAGAGCTCAAGGTTTGGAGAATGCCTGCATGCGAACCTCGAGTTGTACATAGCCAAAATGATTCAAGCTCACAATAAGTCAGTCCATCCTAGAGCTTTTCAAGTAGGAGAGCTTGTTTTAATTTTGAGGAGACCAATAGTTGCCCGTGGAAAGATGGGGGGCAAGTTTGAACCCACTTGGGAAGACCCTTTTGCCAAAGAGAAGGCCTACCAAGGAGGATCTTATCACTTAAACTAAGGGAGAGCTTCTATGCTTCCAATCAACAGGCTCTATTAAAGAAATATAATACATAAATCTGGTTTAAAAATAATCATCAATAAAACTTCTTTTCATATCAAATTTCATCTCTTATGTGTTAGAAATTTCTTTTGCTTGTGAATCACTCAATTGTAGGTGTAAAGAGAACCGACATCCTATCCCTCCATAACACAAACACAAACTATACATAATCCTCCAGTGCTATTAAGTTAGGTGTAAGAGAACCTAAGAGGCATCCAATTTTGATTAGCACAACTAAGTTAG
Source organism: Cymbidium sinense (assembly GCA_021442155.1). Taxonomy (NCBI): domain Eukaryota; kingdom Viridiplantae; phylum Streptophyta; class Magnoliopsida; order Asparagales; family Orchidaceae; genus Cymbidium; species Cymbidium sinense. The sequence continues at coordinate 167,669,259 of CM038220.1, forward strand.
GTGTAAGAGAACCCAAGCTGCATCCTTTCTTGGTGGAGTCACATTTCTATGGGTTTAGTGTAGATGTAAGAACAAGCATCCTATTCCCTCTTTCACACAAATGAATACATATCTTTTGTCTCAGCTATTTTGATGTGGGGAAGCCCCATGGCACTCACTCATTAGTTTCTCTAATGCTACCTTTGTTGTGTGTCCCAGTGGTCACTTTCTAGTGGATGTGAGTCCCCGCACTTTCTTCCTGACTTGACCATTACAAATTGATTAGCACCTTGTTAGTTTGGTAGGCCTTACTACACAGCCAGTAAGATATCCCATGTTGACTTTGTTTAAGAGGATGTAAGCCTACATGCTTTCTTTTTGGACTAGCCACCATGCACTGACTGGGTCGAGTATATTTGAGGTTTATGGTAAATCCCCCAGTGGCTCCTTTCTTCTTGACTTCAAGCTTGGGTTTAGTCCTTACAGACTCCGAGTCACCCCAGGTTGGATAGCCCTGTCGACAGAAGATACTATCCGGATCGGTTCCACTTTAGAGATGTAAGTCTACAGCCTTCTTTCGATTGTCAAACTAATGAGCACCATAGGTTGGTTGGTTATTACCATGCTGACGGTGACCCACCTGATGGATACACCACTCTTGGTAGATGTGACTCCCCACACTTTCTCCTTGAGTTGATCGCTAAATACCTATAGGCTTTCTTTTATAGGATTTTGGATAATGCCCCAGTGGCACCTCCCTGTAAATTTGGATCAAAATTTAGACTACTAGGTTTCTTTTGGATTGGAGAATTCCCCTTTCAGTGGATGTGCAGATTCTCCCTTGGTCCAGTAAGTCTGAGATAGGACTAGGCAAATATGAGCTCCTTCTCAATATGGTCCCTCGCACACCAATAGGGTGTCCACAAACAAAAAACAAACAAAATATATCTTCGCTTGTGGATTAGAACACCCCGGTGGCTTTTCAGGCATCTATCTTTAGAATGTCAAAACTCCCCATAGAACTTGACTACTTTGAGTTGAGATAAGTCCCGTCGGCACTCTCAAGTAGCCTTAGGTCGTTCAACTTGTTGTGCCACCAAGTCACCCGGTGGTCATCTTTGCTTTGAAAGATATAGTATTCTTTCCATTCATTCCCATGGATAGCCTTAGGGGTTGATTTATTGCAAGCAAGTCTAATGGTTCCTTGTGTAGGAGGATGTGAGTCTCCACACTTTCTTTCCTACACCATTGCACACCCCTAGGTTGGTTAGCTTTACCTCATGGTCAGACTATCCCTTTGGATTTGTAAATCTAAGACAGTCTAGTGATATTAGCCCTTCTTAGTGGATCCATCGCTGGGATCAACAATTATAATTCCATCAAATGACATTATCCTGACTACTTCCGAGTTGATATAAGTCTCCCAGTGGCATTCATTCAGTAGTTGCCCTAGGTCGGGTTCAATTTATTGCATCCAACATATCACCCTAGCGGTTGTCCCTTGCTTTTAGAGATGTAAGTCTGTTATGCTTTCTCCCTAGCGCAACCATTATACACAGAAAGACAACCCCTTAGGTTAGATAGTTCTACCATGTGGCTGGTGGACTACCCATTTGGATTGGTAAATATGAGATAGGATAAGGCCGACATAGCCCCTTCTTAGTGCGGTCCATCATAAACTGATAGGGTCCATCTCAAAATTTAAACTTAAAATAAATAATCAACCAACTTCTCCCGGTGAGACATCCCAACCGGTGGAGTCAATTAAATCTAATTCCAACTTGCATTCCCTAGTGAGTGCACCCTCAAAAAATATTTTATCAAATTCTTATCCCTAGTGGATAACCTGAACCTGCTTCCCTAGTGGAAGGTACATGCATCTATTCCTGGTGGATTATACATTCTAATCCCCAGTGGATACTCTAGCCAAATCATATCTTGCATTCAATTTCAAACCTCTTATCCCTAGTGGATAACCTAAACCTACTTCCTGAGTGGAAGGTTCTTGATCCCTCTGGATCCCTTCTTCTCTCTTATGCCTTGCATAAGTGGAGTTATTACACTAAGATCTTGATTCCTACATATCTCAAGTTTAGGGTAGATCATTTTATTAGTGTTTGGATCCTTGGATGTTGTTGATCATCTCGGTCCACATGCGTGCGCTATACTTGATACACCACACTTATTGGGCGCCCTTTGTTGACCTCATTTTTGGAATGAGCTCTCAACTTTCTCATCATAGATCTAGGACTCTTATAGATATTAAGAGTTTCTTAGTCTTAAGACACTTCTAGTGATTAGGTGAACACCTAACCTAACCCTAGAGACTTAAAAAAGTAAGCCATAGGAATAAGTTGTGCCTTAGGGATTTAAGAGCACTTGCCTACCCAATATCCTAAACCCAATCACTGCTTCTTTCTTCCAAACCAAACCTCAAATTCAAATCCAAGATTCCAAATTAAATCCAACATAAAATGATTGGAACCCATGATTAAATTCAAAATTTCAAATCCCTTCCTAAGCCCTTTGATTTTATCTTATGGACTTAACCTTAACTAAATTCAAATCAATCCCAATTCAATTGATTTTCTTGATTATCGAATTCAATCTCAAATCAAATCCCAATCCAAGATTCCAAATTCCAAATCAACTCCAAATGATTGAAACCCATGAAGTCCAAATTCAAAGCTCTTCTAAGCCATATGAACACCTTCATATGCTTGGTCAAAACTCCTTCAAACCAACTCAAACTTGGTTGATTTCTTTATAAATCAATCATTACTTCATTTATACTCATAAATATAAATGAAATCCAAGTTCAAACCCTTTAGATCAAATCAAAATAAATCAAACCAAATCAAAACCCAGGATAGCCTTTTTAACCTACATCCCTAGATTTTGTCAAATTTGCTTCCAAATCACTCCAAAATCAAGTGATTTTCTCATGAACCATTTATACCTTCATTTATATTCACAAATATAAATGAAATATAAATCCAAATGACCAAAACCAAATCCAAATCAAATCAAATTCTAATTTTAGCTAGCCAAATTCTTGAACTTTTAAATGATACCCAAATCAATTCAAAACTCATGGATTTCTTCATGATTCAATCATTCAATTATTATTCTAAACATAAAACAATTATCAAACCAAACCCAAGTCAAGTCCATGTTGACCCTTTTGGCTTGAAATTGTCATATGAACCAATACCCATTTGGATCTAAACCACTTGGAATATTTCATGTGTGAGTTCAACTAAACTTGAATCAAGCCATGATCAAGCCAATTGACCCATTTAGGTCTACTTGACCTAAAGTGACCTAAAAGACCTTCTTGAGCCGAGTTCTAATCCAACCTAAATTTGATTGAACTAAGCCCATCTAAACCTCACAACATAACCAACAATAACCCTAGGGTGACCAACCACCTTGAATTGGGTCAAATCAAGTCAAACCTAGCCTTTGACCAAGTCAACATTTTGCCCAAATGAAACCCAAACTAGCCAAAATCCACCATTGCCAAATTGATTGAAACCATTAATTCAAACCAACCCATAATTAATGATTGAACATGACAAAATCTTCACTTGAGCCAAACCAATTGGCCATTGAGTTGACCCAAATTGGCCTAAAAAGCCAAAATGGATCAAATCATTATCTAATCCAAATTGATTGTAACCAATGGCTCAAATTCCTCCCAAAATGATTATTGAACTTGAACAAAGCCATAATTAAGCCTAATTTGACCAATTGGTCAACTTGACTCAACCTAGCCCAAATTGACCTAAAGGGTCAAATTGGCCAAAATCCAAATTAAACTAAACCAAAGCCTACAATCATTTTCAATTAGCCAATTAACCTTAACTAACATTTGGTCAAATTGATCAACTTGACCCATTTGATTTGAACCCAAATAAGACATAATAAAATCCAAAGCAAATTGAATCAAACCAACACCAATACACTCCAATTGGTCATGTGAAAATTGACCCAACCCTTGGTTTGACCCAATTTGACCAATTGGTCAACTTGACTAACTAACCAATTTGACCTAAAAGGTCAAATCAAAATCTATCAAGTAAACTCCAAACCACTTGAAATTTGGGCTAACCTACTTTTGACACATCCCAAATCAGACCCATAGCCAAATGACCACTTTACCCTTGGGTCTAGGGCATCCCATGAGAAAAGACACATGCATATTTGGTCATTTCCTCCCCTTTGCCACTTGGCACCCATTCGTAGGTCCACTTAGGCACCAAGGACCATGGTTGACCTAACCCAAAGGTGGTTGGGTCAGTCATGACTCATGTGGAGGTGAAATCACCTCCCCATTCCCATTGGAGCATTTCAGACCACTAAGGACACCCACTACTCCCATGGCGACCCTCTCCCTCCTCCACTCATGTGAGGCCAAGTGGAGTGATTCCATGCCCAAATCAAGCTCCCCATCTCAACCATTGATCCACCAAGCTGAAACCATCACCACCGTCCAAGCCATGGAAGGAGGGGGTATACCCCCCTCATTTTCACTCAAACTCACACACTTATGTTCGATTCAACCTTAGTAGCTAAGGAACGAGATCCCAGAGCCTCCCCTTGCATTTCTCGAGCTCCCCAAAATCCCCACTCTTGGTTTTACATGAAACCAAAATAGTGATTCCCATTTCCTCCTTTCGCAATCAAAGTGGAATTAATTTTGCACACACCATCCTTGGACCTAGACGAGCCGAAATGAATCATTTCCCAAGCTTCCCGATGGCCGCAGGGTGGAGTTCAATCAAGATCGATTTCTTACATGTCATGGGTTGATCTTTCGAGCAAACTACACCAAATTAAAGCTCGTGCAGCTCAACAAGGTTTCATTTCCACCAAACGAAGCTTCCTCAATCGTTGGAACTGCTAGTGACAAGCCCCGATGAGGTATGCCATTAAAATGATCATTAGCTCAAGATAGGTTGGCCCTTTATGAAGGAAACTTGTGTCTCATGTGATTTGCACCATTAGATATGCTTGTTATGCTTCCCCAAAGGTGTGGAATAAATTTCATCTCCATTCGAGCTCGGGTGAGCTCAGATCGAGAAATAATCGATGGACGGCATGCGTCTTTCGCCGCTTGGGAGGAGACAGATCATGGACCATCCATTCCATGTGATCAGAATGGATGGTCCTGATCTGATCACATGTAGAACCTCTCTTTTCCCCTTTAAAATCATTCATTTAATCATGGTAGTCCGATCTTAGATCGAACGACCCACAGGAAAGCGCATCTGCTATCATCCGAGTCAGCATGGCAATGTGATAACTTAAATAGACAATCCCATCATGTCACATGGAAAGAGTGTTGCGTTAGCGCGCTGTGTCAGCTGCCACATAGCCCGATGGGATTAATGCTTTAATTAGGGTTAATTAATCTATTTTTAAGCCTAAAACTTCTAAAAATCATAACTAATTCTAGAAAAAAAATCTAAAAAATACAAACTTGGGCTCATTTTAAAGATATTTCCGAGTAGAATCTAAGAAAATTATTATTAATTGATTTTGAACAGTGATTTTAGCTTAAGTAAGGTTTAATTAAAAATTTAATTGACTTAATTATTCCTTAATTAATCACCCAATTGATCTCCAACTCTTTATGGATGTTTGGGGGGGGGTGACCTCTACCTCCCCCATTTTTTTTGGATTTTATTGGATGCTTAATTAGGGAAATCAATTGATTAAGCCTTGTGGATAAAATATTTTCATCCTTCATCTAATCTTCTTAAAGAGAGAGAAGAAATAAATGAAGAACAAAAATAATCAAAACACTTCTTGAGTTGGACACCACATAGATCCGTAGATGTTCTTATTAAGGTGATCAGGTATGGCATTGAGGAATGATGTACTATCTCGAGAGACAAAAGTCATCATCCTACAAATGGACTTAATCACTTTAATAAAGACTCCTAAGGACTATGGGTCTTGAATGTACCGGACATTTTCCCACACTTTACAAAGTAAAGCGGGTTTATTTTAAACGGGTTAGTTAAGTTTTAAGAGCCCCATAGTTAATTACATCTTAAGGAATGAAATTCTTTAAGAATACTCTTGATTAAGGTAAATGATCATTGTCTCCAAAGATTTCAAAGATAGGACTATCAATCGATTGGTTTATTTTTAGAAGATCAAGTGGGATTGATCAAAAGGAGGGAGTTATTATTGAAGCCAAAGGAAGATAAGTAGGAGATGCTTAGGATACTAGGAGGCCTAGTAAGCATTCCAAACTATCCAATGGTTGGGCTTTATATTTTTGAAATTGAAGTGATTTATTTGTTTGAGTTAAATTTTTATTAGAAATCTAGGACTTACAATTCTATGACACAAGACCTTGGAAATGCCTAGGAGGTAAGGATTTATGCTCGTGGTCCACAAAGGGAAGTAGTAACCTCTGAACCTAAATCTAGGGAGCTTTAGCGAGGGCCAAAAGTACGACCTAAATCTAAGGCAAAATGGGTATTTGGTTTACCTCCACTAAAGAGAATAAATCACCCGACTGTTGAACTTACAACCATCTAGGGGTGGCCACCAACTAACTCCTCCTACGATTTTAAATACATGTAGGCGAGTCATATGCTTTTGCAAGATAGCTAGGCTGTTATTTTTTTAGAATTAAATTAAGTCCTTAAACACACTCCCTAAGAGACTAGATCATGTAGAGCATGATTAATGACTTAAACTTAATGCAAATTTTTGTTATATTTTATTTTTATTTTTGGACAATTAATTTCACACATGCTTTAGGATTCATATGCCTAATGCATGAGAAATTAGATTACGGACCAAAATCAATAAGAAAGGAGGTGTGTTTTCACCATGGCTCTCAAAGTTCAAGCCAAGTTCTTTGGCAAAGGTGGAAGCCCTCCATAACAAGAGTGAAATAAGATGCTTTTTATGCATGATGTGAAAATATACAACATCCAGCTAAGGGGTTGCCAATTCTTTTATCTTGATTTACAACCTAGGCTTTTAGTGAGGTTATTAGTTATTTATTTTTAATTTGGGTTGATTGAGTTGGATAGAAAATTTATTTTCCTAAGAGCCTAATTATCATCCAGGTCACACATCAAAGCAAGGAAGAAACTAGAAAAACATGCATTCTTAATGCACAAGCTAAACAAACATCAAATAATTTATAAAGCTAATGTAAAAGAATAAAAGGTCATTTGTGGTCTAGCTCCACCGCACAAACCGAAAAAGAAATTGGGTAGTCGAGCTCTACCCTTATACAACCTGGATTATAAATGAATAAATTACAATCAAGAAGGAATTCATTATTATTGGGGTCTTCATTCTTCATTTCTTCTTTCTTATTTCTTCTTTCTTGTTTCTTGTTTCTTCTTTCTTCTTTTCTTCTTTTCTTCTTTCTTATAACTAATGTTCATCCTAATCCCACATAATAATCATTCCAAAATCCTAATTGCAAAATTACATGAAAATGGGAAAAAGTAAGTCTAACTAAAACCTATAAAATAGAGATTAGCTAAACAAATCAAACAATCCCAAGCATATATATGAATAAATTAGACATAGCACCCTACACATGGGTAACCAAGTCCACCAGGCCTATTTTGGATTATGCTTAGAGGCATAAGCAACATGTACAACAAAAGCATTTTTATATTTTTTTATTACAGCACCCCTTAAGCATAATCCCTTGCAGAAGATAATGGTTAGACTAAGATCGCCCTACCATTCAGTCTACGCATATACACCCTAACATCCAGACTAAAATATTACATCACAAAACAAAAGTAAACATCAAACCATGCACATACCCTAACATGGTGACTTAGCCTTTGTGTGTGTGCCATTTAAGGTTCGTGTGGTATGTTTAGCTAGGCTTTAGGGTTGAAGTTTTCTAAGTGTGAAAATGTTCAACTTAGAGGGTGGTTTCATTTAAATGATTTAATTTATTTGATTGATTTTACTTTATGATTTTGATTTGGTTTGAATGAACTTACACTTAATTACTAAGTTGCAAAGAGAGAAAAAGAGGAGAGAACTTCCCTTTCCTCCCTACCTTAAGTAATTTCTAAAGTAGATTCATTAATAATTTTTTTATTTAGTGAATATTTTATTATGTGTTTTAATTAATCCTAAGTTTAGATTTTATCTAAATAAACCTATTAAAAAAGAAAGGCATTTTAAGATTAAGTAAAGTGAATTACTATTACAAAACACACAACACTTTATTTCTTTCAACATATGTAACATGCATATGGATGAATCTAAGCATATCTATACATGCAAATGGAAATATGTTTAGCACATAATGATGAATGCTAAGAGAGTTTGTTTAAGGAAATTTGGAATGTTTCATGTATGCATGTTTTGTTAAGTAGAAAAGAGATTCTTTTATCCATTATTCATATGCACATTTACATGTATGAAGACATAAGTGAGTCTGCCATTATTTTCTACACCAAGGGTGTAAGGTACAAGACCTACTTGGGGCATAAAGCCACAACGAGATGTCGGACTAATATACCACTTTCCTTAAATACATGTGCATATACAAAAAGAAATGAATGGGAAAGAAATCATGCAAAGAGTTTATGTTTGTTTGATTTGTTAGTTGTTTAATTTATATGTGCAAGTGTGAATATCCTTCTTAATTGATAACATAGGAATGAATAGGCATGGATTTAAGCAAGTGTTGTGTTCTTTTCAAATGAACTATACACTTTACAAATCCTATTCAAAACTATGTTAAAAGAAGAGAAGGAAAATCACATAATGCACATCTTTATATTACTAAGCTTATAAATAATATAAGTAGCATACCTTTCATTGTAATGTTTGATTTATGTTTTGAAAATAATTTTGGATTTAGTAGTCATATTCTTACTTTTAAAATATGCAATTTGACATAAAGGAAACACATTTTAATTTGATTTTTCAAAAGACATGAATGCATGATTTTTATATGACATACACATTTAGTATGTTAAGAAAGAAACAAAGTGATGGAAGCATGTAAATTCATTCACCCTAATTAATTCCTAAAGACAATCCTATGGAATAAGATTATTTAAAGAGAAATCAAAATTATTTAAAGAAGTTTTTAGTTTTGTTTTAAGTTTGAATTGATTTTAGGAGATGTGAAAAGGTTTGTTGGTCCTAACCCATCTCCCACATGTGTATGTTATTTTAGTTAATTTTAGAACCATTAGATTGATTTTTATGTTTTGTTTAGGTTAAGGTGTAGATTAAGTTCATTAATTACCCCTTACACCACTTTTTAACATATTTAATCAAATAATTATGAGCCAATGTATGACATAAAACCACAAGGAATTTAAATCAGCAGTGCACCTAAGAAAGAAAGGGGCCTAATGCATTTGGCTCACAATCAATGATTAATTATGCTAAAGGGTTTAATTTAAGTACTTTCATAACCCTGCCCACACATATGGGTTGGATATGATTTCCTTAAGTTACTTAGGTTATTGAACACTTAAGTATCTACCCAAGAAAGATTCAATTAAGTGATTAAGTTTTTGGATTAATTTTTTATTTTTGAGTTTGGTTAATTAAGATATTTAATGAAATGATCAAATCATTAATCAATTTGTAAATTAATTAAGTTTTCATTCAAATGAAATAGACTTAGGGGAAAAGACTTAGAAAAGGCATCATAATCTCATTCCCTAAGTCTATCCACTATTCTAAGATGGTTAATAAATTTAATTAATGAATTCATCATTATTTAATAGGTTAATTAATCATTTAAATGATTAAGCGGGTGATTAGGAGTGAATCAAGCAATTCTCCTAATTAAATCATTAATAAACCCAAGAAAATTAGGGGAGATAGAAGTCATCCCACTAAATATACCTAAGAAGTTTGGGATTAATCAATGGAATAATTAGGGAGTAATTAACATAATTACATTCCCAATAAAACCTAAATTGCATAAAATTTACTATTCAAAATCAATTAAACTTATTTTTATATTATTCCCCTTTAAAATATCTTCAAAATGCATTTGAGTTTATATTTTTTTGATTTTTCTATATATAGTTATATAATTTTGAAGTTTTTGTGATTAAAACTTAATTAGGAGGCCTAATTAATTAATTAATCCCATCGGTGCCACGTGGACTACTGACATGGCGCGCTTTCCATGTGGCATGATGAGATTGGTTATTTAAGTTGTCACATCCTATTTGCGTGTGGATACGTGATTTCTCCACGGGTATCGATCAAAGATCGGACGATCAAGATTAAACCCAAGGTTCTAATAAGATAAATCAGGGGATCTCACTTGTTTTAATTAGGACCGTCCATCCAAAACATGCTGGATGGACGATCCATGATTCATCCCTACCCTCGCCTGCAGGAGATGGCAACTGTCCATCCTCCATGGCTTGATCCGAGCTCAATTGAGCTCAAATTGAGTAGGGATTGATCACACACCATCAAGATGGGATAAACAAGACATCCAATGGTCAAATTCACTTGAGGTCACACTTCTCTTAACAAAGGGACAAAGAAAATCTAACCTAAGCTCGGTTTTGAATCCTCACCTGAGGTTATCACTGCTCCCAACAAGGTAGCTTCTGCCTAGTGGAGACGAAGCCCGCTGAAGGTTTGAGAGCTTGAGGTTGAGTAGATCCTCTAATTAGCCAAACCTCCTCCCAGGCGACTTTGGTCTAGCTCCCTCCCATGCCTTGGAAGCTTGGAAGAAGCTTTGGGTAAGCTCATGAGTCCTCGAGCTTGAAGGAGGAATTGAGCTATGGTGAATGGCTGTTGGAATTCTCATGAGCTCTCAGCTTAAGAAACCGAAATGAGAAATCAAAGCTTGGAGACCTTGGGGAGCTTGGAATTGCTTCCACTGAGTTCTTATGCATCAATCAAGTGTGAATCAATGCAAATGAAGTGAAATTAGGGGGAGTATATCTCCCCTTACAAGGATCAGACGGCCGAGCTTGGCTTTGCCATTTTGATCAAAATTCATCCCATGGAATGAGTTGGTTAGGCCATTTTCAGTGGCATGTGATTTAGTTCTGGCAGAGGAAGGGAGTGGCGAAGTTCCCATGTGCTCATTTGAGTGGAGGAGTGATCCCATGTGGAGAATTTCCAAGTGAGTGGTCAATTTTGGCCTTGGGTTGGGTTTGGCTGAACCAAACTCATTGGATCATGTGCACCACACTCACTAGTGTCCACTTGGTCCACTAAGAGGGTGTCAAGTGGCCATGAAAAGGATATGACCAAATTCCAAGTGAAATTGGCCATAGATTACCCCTTGACCTAGGAGTAAAATGGTCATTCGGCTTTGATTTTAGTTTGGGCAGATTTAGAATATTTTGAAATTAGGTTGGTCCAAATTTCAAGGAATTTGGAGTTGATTTGATATCATTTGTCATGTTGACCCATTTAAGTCAAAATGGGTCAACTTCAAGTTGACCAATTGGTCAAATTGGGTCAAGGGTCAAGTTCATATGACCTTTTGAAATGTGTTGCATCATTGATTTGGTTCAATTTGATTTATATTTGGTTTGGTTCATTTGATTTCATTTAGGTCAAATTGGTCAAGTTGACCAATTTGACCCATTTAATTAGGTTAGGTTATTTGGTTTAGGTCATTTGAAATGTTTTGCAGCTATAGTTGGGTTCAATTTGGTTTGATTTGATTTTGGCTAGATTTGACCTTTTAGGTCAAGTTGGGTTCATTGTCAATTAGGCTAGGTTGGGTCTAGTTGGTCAATTGGGCTAGGTTGGGTCTAGTTGGCCAATTGAGGCTTTGGTCAAGTTTAACAAGTGATTTAGAATGAACTTGACCGATTGGTTTCAATCAATTTGGCTTAGATCAAATTTTGACCTATTTTAGGTTAAGTTGGGTTAACTTTGGTTAATTGGTCAATTGGGCTAGGTTAGGCTGAAATGATGGCTTAGTCAAGTTCAAACATTGATCATGGATTGGTTTTGATCAATGGTTTCAATTAATTTGGCCTATGATGGATTTTGGGTAGGTTACATTTTAGCTAAGTTTGTCAATACTTTTTGACTTGGTTTGACCTAATTTGACCATCGATCATCTCATGAACTCACAATGTGAGGCTAAGGTGGGATAAGTTCAATCCAATTTGGGTAGGATTAGAATTTGGCTCAAAAGGTGTTTTAGGTCACTTTGGGTCAAGTGATAAATCAATTGACTTGATCAAGGCTTGAATCAAGTTTGATTGAACTCACATATCGACTTATAATTGAAATATAAATACATTTGCAAGTGATTTGGAGTCAAATGGGTTTTGATTTATTTAATAATTTTAAATTCAAAAGGGTGAACATGAGTTTGATTTGGGTTTAATTTTTGAATTTAGTTTTGGTTTGATGATTGAAGTTTGTGTTTATGTTTGGATACATGATTGAAGGATTGATTAAATCATGAAGAAAAATCAAGGCTTTGGCTTGATTTGAGATCAATTTATCTAAGTTCAAGAATTTGACTTGAAAGGCTTAGGTTGGATTTCGATTAGATTTGGGTTTGATTTTTGATTTTTTTTTTTTTTTTTGATTTGATGATTGAGGTTTATGTTTATATTTGGATTCAAGATTGAAGGATTGATTGAATCATGAAGAAAAATCAAGGGTTTGATTTGATTTGAGTTTGATTTGGCTAAGTTCAAGAATTTAACTTCAAAGGCTTAGGTTGAATTTTGGTTGAATTTGGGTTTGATTTTGGAATTTAGTTTTGGTTATTTGAAATTATATTTCATTTATATTTATGAATATAAATGGGTTACGAGAAAATCCCTTGAATTTGAATTAATTTGGATTTGATTTATGCTAAGTCCATAAAATGGAATCAAAGTGACTTAGGAAAGATTTTAAATTTGGAATTCAATCATGGGTTTCAATCATTTGGAATTGATTCATGATTTGAGAAAATCCATTGGAATTGATTTAAGGTTTGAGAAAATCAATTAAGTTGGAGTTGATTTGAGTTTGAAGTTATTTTGGAGTTGAATTTGATTTGAGTTTGAAATTTGATTGCATTTGAGAAAATCAATTAAGTTGGAATTGATTTGGGTTTGAATTTGAAGTTGACTTGGAGTTTGATTTGAATTTAGAAATTTGACTTGAAGGATGGTAATGAGGGTAGACAAGTTTTCCTAACACCCCTAAGGCATGACCTATTCATATGGCTAACTCTTCTAAGTCTTTAGGGCTAGGTTAAGTGTTCACCTGATCAATAGAAATGTCTTAATACTAAGGAACTCTTAATGTCTAAGAGGAGTCCTATGTCTAAGATGGAGAGGTTGAGAGTTCATTCTAAAAATGAGGTCAACAAGCCTTAATCATTTTCTTAATTTAATTAGTGATAACTAGTGAATGAATAGTAGTTTAATTAATTATTTAAGCATAATTACCTCTGTTGAATAGTAAGGGAGCTTAAGAAATGTGGTTGGGATACTTTCCTTAATTCATTTCCTAAGCTTTCTTCACTTTTTGGAATTTGATTAGTTAATGATCAATGACGTAATTAATTGCTTAATTAATTAATTAATCTCCAAGATAAAAATCCGAGCCTAACCGAGTGTTTGAAGTGATTAAGGATTGAGGCCTTTCCTTGATCCCTTTCCTGTTAATTTCATCATTCTAATCAAAATATAATCAAAGAATTCAATCACTAATTAATAAGCTGATTAACTCAATCTAAAATTCACTTCATACCTAAACAACCTTAAATTAATCTTGGTTAGCTCTTTGGGTGTTTAATAACCCAAAGTGAGAGATGATGAAATTATGGTTAGCTGCATGTGAGAAAACCATAAAAAGATCCTTAATTACTACTATTAATCATGAGCCAATTGCATTAGGCCCCCATCTCTCAGGAGCATCGCTAATTTACTTTTCATATGGTTGTATATCATATTGGCTCATTATTAATTAGTTAATTAACTTAAGGTGATGTAGGTAACGGTTAATTAATTGGCTTACTTCATACCTCAACCTAATTAAGCTATAAAATCAACCTAATTATTCTTCATTAAACCAAATTAACTCACACATGGGGAATGAGATTAGGATTAGTAAACCTCTTTCATTTCCTAAATCAAATCAAGCTCAAAATTAAAAAAATGTCATTAATGAACTTTGGTTTATTTTAAATAGCCTTATTTAGTATGATTGTCCTTAGGAATTAATTGGAATGAATGAGATCATGTGCTTATGTTCCTTTATTTCTTTCCAATCATGTTAAATGTTGCTTTCCATGTGTAATCATGAATTTATTTCTTTTAAAATTAACTAAATGAAATGGTTTCTTTTATGTCAAATTGCATATGTTGATTTAAATTAAAAAATAAGGTGTGGCTGTTATTACTATTAAATCAAAAGTTATCATTAAAAGCCCATAAATCAATTATAATATACGGAGTGATGTTAATTACAAATATCTATAAGTTTGCATGTGTTGATAATATAAGATATGTAATATGAAGTTCTCTTTCCTTACCTTACATGGATTTACATAGGATTTACAAATGTATAGTTCTTTTGAAAATAACGTAACATTTGTCTAGATCTATTCCTATGTATTTACATGTTAAGACTTAAGAAGAATTTCATATAACATATGTAAATCATATAATTAAATCAAATATGACTTCTTGCATGACTCCTCATTCTTGTGGTTCTTTTTGTACATTCATATGTATATAAGAAAAGTGGTATATCCGACATCCCGAGGTTAGGCTTTGCCCCAAGTAGATCTTGTATCTTACGCCTTGTAGAATAATGGCATCGTACTAACTTAAAACTTTTATACATATCTATGTATGATATAACCAATGAATAAGAAGCATGAATCAAATAAATAAATATAACTTTTGTATGGGTTTTCCTATTCTTATAGTTTCTTATACATCTATATGTATATAAGAAAAGTGGTATATTAGTCCGATATCCCTGGGTCAGGAGACTTTAAGTAGCCCTAAGTAGGTCTTGTATGCCCGGTGTAGAATAATGGTGTCGCACTCACTTAAAACTTTTATACATATGAATGTGAACTAATGGATGAAAATCCCTTTTTCTATTAAAAAGACATGCATTCATAATTCAATCAAATGAAATATTTAAATTCCAAACACACTTTTTTGCATTCATCATTTAAGTGTGCTAAGACATATATTGTATGTATAGGTATGCTTAGGATTTAATCATATGCATGATATACATGATGGAAAGAAATGAATAAACATATATTATGTGATAGTATGTCATTCTAATTAATCTTAAGATGTCTTTCTTATTGAATAAGGTCATTTAGAGTGGACCTAAGCTTAGGGTTAATTAAAACATATAATAAGACATTCACTAAAGGAATTGATTAACTTGCTTTAGAAATGACTTAAGGTAGGGATGAAAGAGGTCCCCTCTCTTTTCTTCTCCTTATAATACTTAGTTGTTAAGTGTAAGCCATATGAAATAAAAGAAAACACTAAGTAAAATCTTCAAATCAATTAATTCACTTAAAGAGAAATCAACCCTTTATAAATTAAATCTTTCACACTTAGAAAAATTACAACTCTAAAACCTAGTTAGGACATACCACACAAGCTTTAATGCACACACATTAGACTAAGTCACCACTCCTAACTTTATGTTAGAGTGGTGTATGTTTTGATGTATGCTTGTTTTGTGATGTATTATTGTAGACTGGATGTTAGGGTGTATGTGCGTAGTCTGGATGTTAGCCTAATATTAGCCTAATCATGCTTTCTGTAGGGGGTTGTGCTTAAGAGACTATCGTAATAAAAATATAAATGCTTTTGTTGTGCATGTTGCTTAGCTCCTAAGCATAATCTAAGTTAGGATAGGTGGGCTTGGTTACCTATGTGCGGGGTGCTAAGTCCAAATTATTCATATAACTGCTTGGGTTGTATAGTGTGTTTAGCTAATATTTATTTTGCAGGTGTAGCTAGATCTACTTTTCTTCTTTTAATGTAATTTTATATTAGGATTAGATAAGTATTGTGGGGGATTAGGATGAGCATTGGCTATAAGACCAACTCTTATGTACCATGTGATCCCTTTAGAGCAAGAACATCCAAATCTAGCCAAAAAGAAGAAAGAAATGAAGCAAATCAGATGAAGAAATGAAAGATGAAGAGATGGAGAATGAAGACCCCCATAACATTCATCATTTATAATTGTAATTATTCTCTTGTATTCCGGGTTGTTTAAGGGTAGAGCTTCGACTACCCTTTTGGTTATGCGATGGTACAGCATGACCTTTATTCTTTGTGATAGCTTTATAAAATTGTTTGATATTTTATTTAGCTTGCACATTAGAAAAAGCATGCCTTTTCATAATTTTTTTATGATTGGTGATTGTTGTATGGCCTGGATGCGATTAGGCTCCTAGAATAAAAATTAATTTTTTTACTCAAACTAACAACTCATAACTAAACCTCTAAAATAACTCATAACCTCATATAAAAGCCTAGGCACTAAATCAAGAAAATAAAATATTTAGCAACCCCTTAGCTGGATGTTGTATGTTTAATATCATGCATAATCATCTTATTTCACTCTTGTTAAGAGAGGGCTTCCATCCTTGCCAAATAGTAAGGGTTTAACCTTTCAGAGCCCATGATGGAAGAACACATATTTCCCTTTTGATTTGGCCCATAATCAACTTCTCATGCATTTAGGCATATAAAATCCTATAACCTGTGTTAAACTAAAGAGTCCCAAATTAAATAAAATTTGATAAAAATTTGCATTAGATTAAGTCATTATTCATACCCCTTATGCTCTAGTCTCTTAGGGAGTGGGTTTAAGGACTTAGTTTCTTTTTTAAATAATAACAACCTAGCCATCTTGTAAAAGCATATGACTTGCCTACATGGATTTAAAGGGTAGGAGGCATTATTTGGATGTCATCCCAGGTGGTAATAAGTTCAACAGTCGGGTGGTTTACTCTCTCTTGTGGAGGTAAACCATATACCCACTTTCACCTTAGATTTAGGTTGTGCTTTGGCCCTTGCCAAAAGCTCCATAGATTTAGGATCTGAGGTTATCATTTCTCTTTGGGCTATAGGCATAAATCCTCACCTCTTAAGCATCCTAACAATCTTATGTTATTATAGTATAAGTCCTAGCTTTTTAATGAAATGTTAACACAAATATATAAAATCTCTTCAATTTCAAAAATATAAAGCTCAACCATAGGGTAGATTGGGCTTCCTAGTATCATGAGCATTTCTTACTCATCTCTTTTAGCTTCAATAATAAATCTCTCCTTTTGATCTATTCCATTTGATTTTCCAAACACAACCAAATTATTAATATTCCTATCTTTGAATTCTTTGGAGGTAGAAATTGCTTGCTTTAATCGAGAGTATTCTTAAGGGATTCACTTTCCTTAAGATGTAATTAACTATGGGGGCTTGCCCCCATAGGGAACTTTATAACCCAGTTTAAATAAACCCTATTTTATTCATCCATGTTAAGTAGGGGAAAATCTTTGGTATATTCAAAGACCCATCATGCTTTAGGAGTCCTTATTAGGTGATTAGGTTCATTTTAGGGTAGTGACTTCTATCTTTCGAGATAGTACACTATTCCTAAATGTCATAACCGATCACCTCAATAAGTACATCCTCAAATCTATGTGGTGTCCCCCCCATAAACTAAACCAACCAAACCAAAAATAAACACCACGTTATGCTTGCTTCAAAGGCATCACAGGGCATCCCAGGATAAAGCCTTCTAGCCACTGCTCATCCTAATCCCCCATAACACTAATCTTAATTTCTAATACAAAATTATATTAAAAATAGGAAAAGTAAATCTAACTACACCTGCAAAATAAGTGTTAGCTAAACACACCATACAACCCAAATAGTTATATGAATAATTTGGACTTAGCACCCTGCACATGGGTAACCAAGCCCACCTGTCCTAATATAGATTATGCCTAAGGGTTAAGCAACCTGCAAAAGAGGGCATTAATATTTTTTAAGCACAACCTCCTGCAGAAAATATGATTAGGCTAATCACGGCTTAACATCCAGTCTATGAAGCATACACCCTACCATCCAGTCTAAAATAATACATCATAAAATCAAACATACATCACTCCATGCACCACCCTAACATAAAGCTAGAAGTGGTGACTTACTTCTAAAGTGAGTGTATTAAGTCTTGTGTGTTATGCCTTAACTAGGCTTTGTTATGATTTTCTAAGTATGAAAGGATTTAATCATAAGAAGTTGATTTCATTTTTTTAAGTGATTTAATTGATTTGAGAGTTTTACTTAGAATTTTCTTTTATTCCATTTGGCTTACACTTAATAACTAAGTGTTATAAAGAGAACAAAAGAGAGGATTACTCTATTTTATCCCTACCTTAAGTCATTTCTAAAGCATAATAATTAGTAAGTTCTCTTTAATAAATGGCTTATTATATGTTTTAATTAATCCCAAGTTTAGGTTTACTTTAAATAACCTCATTTAATAAGAAAGGTATCTTAAGATTAATTGGAATTAATCACATGACACATGCGCATTCATTTCTTTCCATCATATGTAGCATGCATATGATTAAATCCTAAGCATACCTATGCATGCAATATATTTTTAACACACCTAAATGAAAGATGCATAAATGAATTTTGTAGAAAATGAGATTTTCACTCATTAGCTAAATATACATTCAAATGTATAAAATTTTTAAGCAAATACTTTTCCATTGTGAGCCAGGGGAGTGATGTAAGAATCTTCATGGGGCTACTTAAAGCCATGCATCCCTAGAATTTCCAGACTAGATATACTAGTTATTCTTAATACATATGGATGTACAAATAACTACAATAGTTGAAAACCATGCTAAAATTACATCTTTCAAATATTTATGCATATGGAATAAGGTTGAAAAGGGAATACTTTCATTCATTAGCCAAATGCACACATAAGTGTATAAAAGTTATAAGCAAGTACTTTGCTATTGTTAACCAGGGGAGTGAGGTAAAGACCTCCTTAGGGCTACTTAAAACTGCATCCCGAATATCCATACTAAATATACTAGCTATTCTTAGATACACATGAATGTACAAATAACTATAAGAATGGAAGAATCATGCTAAGGTTATACTTTTGAAATATTTATGCATATGAATAAATCCTTATCTAAATTCTAGTATTGAAGTATGTAAGAATGAAATCAAATCGAGTATGTGCTATTGTTAAATCAAGAAAGTGAAGTAATCAAATGACCTTTTTTTAACAAAAGTCTTATTCGGAGATCCATATACCCATTAATATTATACATAAATCAATGCATGAATGAAAGAAAAGAAACTTCACTTCATACACCTAAGCTATAATCACAAACATCCCCTATGTATTTATAACTAGCATTCATAGCATATATAATCATTCATTTATAAGTTTTGGAAAATAGATTTGGATTTAGTAGATAATAGCCACAAATATATTAATTTAAGTCAACACATGCAAGCTTGACATAAAGGAAACCATTTAATTTAATTGATTTTGCAAGAGATGAATGCATGAAACAAGTGACATACAATATTTTATATAATTGGAAAGAAATAAAGGGACATAAGCACATGATTTTATTCAATCCAATTAACTCTTAAGGACAATCATATTAAATAAGCTCATTTAAAATAAACCAAAATTTCTTAATATCATTTTTAATTCCATGTTTGACTTGATTTAAGAAATATGAAAGGAGGGTTTGCTAATCCTAATCCCATTCCCCATGTGTGAGTTAATTTGATTTAATGAAAAGTAATTAGATTGATTTTATGGATTAATTAAGTTAAGGTGTGAATTAAATCAATTAATTAAACCCTAACCTATGTTACCTTAAGATAATTAATTAAATGATTATGAGCCAATGTAATATACAAATGAATTGAAAGTAAATATCAATGCTTCTATGAAATGAAAAGGGGCCTAATGCAATTAGCTCACAATCACTAATTAATTAAGCTTAAGAAACTCATTAATTACTTTTATAATTTTCTCACACATGTGAGCTAACCATAATTTCATTAAACCTCTTTAGGTTATTGAACACCTAAAGCATTACCCATGGATAAATTAAGGAAAAATAAATGCAATTACCCTTTTAATTAGGTTAATCAAGACATTAATACATTAATCCATTCCTCTTTTCTTAATTAACAAATTTAATTGATTATCCTTTGAAATGAAATGGGCTTAAAGGGGAAAAGGTTGAAAAAGAGGTCCCAACCTAATTCCATAAGCCCCTTACTTAATCAGACATGATTTGTTATGATTTGAGTTTCAATTTAGCTAATTAAGCCATTAATTAGTTAATTAATCTTTAATAAGAATTTTTGTTGGAAAAGAGAAGGAAACTTAAGGGAAAGATTAGGAGGGAGGCACCAATTCAATTCCCTAAGTCTCCCCACTGTTCAATAGTGATTAAGGGGTCCAATTTATTGATTAATTTCTATTCACCTGCTTAATTATCACTTAATTAAGTTAAGAAGATAATTAGGGCTTAACAATCAATTTTCCCAATTAATCAACCAATAAATTCCAAGAAAAATAAGGGAGGCGGTCATCCCCTAAATATTCTCAAAAGTTTTGAAATTGATTGATTAATTAGGAGTAATTAGGCTAATAAATTTTTAATTAAACCTTAATTAACCTAAAAACTATTATTCAAAATTAATTAAGAATAATTTTATGGATTCCCCTCTAAAAGACCTTTAAAATGAGCCATTAGTTATTTTTTTGGATATTTCTACAATTAGTTGTGAATTATGAAAGTTTCAGCCTTAAAAATACCTAATTAGCCTTAATTAAGCCTAATCCCATCAGCGCCACATGGCTCACTAACGTGGTGTACTTTCCACACTGTGCCATGAGATTAGCTATTTAAGTAGTCACATCCATGTGCTAAGTCAGCCGGCGGTGAACGCGGTATTGATCTCTACTTTCTGATCTCAGATCGGATGACATAGATCAATCTCATGGCATAAAGGGAGAAAATAGATAGATCTAGCATGATTTGATCACGATCATCCATTTCAATCATGTGGAACAGACGGCCCATGATCTCTCTTCCTACGAGCTATGAGCAATGGAGCCCGTCCGCCATGGATCACTCGATTCGAGCTCACCCAAGCTCAGATTAATTTCAAAATCAACCCACACCTTTGCATGAGGGATCCACAACTATTCAATGGCTAAGATGGACTCTCATGCAATTTCTTTATAAAGAACCCACTTAGTAAAGATTATTTCATGGAATTACCTCAGGAGCTAAGGCGATGGTGGATTGAGGAAGCTTTGTCAAGTAGAGATGAGGCCCTGTTAAGCGACAATTGGATTGGTTCCACTCAGATAGCTTAGAAGACCCAGGATCAAGCTTTGGAGCTTTTATCTTAATTGAAGTCCCTCCTCCGGCAGCTTTGGAGCTTGGGAAATGGCTTGGGTAGCTTCAACAAGGTATGTGGAAGGGGTGTGTAAGAGAAATTAAAGTTTGGTTGATAAATGAGCAAGCTTGGATCAGGATCGAGCTCCCCTATTTCTGTTGCGCATGGGGGAGGAAAATCCTAAGTGGGGAAGGCTTGGAAATGCTCGGGGAGGTGCTAGGGCATTTTATTTCACTCTTGGGAGCTCTCATGAGTAGAATGGTGTGATTTCCTATGAGAATTGAGGTGGATGAATGGGATTGCTTCCAATTTTTTTGGTCAGCCACCGCAGGAGTGGGAGTGGTCTCCATCAAGTCCACGTGGCTTAGTTTGGTTGGAGGAGTGCTTGGGAGGTGGCTCAAGGCTTGATCTTGGTTGATCTCTTGGCTTGGATCCTTTGGTTTCTTAGTTTGTAAAGGAGGTGAGTTTGTTCACCTCCCTTTGGTCCATGAAAAATCCTAGCACTTCCATTTGGAAGTTTGATGGCTATCAAGGATAAGAGGAGAGTGGACTTTGCCATATGAGAAAAGATTCTAATATGGGAGAGGATCCATGGAGGATTTGCATTGGACTTGGCTCCAAATTCATTTGGGATGATTTTGGGCTGACCAAGGATGGGTTTGGGTTGCGTTTGGTCAGCCTCCAATGGGTCATGGGTTGGTTTCATGGGTTTTGGCTTCATTTGGTCAAATGGGTTCATATTGGGTTATGTTGGGTTGGGTTGACCAATTGGTCAAATTGGGTCAAACCAAGGCTTGGGTTAGGCTCAAATGATTATTTGAAGAGTTTAGGTTCAAGTGATTTCAATTAATTTGTCCTAGGTTTGATTTTGGCTCATTTTGAATCAAATATCTCAAATGGGTCAAGTTGACCAATTTTACCAAATTGACCAAATTGGGTTGGGTTGGGTGTTGGTTCATATTCAATTGGTCAATTAAAAATGATTGTAGGTTTTGTTTTGAATCAATTTAGATTTAATTTGGATTTTGACCAACTTAACTCTTTAGGTCAATTTGGGCTAGGTTGGGTCAAGTTCACCAATTTGTCAAATTGGGCTCAATTATGGCTTTGGTCAAGTTCAATAATCAATTTGGAATGAACTTGAGCTATTGGTTGCAATCAATTTAGGTTAGGTTGTGATTTGACCCATTTTGGCCTTTTAGGCCAATTTGGGTCAACTTGGGTCAAATGGTCAATTGGACTTGATTTGGTGTATGGTGAGTTTTGGCTAGTTTATGTTTCATTTGGGCTAAAGGTTAAGTTGGTCAAAGGACCAAGTTGACTTGGTTTCACCTAATTCAAGGTGATTTATCATCTTGGGTGATTGTTGATCATGATATGTGGCTTCGATGGGCTTGGTTCAATCCAATTTAGGTTGGATTAGAATTTGGCTCAAAAAGGTATTTTAGGCCACTTTGGGTAAAGTGGACCTAAATGAGTCAATTGTCTTGGTTTTAGCTTGATTCAAGTTTAGTTGAACTTATATATGAGCCTAAGATTGAAACATAAATTCAAATGCAATCAATTTAGAGTCCAATGGATTTTGGCTCATTTGAAGTTTTCAAGCTAAAAGGGTTGACTTGGGCTTAACTTGAGTTGACTTCAGTTTGGTTTGATGATTGTAGGTTTCATTTATATTTGGATAGATAATTGAAGGAATGGTTGATTCAAGAGAAAATCCATTGGTTTTGACTTGATTTGGGTGGACATTAGTTAAGTTCAAGAAATTGGCTTAAAGGGTATAAATTGGATTTTGGTTTGATTTTGGATTTAGTTTTGGCCATTTTGATTTATATTACAATTATATTTATGAATATAAACAAAGATATAAATGATTCATGAGAAAATCACATGAGTTTGTAGTAATTTGGAAACAAACTTGACCAGTCTTATGGATGTAGGTCAAAAGGGCTTAAAAGGAGATTGATTTAATTTGATTTATTTTTGGTCATTGGAAGGTGGGTTTCATTTATATTTATAAATATAAATGAAGGAATAATTGATTTATAAAAAAACCAATTGAGTTTAGGTTGATTTGGGTTAAGATTTGGTTAAGCTTATAGAGGTAGGTCCATATGGCTTAAGAAGGGTCTTGGCTTAGTTTGATTTAGTTTGATTTGGTTTTGGTCATTTGGGTATGGATTTCATTTATATTTGTGAATATAAATCAAGGAATAATTGATTTATAAAGAAATCAATCAACTTTGGGATAAATTAGGTGGAGATTATATGGCTTAGGAAGGAATTTTGGAACTTGGATTTAATTTTGGGATTGAATTATTTGAAGTTGGATTTGAATTAAAATTTTATAGTTTGATTGAAGGATTGAATTGATATTTGAGAAAATCAAATGAATTGGGATTGATTTGAATTTGGTTAAGGCTAAGTCCATAAGATGATATCAAAGGGCTTAGAAAGGGTTTTGAATTCAATCATAAGGTTCATGGAGAATTTTGAGCTTGAATTTGATCATGTGATTGATTATGAGTCTTGGAAATTTGCTTTGTATTTGGTATGAATTTAAGGTTTGGTTTGAGAAGGAAAGCATGGATTGGGTTTAGGCTATAGGGTAGACAAGTCTCCCTAAGTCCCTAAGGCATGACCTATCCTTATGACTAACCCTTCTAAGTCTCTAAGCTTAGGTTAAGTGTTCACCTAATCATTAGGAGTGTCTTAAGACTAAGGACCTCTTAGTGTCTATAAGAGTCCTAGATCTATGATGATGAAGTTGAGAACTCACTCCAAAAGTGAGGCCAACAGTATGTTAAATGAGGTTTGGTTGTTTTTATTATTTTGAAAAGAGATTTGAAAATTTTTATATTTTGCAAGATTTATGTTATGTGTGGTGCATGACATTAAAAAGTTCCTTTTAAAAAATTTCTTTGTAGAAAGACTTCATTTATTTAGTTTGGATTATATTGGAATTTTCTTAATTATAGGATGAACTTTGCCTCACCAAGCTAGTGATAAAGAGGTTCTCAATTTTAGTCATCTCATTTTATTAGTTGATTTATTTTTAACCTATTGGGGGGAGAACCCAATAGGGGTTTCAAGACCTACATGGAGTGATGTCCTAAAACCGAAAGGATGTTGGCTAGCTTTACTTAAGGATGAAATAAGTTAAGTGCCAATGGAAAGAAAGATAGACTCGAGCTTATATGAAATATAAGTCCACTATCGATGCTTGGAGACAACAATTATCTACTAGAGATGGAGAGAGGAATTATCCCTAGCGGAGTCGCCAAAAAAATATGTGGTGTTTATTTTTGGAATGTGTATGGGGGACACCACGCAGATCTGTACTTGTTAAAGTGATCGGGTACGATAATAAGGAATGATGCACAATCTCAAAAGATAGAAATCATCACCCTATAATCGACCTAATCGCCTAATAAAGACTCCTAAGGCATTTTGGGTCTTCGAATATACCAGAGATTTTTTTCCCTACTTTACATGGATGAATAAAGTAGGGTATATATTAAACTGGGTTTTAAAGTTCCCTATGGGGGCAAGCCCCCATAGTTAATTACATCCTAAGGAAGGTGAGTTCCTTAGGAATACTCTAGATTAAAGTAGGCAATTATTATCTCCAAAGATTTTGAAAGTAAGACTATCAATAAATTGGTTATATTTGAAAAATCAAATAGGATAGATCAAATGGAGAAGACTTATTATCAAAAGCCAAAGGAGATGAGTAGGGAATGCTCGTGATACTAGGAAACCTAGTGAGTATTCCAATTTATCCTATGATTGGGCTTTATAATTTTAAAAGTGAAGAGATTTATATATTTTGAGTTAAATTTTATTAGATTACTAGGGCTTATAATCCACAAATATAAAGTTAGGAGAATGCTTGAGATGTGAGGATTTATGCTTATAGCCTGAAGAAAATAGCAACCTCAGATCCTAAATCTAGGGAACTTTTGCAAGAGCTAAAGCATGATCTAAATCTAAGCAAAAATTAGTATAAGGTTTATCTCCATAAAAGAGGGTAAATCACCCGACTGCTGGACTTATAATCGTCTGGAGTGGCAGCCAGTTGACTCCTCCTACACTTTAAATCCATGTAATCCGGTCATATGAATTTACAAGATATTTGGGCTATTATTTATTTAAAAAGAGACTAAAGTCCTTAAACTCCCTCTCTAAGAGACTAGATCATGAGTGGTATGAATAATGACTTAATCTAATGCAAAATCATTTTTAATTTTATTTGATTTTCTAACTCTTCATTTGGACAAAAGCTTTAGGATATTGATGCATATATGCATGATGAAAATGGATTATGGGCTGAATCAGAGAGAAATAGGTGTTTTCCAACACAGAGGAGGCCCTCAAAGGTCAAGCCTTCCCCTATCGTGCAAGGATGGAAACCCTCTCATAATAAGAGTGAAGCAATATGAATGCATGATGTTAAACATATAACATTTAGCAAAGGGGTTGCTAAATATTTTAATTATCTTGATTTAATGCCTAGACTTTATGTGAAGTTATGAGTTATTTAAAATTTTAGTTATGAGTTATAGTTGGTAAAAGATTTATTTTTTCCTAAGAGCCTAATCGGATCTAGGCCACACATTAAAGCATCAATCATTTAAGAAACTAGGAAGAACATGTTATTTCTATTGCACAACAACATCAAATAATTTTATAACTAATGCAAAAGAATAATAAGCCGGTGTGGTCGAGTACCACCGTACAACCTGAAAAGTGAAAATGGGTAGCCTAGCTCTACCTTTATACATCCCAGAATATGAAAGAATAATTACAATTTATAAATAAATAAATGCTACGGGGGGTCTTCAAATCTTCAAGTCTTCAATCTTCATGTCTCCACTCATTGATGTCTTTGCTTCAATGGGCTTCAAGACATCACATGGCTAGGGCTAAGCCTTCTGACCAATGCTCATCCTAAACCCTCGTAGCACTAATCTTAGTTCTTAATGAAAAATTATATTAAAAATAGGAAAATTAAATCTAACTACACCTGCAAAATAAGTGTTAGCTAAACACACATACAATCCCAAGCAGTTATGTTTATAATTTGGACTTAACACCGCATGGATAACCAAAATATCCTAACCTTGGATCATGCTTAAGAGTTTAAGCAACTTGCAAGGAGAGCATTTATATTTATTTTAAGCACCCCTCAAGCATAATCCCCTAAAAAAATATGATTAAGCTAATATCACATCTAATCTATAAAATATACACCCAAACATCTAGTCTAAAATAATACATCACAAAATAAAACATACATCACACCATGCACCGTCCTAACATAAAGCTTGAAGTGGCGACTTAATCTAATGTGTGTGTATTAAAGCTTGTATAGTATGTCCTAACTAAGCATTAAGGTTATGATTTTCTAAGTGTGAAAAGGATTTAATTTAATATGGCAGATTAGTTTCACTTTAACTAGTTTAATTGATTTGAAAATTTTACTTAGTGTTTTATTTTGTTTCATTTGATTACATTTAGCAACTAAGTGTTATAAAGAGAAAAAAAGAGAATTACCTCTTTCATCCCTATCTTAAGCCATCTTCTAAAGCATGTTAATTTGATTTAGTTCTCTTTAGTAAATGGCTTATTAAATGATTTAATTAATCCTAAGTTTAGGTTCTCTTTAAATAATACTATTCAATATGAAAGGCATCTTAGGATTAACTTGATTGAACTATAAACACATGACATACATCACATTATTCCTTTCCACCACATGCATGCATGTGATTGAATCTAAGTATAACTATACATGCAATATATTTATTTTAGCACACTTTAAATGAATGATTCATATGTGTATTTTGTAGAAAATGGGATTTTTCACTCGTTAGCTAAATGCATATTCAAGTGTATAAAAGTTTTAAGCAAGTAATTCGCCATTATTAACTAAAGGAGTGAGGTAAAGACCTCCTTGGGGCTACTTAAAGTCTTGCATCCCTGGAATATCCAGACTAGATATACCCACTATTCTTGAATACATGTGAATGTATAAATGACTACAAGAATGAAAAATCATGCAATAGTTGTATTTCTTTCAATTGAATTATTTATACATGTGAGTTAAAGTTGAAAGGGAGATTTTCATTCATTAGCTAAATGCACATATAAGTGTGTAAAAGTTTTAAGTGGATACTTCACCATTGTTAACCAGGGGAGTGAGGTAAAGACCTTCTTGGGGCTACTTAAATCCTTTGAATGTTTATTAGATATACCCACTATTCTTGAATACACATGAATGTACAAATGGCTACAATAATGGAAAATTATGCAAAAGTTATATTTCTTTCAATTGAATTATTTATACATGTGAGCTAAAGTTCTATCTAAATTCTAACATAGAAATACATAGGAATGAATTCAAACAAATGTTGTGTCCTTTTCAAATGGACTATACACTTGTTAACATTCAAACTTTATGTAAATCCATATAGATTAAAGAAAGAGAACTACATATCACTTATTTTAAGCCATAAACACATGCAAGCTTATATATATCTATAACTATTTTTTCAAGGTATTATAGTTGACTTATAAACTTTTGAAAATAACTTTGATTTAATAGTGATAATACTTATATTTATAGGTTAATCAACACATGCAAGTTTGCATTAAGGAAACAATTTTAATTTGATTAATTTTGCAAAAGATGAATGCATGAATCAAGTGACATACAACATTTAATGTGATTGGAAAGGAATAAATAAACATAAACATGTAATTTCATTCAATTAAATTAATTTCTAATGATCATATCAAATAAAATTAGTTAAAATAAACCAAAGCTTCTTAATGTCATTTTCAATTTCATGCTTGAATTGGTTTAAGAATGTGACAAGAAGTTTGTTAATCCTAATCACATTCCCATGTGTGTGAATTAATTCAATTCAATGAAAGATAATTAGGTCAATTTTATGGATTAATTAAGTTAAGTAATGAATTAGGTCAATTAATTAACCCTTACCTATGTTACCTTAAGGTAATTTACCAACTAATTATGAGCCAATATAATATGCAAATGAATTGAAAAGTAAATTAGTAATATAGTAAATTAAAGGGCTCAATTAGCTTATACTTAATGATTAATTAAGCTTAAGGAACTTACTTAAGTACATTTATGGTTTTCCCACACATGTGAGCTAACCATAATTTCCTTAATTATCTTTAAGCTATTGAACACCTAAAGACCTACCCCTCAATCAATTAATTAAGTTCAAATTTATTTTAAAATTAAATTAAATTAATTAAGTAATTAATAGTTAATTAATTTCTCTTGAAAAAGTAAAGGAGACTTAGGGAATAGATTTGGAAAAATGCCCCAATCATATTCTCCAAACCTCCTAACTATTAATCAATATCAAATAAATCCAATTAATTGATTAAATTAGTGTTCATACATTAAATTAACCCTTAATTAATTTAGGAAAGTAATTAAAACCTAATTAGCTAATTCCCTTAACTAATTAATCAATAAATCCCAAGAAAATTAGGGGTAGCAGAGGTCATCCCCCTAAATGATCTAAAAAATTTTTAGATTAATTAATTAATTAATTAGGAAGTAATTATAGTAAGTAATTTTTCAATTAAACCTAAATTAAACTCTAATTACTATTTAACATCAATTAAGGATATTTTAATAAATTCTATCTAAAATACCTTCAAAATGAGTAATTATTTGTATTTTATGATTTGGTATAATTTTTCAAAGTTTCAATTTAAATGATTTTTCATGATTTTTATAAAGTCATTAATTTATTTCACTAAAATAGACTATTTGAACTTCAAAATTCAATATCTCCTTATCTAGAAATTTTTTGACTTGAGATTTTTATGTTAGGTGTATTTTAACTTCAATTTCAATCCCTAAAAATTTTAGATCAATCTTATTTGTATTTTTAGTTTAATTAGTAAAATTTGATTTTTACTAAAACTTAAATTAAGCTCAGAATACTTAGTAAAATTTTGGGATTTTAGGTTTGTTTGATTCCTCTCGAAAAGATAAATCCAATGCGCACTTGCAATTTTTGATTAAGTATCTTATTTTCTATAAATTTTTAAAGTTTTAGGTAACTTAAATCATTTTTAAAATCAAAAAATTGCCAATTTACCTAACCACCACCTGCAGTCGACAATGCAACACGGTGCCATGCGACACGTGATTGGGCCCGCGTGATTCTATGTGGCAAGTGCTTGTGAGATTGGGTTGGTTCCACATTGGCCACGCCTGCGTGATTGGGTCACACGAAATTTGAGCAAGAAAAGGAGGGGGAAGTCATGGAACGCGTGGCTTCTATCGAACCATCTAATTGCATATCAGACGGTCCATATTGAACCCGCAATCTAATGGGTGAAATCAAGCGTGATTTTGGATAATCTCAAAATCTCCCATGAACGATTGGACATTGGTGGTCGATGATCGGCGTGATGAAAATGACGAGATTTCTATGAAACTGACAAGATTTTTGTAAAATCAAACGAAATTTCATCTAGGCTCAATTTCATGTTGATTCTCACTGAAAAATCTCTATTTTTGCATTAAGATCATGTAAAATAAAATATGCAAGGGATATCTAAGGAAAATTCCTAAAATCAAGCAAACATCATCACAAATTGAAGCTTCTATGGCTGATTATAATTTTCAAAAATTACCTCACGGCAGATGGTTTTCGGCGGCTGTGTTGACCTGAGCATGCTCCTAGGTGTGAGATGAAATTTTGGGATGAGTCTAGACTCTTGGCTCCACTTGGAATGTTATATCTGCCAATAATCATTGCCTTCTCACCAAAACCGATTTGGTGTTCTTCACCAAGGGAAGTGGGGAAAGGGTGCTAGTTTCTTAGAGGAGCTCTTAGAGTGTGGCTAGAATAATAATGTACTTTGGGGCTTCTTTTTTCCTTTCAAAGAGGTGGCCAAAATCTTATTAAGATGATGGGATGTGGCGTCTAGTTCACTTAGGTGAGACTAGGTAGAACCCCATTTGGGGCATTTGATGGTAAAAGTGGGAGAGTGGACTTTATCATAAATGGGTGGAATCCTATGTGGGGAAGGATCCATGAGGGATTTGCCTTCGATTTAGTTTCAAATGAGTTTGGGCTAATTTTGGGCTGATCTCAAGTGGGTTTGGATTGGGTTTGATCGCTCCCAAGATGCGGTTTCAAAGGATTTGGCTCAATTTGGGTCACATTGGGTCATGTTGAGTTAGGTTGACCAATTGGTCAAATTGGGTCAAACCAAGGCTTAGGTTAGGTTCAACTAATGATTTTAAGTATTTTGGTATGATCAATTTGATTTAATATGGCCTAGAATTGATTTTACCTCATTTGGAATCAAATGGGTCAAATGGGTCAAGTTGACCAATTTGACCAAAATTGGCTAAATTGGCTTGGGTTATGGGTTGATTCATGTTCAATTGGATAATTGAATATGAATGTAGTCTTTGGTTTGAATCAATTTAGATTTAATTTGGATTTAGGCCAAATTGACCCTTTAGGTCAATTTGGGCTGAGTGGGTCAATTGGGCTAGGTTGGGACTAATTGATCAAATTGGATCTTTGGTCAAGTTCAACAATGAATTTGGAATGAACTTGAGCTATTGGTTGCAATCAATTTGGGTTGGATGATGATTTGACCCAATTTGGCCCTTTAGGCCAATTTGGGTCAACTTGGGTCAAAGGGCCAATTGGGTATAGTTTGGCTCAATTGATGGTCAATTCATAT
Organism: Cymbidium sinense; assembly: GCA_021442155.1. Taxonomy (NCBI): domain Eukaryota; kingdom Viridiplantae; phylum Streptophyta; class Magnoliopsida; order Asparagales; family Orchidaceae; genus Cymbidium; species Cymbidium sinense. Next base: position 167,700,431 of record CM038220.1, read on the forward strand.
TCAAACATTGATCATGGGTTGTTGTAAATCAATGATTTCAACCAATTTGATGTATGGTGAGTTTTGGTTCATTTTGACTACGATTGACTTGCTCAAATGACCAAGTTGACTTGGTTTGACCCAATCCATGGCAATTGATCACTCTAGGGTGATTGTTGGTCATGATATGAGGCTATGATGGGCTTGGTTTGATCCAATTTGGGTTGGATTAGAACTTGGTTCAAAAGGGTCATTTAGGTCACTTTAGGTCAAGTGAGCCTAAGTTGGTCAATTTTGGTTTTGGCTTGACTTAAGTTTGGTTGGATTTATATATGAGCCTAGGATTGAAATATAAATCCAACTGCAATCAATTTGGAGTTCAATATGTTTTGGTTCACTTGGAATTTTCAAGCTAAAAGGGCTAAGACTTGGGTTGACCTTGGTTTGGTGTGATGATTGTAGGTTTTATTTATATTTGGATAGATGGTTGAAGGAATGAATGATTCAAGAGAAAATCCATTAACTTTGACTTAGTTTAGGTAGGTTTTGGTTAAGTCCAAGAAATTGGCTTAAAGGGTCCAAATTGGGTTTTGATTTGATTTTGGATTTGGTTTGGGCTATTTGACTTTATATTTCATTTATATTTGGGAATATAAATGAAGATATAAATGACTCATGAGAAAACCACTTGAGTTTGGAGTGATTTGAAGGTAAATTTGACCAAGCTCATGTTGGCAGTCAAAAGGGCTTAGAAAGAAATTTGATTTAGTTTAATCTAGTTTTGATGATTTCAGTGTAGATTTTATTTATATTTGTAAAGATAATTGAAGATATGATTGATTTATAAAGAAATCAATCAATCCTGGGTTGACTTAGGTTAAGATTTGGCTAAGCTCATGGGGGTAGGCCCACATGGCCTAGGAAGGGTCTTGGTTTGATTTGATTTAGTTTGATTTGGTTTTGATCATTTGAGTTTATATTTAATTTATATTTGTGAATATGAATGAAGGAATAATTAATTTATAAAGAAATCAATTGAGTTTGATTTGATTTGAAGGAGATTTTGGCTAAGCTTATGAAAGTGGATCATATGGCTTAGGAAGGATTTTGAGCTTGAATTTGATTTTGGGTTTCAATCATTTAGAGTTGGATTTGAATTGAAATTTGATAGTTTGATTGAGAATGATTGAATTGATCTTTGAGAAAATTAATCGAGTTTGGGTGGATTTGAATTTTAAGGCTAAGTCCACAAGATAAAATCATAGGCTTAGGAAGGATTCTATATTTGGATTTGATTATAGATTTCAATCATTTGATTTGGGATTTGGACTTGGAATTTGAGATTGAATTTGAGATTTGAGAAGGAATGCATGGATTGAGTTTAGGCTATAGGTTAGGCAAGTCTCCTTAAATCCCTAAGGCATAACCTACTCCTATGACTAACCTTTCTAAGTCTCTCTTAGGTTAAGTGTTCTCAATCATTAGAAGTGTCTTAAGACTAAGGAGCTCTTAGTGTCTATAAGAGTCCTAGATCTATGATGAGGAGATTGAAAGCTCACTCCAAAAGTGATGTTGACACTTATTGAGAGTGAGTGAGGTCCTTTTTAAATCACAGGTTTATCAATGGTTACCCTTGCGGAGATAAAAATTTTTGTGTAAGGTGAGGTATGTCCATAATAATGACTTGCCCAAAGATTTATCGAGAAAATTAGGCAAGTAATGCTAGATAGTGAAATGACCTATTTGTTCTATTATTTTATAAATGTTATTCAATAGCTTCTTAATTGTTATTTACTTAATAATATTTTGATGATAATTTACTCGGTAAAATTTTACAAGTTAAAATATTTATCAATATGTTCTCTAAATATTCATACAATTTATTCCTTATGTAGATTATTATCTTCTTAAGGAAAAATAAAGACAAAAAAACTTTAATGAGAACATATTTCATTTATGAAGCAAAAAATTACAATTAAGACTTTATAAGAAAGAAGTATTATAAGTCAAAATATCATGAGTCATCTTTTGAGTCCAAAATAGATTATTATCTTTGAAGTGAGTGAATTCTTTCTTAGAGAGCTCATACTCAATGAAAGAAAATTTTAAGATGCTTATCTTACATTGACATTTTATTTTTCTAAAGCTATCATTTATTGTTTGTACTTTTTCCTAGAAGTTCTACAAATTGACATCCACCTTCTTCGAAACTCTTCATAACATTACTTTGACTTTTGCTCAATGCTTAATGACTCCTTTAAAATATTTTTTAGAGTTCTAAAGCCGATGATAATTCTAGGTTATCCTTGTTAGTGTGGTCTAACTCACCTTAATCATGGAAAATTATCGATGAAATTTTCGATGAATTTTCAGTTAGAAATTTTCCAACAAAAATTAATGAATGATTAGCCCCTTAAACCACAACTTTTGGATGAAATTTCTATCAAAAAATTTTCCAAATTTCTGAAAAATCCACCAAAACTGCTATTATTTGGGGCTAACAATTCAACCCTCAACCTCAAACTCTATTTTTTTCATTTGAGTTTGACTATTCTTTCAAGCAATGGTGGAAGGACACTAAAGGCACACTAGATCTCCATGAAAATGTGTCATTTCATCTAATTTTATCATAGAATCAAAGATAAGTAACTTCCTCTATCTTCTAGACATTTTTGTGATTTCATTCATTCAATAGAGTGGAATATGGATTTAAATTTTTTGAAAAAAAAAATCTATAATTTACAAATTATATTTTCTTCAAATTTATATAAAACCAATGTATCTCATAATTATTTTTCTATTTGGAGTTAGATGAATGATTGTTTAGCTTATGGTTTAGATTATCTTCAAATTTATATAAAACTCAAATATATTCTTATAAAATTTCAATTAACTTATTTTATGGTGAATTTATAAATCTCATTTATGTTATCTCTTTGTGCATTTTATTATCTATTTGTTAACAATTTATGTGCATAGAAAAATGTGTGAGCAAACTTATTATGCAATTAGTTGTTCTAAGATAAATTATATAAGAGTCTTGTGGATAGTTTTTGGAGTAGAAAAAGCAACAATATTATAATATTTGGCTAAATTAAAGAGTGAAGGAGAACTATGGAGATTTAAAGAAACTTGTAAATGTATTACTTGTTTTCTTATAGAAGGGGATATTTTGACTAGATTGATCATGGGAAAATTCAATTATGAATTTAAGTGCCTTGCCATCTGGTTTCTTCAAGCTTTTTTATTGGGCTATTTGGGGTTGCAAATAATCGAGCATTCAATAAGCTACTCATGGATCAACTCAATTAATGCTTATGATTATTTAACTAATTCAGCTTGAACACTTTTATAAATATTCATCATTAAATGAATAAACTTGAACAGCGCCATTCTCGATTCAATTATGATTATGAACGTTATTATTTATGGTTCATTAAGAGAAAAATAAAGGTTAGTAGTTTATTTTATTTGATTGAATATAATAAATTTTAATATTTTGAGATACATATTTTTTTGTTTCTTTTACATGTCAAGGAAGAGATGAAAAAAATTGTTTGCCTTGAAATATCTTGACTTCAATCTTTTAAACTTTTATAAATTTATTTTAAGTTGGTGTACTATGATGCATTATTTCTATTGCGAATATTTTATAATGTGATCTTGGTTATATCGTTGTTAAATTTTTGTAGTTGGTTTGTTATTTTAATCTATAAGTTTAATTCTCATGAGGTAGATATGAATTCATAAAACTTGAGGAAAATAGTGAGAAATTGGTGATGAAGGTAATGATGATTAAATATATTATTCTTATAAAGGATCTATATTTAATTATAGTTGTCATTCTCTTCAAGAATTATTGATAGCCATTATATTGAAGTTTTATTACAATGTAGTTGTGATGATGGTTACTTTTGGAGGATTAAGAAAATATCGATATAATGCTTATCTCCCTTTTCTTTTAGAGTTGTTGTTAACTGTTATGTAAAATCACCATCTTAATTATTATATATGATGATTAATTTGACTTTGAGCTTGAGTCAATTCCATTAAGTTATTTGAATGCATAATATTTATTGGATTCTATCATATGTGACTTTGTTTAATGCAATATGAGTTTTAAAATTCATTATTTGTGAACATCATGCGTAGCTTGTTCAATCTATGGCTTTTGAATGTTGTTTGATATATACCTTATTATTTGATACAATGTGTGGCTTTTGGATTCATTTTAGCAAGCCTATGGATCCATTATCAAATAATATATGGCTTTTAGAATTTTTTTTAAACTATGACTTTTTTGATTAATTTGCAAACTATAACTTTTGAATTTTTTTTTTATATGTATGTGCAATATGTGGCATTTGGATTCATTTCATCGAGCCTATGAACTCATTATCAAATAATTGGGCATATGGATTCAATATCAAATAATCAGACTTATGCATTCAATTTCTTATATTTTATATTCCGTGAATGTGAATGAGAGCTACTACACTTTTTAATATTTTTCAAGCTATTAGTTGATTAAGGTAATTTTCATTTCTGACGGTTATTTAATTATTATCTTAGAATGGAGTTGCATATTACATTATTACGTCAGAAGTAGTGAGAAAACAAATTATTATTCACTAATGAGTAGTTATTTAGTTGATAAACATTGATGTTAAAATTTATTTATTTTTTGTTACTCCTATTTTTGAATATTTACATTACAATAATTAATAATGTCTTTGTACAACTTTCACTTCATCTAACAAGGAAATCTTAGATTCCCTAAGGAGAAAAACTCATATACCCATGAACATCAAAAAAACTTATTTATGCTCATTTGTGTACTTGTTTTGGTAGTTCTTATAGTTGTTTGCTCATTTAAAAGCTTGTTTGTTCATTTTTATAAGTTCCACAAGTAGCTCATTTATAAGCTCGATAAGACTCGATTAGTTTAAAAGTAATTTGCTTGACAATGGTGCTCATTAGTCTACTTGATGTGCTTGTAAATTCAGCAAACAAGTAGCTTCGACAAAACCACTCATTAAAGTACTGATTAGGTATTTACCAAACAAGAAGTTGGATAATACTACTTGTTTCACTACTCCATAAAGCTCATTCAATTAGCAAACAAATAAGTTGATAATACTACTCATTTAACTACTTGATAAAGCTCATATTATATTGATGCTAAGAAATAGTATGTATAATGCACTTCTAAAATTCATCTTCACTAGCTCTATCACAAGTCTGAAGTTAATAATATCTTATCAAAAATAATTTAAAGTACATTTGAAAGTTATTTTACAATAATAATTAACATAAATTAACTGATCACCTTTTCTTATTGCGATCTAATTTTTAATTAGTAATATATCTTAGAGTTTTGACAAAATTTAATTACATAAATTAACATTTAATCATTTTATTAGTTAATCAAAGCTTAATAAATTGAGATTATTGCTAGTAAATTTTATGTCTCTCTTTTAATAGACTTTATGTCATCCTTTAATATACTATAAATTATAATAGATTACTACTATATTTATACTTGTACCTTTTTATTTGTAGTTATAATATAGTTTTCATTCAAGTGTAAAAATTAAAATATATGTGGAGCTATTTTAAATTTTTTTTTCAAATATGTACAGAATTTTCGGTGAATTTTCGATGGATTTTCCATCACTAGCATCTAGTTATAAATTGTCACACAACATTTGATAGACGAGAGATTTCCGACAGTAGAATTTCTTGAGGATTTCCAATGAAACTTGCTCTTGGAAATTTCCAATGAAATTTCCGACAGAATTTTTGGCAGATTTTTAGTGGGTTACTCTGTCGGTTTTTCAGATAAAACTTTCCAATGAAAAATCTATCAAAAATATGGCGGAAATTATTTTTCTATGAATAAGTTGACTGTCATAATGCATTTTCAACTAAGGTTTTACTGGCATGAGTAAATTGTCAGAAACCTGCATTATTTATGGATTTTTCTGTCGAAAATTCACGATTTTCTTGTAGTGATAACAAAGGTCCACACTAACATCCATCACAATGTTGTTCTTCTTGCTCTAGTGAATAGTTGCCTTCCCTTTGTCATTCTTGAAGCTCAATGCCTCAGCTAATGGGAGTGCTAAACTAGTTTCCCTAATTTGCTCTTCTTAGAACTTAAGCATCCATCTTTGAGGTGATTTTAAATAGAGGTACATCATGAATTGTAAGAGAAGTTTTTTTTTTTAAATTTGAGACATCTTAATATGAACTAGGTTTAGATTCATTCTTCTTGACCTCTTCTTTAGAACTCATAACTACTTGTCACTTCATTGGAAATGGTGAGCCATCCATCTCTAGGGATGTCATTGAGAACATCATATAAATCATCATCTCTATCATATCCAAGTTGGTCAAAAAAGGAAGCTCAGTTGATATTTTGATGAATATAAGAGGAAGAAATACAAATTGTCTAAGTAAAAAAAGAAACCTTGCTAAAAATTTTCAAATAACAAAGCTAAAACTTATTAGTAATTTGCTAGAACTTTGTCCAAGAAAAATAACAAATTTGATAAAAAAAAAAACTTTAAAGTGTATTATGAATAGTCTAAGTGACACAATTACAAATTCAAATAGAAGTCAACCTCTTTTGCAAAAAGATGTGATGCCACTAGCTTGGCACAGAAAATTTTACTCAATTTAGTCTCAATTAGCCATCCTTTGGCTGACTTAACAAAAATAATTCTCTTTTTCAATCATTAATTTTATTTTCTAAGCCTAGGATCTTTATATATGTATAAGAAAAATAACAATGCAAACTTCTAAATTTTTTTATAGTGAAGATGAAACAAAATAAGATTAAACTCCATTTTACATGCATATCTCTCAAATAAATAATGATGGTAATCGTCTTATTGAAAGAGTTTAACATTATATAAGTCAACAACAAGTAGTAGTTCTCCATGATCTTGACCCTCTTTGGAAGAAAAGGAGTCAAGAAAAGTCATATTAATTGCTAAAAAAGTAAAAAACATAACTCATTGACTTTAGTGAGTTTAAGAGCTTATTGAGCTTAGAAGCTCAGTTTATAAGTCTTTAATGAGCTTCTCTAAGTAAAATGAGTTGAAGTTGTACTTGGTTACCAATGATAAGAACTCTCGAATCACACTCATAAAGTTTTTAGAGCAGCTCGAAAGCACCTTCACCATTGTAAATAAGTCAATACAGGGAAGTCATCGCCAGTGATAGAGGTAAATAATGTAAAGTTACAAATAAATCATAGAAGTCTTACTTATATAATCATCACAAATATATCAAAGATCAACACCTAATTACATGGAATTATAAAGCGACAATTTTTTTTCCAACTTAAGAGATTGACCAAAATCAAAAATTTGAAGATGTCCTAGAGGGTGAGTAAAATTTCATCAAAAATTCAAGCCTTGATGCTTGCTCCATATGATGACGACCAAATGCCTTATCAATGATGAAGAATGATTAACAACGACTATTATATTATGCATCATGTTCAAAACATCTTGATCTTAAACAAAATCAACTAAGCACTCGTTCTGCAAGATTGACTGTAATTATGAGTTTGAAATATCAAAATCATCTATAAAGGATGTCCACATCGACTGATGTACTATACGATGAGAACAGTAAAAAAAAAACTTGCTCAAAAGCACTCAATACTTCTTTTATTCAAAGAATGGACTTCATCAATACACTCATGGTGTTGAAATTATCATAGGAGACTGTCCTTTTTTGATCTTATATATGACTTAATTTTTAGATTAGCCTTAATTAATCACTCAATTAGGTAATTAACCTGCTTAAAAAAATTTAAAATAGCTCACCCAGGCGACAGACGACTGGTCCCGGGCCCGCCTCACGATCAAGTCTAGCGATCCCTAAATTTGGGGAATGAACCAGAGCTCACTCTGTTTTACATTTTCCTCTCCCCATTCCAGATCACGCTTGTCTCGTCAGCCGTGGCTCACCTCGCCGCCAGGAGGTTCGCCAGCCAAGGAAGCTCACACCTGAAGGAGAAAGATCGGAAGTGTTTTCGCTTGGTTTTTTTGATTTAGATATTTTTCACCCTAAATGAAAAAACTTGTTAGATTTTTATTTTTATGCGTATAGTAGGTATGTTTAAGCTATTTAGTTTGATTTTCATGAAAAATTTGTGATAGATCTCATTTTCTATGTGGTTTTTATATTTTTGTAGGGAAGGTTAATTTGTGCATATTTATTACATATGTTTAGGCATTGACATCCAATTGTGTTGTTTATTGTAACACTTTATTTGATAAATCAATTATAAATGAGGTTGTATGTGATGTTTATTGTGGTAATTGTTACTCTTTGTTGGTCTAAGTTGTGACTTGTTAGGTTCTGAAATGAGGCTTTTGCTGTGAGCTATTTATGACTTGCTTGTTCTGATTTGTTAGTTTTTCACATTCAATCTTTGTGGTTTAAAATGATTTATGTAAGTTGTTACATAGGGGATACTTGATGTATCGATGAATGAGCTATGCGATTTAGCACTTATTATATGGATATATGATAAATGAGAGTATAACATTTAGGATATAAAATGTCAATATATTTTTGTAGTCTTCTATATCATATATGAATCCAATCATTTTTGTGAGTAATAGGTAGCATTTCATTTCGTCCCCTAGTTGTATTTCTCCTTAATTAAATTATTTGCATTTATCAAAAGTGAAAGATTATTGTTGTTATGTTATTAGTAGTTAGTGATGAGTTCAACTACTGTTGTAAAGTTCTTTATTATGGCGGTGAACTGAGAGTAAATGATGATTTCATTCCAACATATGTTGGTGGGAAAAATCATCCACTCCAAATCCCACGTCGGATTAGATTCGAGGAATTACAAAACAAATAAATAAGAGGTCATTGAAGATAGATCCAACAAAGTTTTTTGTGAACTGGTGGGTCGTTTTCCTATTGGTGTTGGATTTATTGCAAGTCTCATTGATGATGAAGAAGTCAGTGAAGCTATACTTACTGCAGCATGTGCACAACCTATTATGATTTATGTCAAAGTTATGGAACTGTCGTGTAGAGATAGGGAGGTTAACAATATAGAGGAATGTGAGAGAGCTTGAATGAGCACTGAGTACATCGCACCAGCTTCTCAGCTAAGTACTCCAGTGGAATGCTATGGGTCTAAAGCAAGAGAACATGATTTCTTTGCTGGGACAAGTTCTATTATGGTGACTTAAGATAATGACATGAATGTACTACCCACCGAAGATGTTGGATATGAAAATATGCCTAATGGAGCTAGTAGTGATGATGATGAGGAGGAGGACGATAACTACGCAGAACGAGCTAACTTATTGGCCACAGAATCATCCCTTAGCGTTAGGGACTTGATTGTTGATTACTCAATTAGAACAAGTCATACGAAAGAGCACCTGATATGGAATAATATCATGAAAAAAAAGAGAATGGGATAAGGACCTTACATTCGATGGCCCATCGATCATTCGCCTTTTGAGGAGGATAAGCATTCTAGATGAATTGTTTGAAGATATGTGTTTTCAATTCAAGAATCAGTTGTAATTTGCTATTCAGGGTTGGTCTATCATGAACAATGTTGAGTATGTCATTTGTGCTTCCAATAAATTAAAATTCACAGCACGGTGCACCCATCATTCTGACCCAGGTAGATCATGTTTGTGGAGCTTACATGCAAGATCAATTAAGAGGTTGGGTGGTGCTTGGCGTATTAGTTAATTAGGCTCACCTCATAGCTGTAGTTATTCAGTGCTTAATGCTGGACATAGGCAATGCTCATCACAGTTCATCAGGCGCCAACTAGATTTGAAGCCCAGAGAAATTATAGGCCGTATTGAGTCCAAGTTCAATATAAGAGTGTCCCATGAAGGCCTAGGATGCACGCCGAAAAGGTCGTTAAGGTTATTTTTGGCTTGGGAAGAATCTTACGTAACATTGGAACGGGATTCATGATCTATGTCGTCGTGATATCTGGATACACTCAACAAAATCGAACAGATTCCAACGGCTGTTTTGGTCATTTGAGCCTTCAATAAGAGGTTGGCAATATTGTCGCCCAGTTCTATGCCTTGATGGGACTTTTCTCCTAAGTGCAAAGGAACCCCTACATCGTGGGATCGACACAAACAACTTCCCACTAGCCTTCGCATTGTGGAATCATAGTGCATCGAGTCATTTTTTTGCATTACAAGACTTGATCCCATCAATTTCTACAAGGGTGATCTCTTCCTTATCTCAAATAGACATGTAGGTCTAGTTCGGTTGCAGAGATCTTTCCGGCAAAGACATCGCTCGCGTGCCATTTAAGGGAGAACTTCAAACGGGCCATTAGATAATTCGGCATAGGTGATGTTGACTTCATATGTCAAAAGATGTACATTGCAAAAACACGGATGACATTCAAATTTTTAAGCGGTATATGGCAGACATCAAGAATATCGCAGAAGCATATGACCGGCTTATTTCAAGGACGCTCAATAATGGTCTCTTACTCATGATGATGATGGGTACATGTATGGTTAGTGTTGTGTTCGGTTATTTGTTACACTATATCGTAATTGAATTGTTGTGTTCAATGTTATGTTGTATGCGATTGAATTATTGTGTTCGGTTACTTTACTTTACACTAGTTACCCTTGTTACCTTTGTTACATTTGTTATAGTTGTTACGCTTGTTACGCTTGTTACGCTTGTTATAATTATTACACTTGGTACGCTTGTTACACTTGTTATAGTTGTTACACTTTGTGCGCTTGTTACACTTGTTATTTTTGTTATGCTTGTTATAGTTACTACACTTGTTTAATGTTACGCTTCTTTATTGCTTATCTTATTAATATTTAACTGATTGCACATTGTTATTTGCCTCAATTATAATAGGAAAGATGTCTGACGATGAGGCTCAAGGCCCCCACATAGGAGGAGGAAGCGCGATGAGATTGTTGATTGACCACCCACCACCTACCGAATCGACTAAGTATGCGCTACGTGGTACAAAGCAAAAGCGATCCGCATTCTAAGAAAGTTTCTTTAACAGTATTTTTTAATGTTTATGTACATATACATTTGTTATGCTGATGCAACCTTACATATGAATGATTGTGGTTGTAGGTTTCAGTGATTGAGGCTGCTGCGCACCTACTGATGTTTAGGGAATGACCTATTAACTGTCCCAGATTTATGGATGCTTTGCGCCATCGCTAGATAGTATCTCAGTCGATATATTAAGTTGGATCACCACTTACTGATAGCATTCATGGAGCGGTGTTCAGAATACCTTCCACCGCTACGTGAGATGAGACGATTACAGTGATGTTGCGATGATTCTTGGTATTCGGATAGATGGCCCACCTGTGATTGGCAGTGTTGCTGTCGGTGGTGAGAAACAGTGAGCTACGTGACCAGATTATTGTGATGAGTTGCTTGGAGCGCATCCAGACCCAAACATTGTATACCATGATCCGATTCATCCACATATCACATCAAAGTTTTGAATGGGACAGGCTCATGCACATACTTGCTTACCCTTATGGTGGCTGTGATGGACATACTACTGCGATTCATATTTAGATCTACTAGAGCTATAGTTCACTATGCATGTTAGAGCTTACAGATTATTTACCATTGGATCTTTTCTTTTGCCAGATACTTTAGGTTCTGAGGTTCATATGCAGTATCTGCCATTACTTGAGGATATTGACACGTTCAGGGAGCTATCTTTGGGTTCAGCTGTGCTCGCTCATCTATACAGGGAATTACATGAAGCAACAAAATCAACATGCACCAACATGGCTGGATGTATTCATTTACTGCAAATATGGGCGTGGGAGCACATTCATGTGGGAAGACATACATTACGTGTTCCATATCCTACAGACATTGACATACTTAGCGTAGGATTCTGATGGAATGAAGGTTATGTTTGGGAAATGCCAGCATCCAATATCAGAGCTTATAGGGATGAGTTGAATGGACTTCTGCAGAGTCGTACACGATTTGATGTAATTTTTATTGACTTACTCATTATTGGTTGTTTATTGAAATAATAAATTATGTTATATGTGCAGGTCATCTAGAAGCCATATGGACATCGACCGCCTGCGGTCGCGGTATATATATGTTTATAGGGACTGGAAATATGGCTAGCTAGAGTACCGATCATATGTTGGAAGAGGGTAGAGTACTACCCGATCGCGGTGTGCTCGCGCATGTCTCCTACGATTGATGTTGCCCGATAGATTCATCGCTCATACGGTTGATGGCCGAGAAAAAGCTGATGTTGATTGGGTCCATTAACACAACCCTTACATTACACTATGGGAGAGAAGACGTGAGTCTGCTGTCATTGTGGATTCATCACAGCATGATCAGGAGCCAGTGATCAACCGATACATGAGATGGTATCGTTCATGGGCTTCACTGTACATATTGAATGCACTGACACTTCCTCCTGACATATACTACCCCCGAGCGCCTGTAGAATGCTTGATGGTTAGTCAAAATGCATAGTATTATAATTTTTTTTCTTTGTAACAATGATACACTTATATAAATTTTTGTATTTGTAGCGTGACCACATCTTGAATACTGAGGACATATTCCGGCGATATTTCGTCAGAGGTGATGATACGGAATATCAGACATCTTTCGATGAATATGAGGAATTGTTGGTGGCACTGAGGCGAGATATGCATATCTCAGACAGTCGATACAGGGATACTGATATTCCAGGCACTTCTACATCAGCGCAAGCAGATGTTCCATCGATGGATGAGGGTCCATCCTCTATCCCAGTGGTGGGACAGTCTACCTATACATTCACATAGCCACCACAGTATTCATATCAGGAAGCAATGTGGTCTCAAATGCACTCATGACACGCAGCAGTCCCACCGGCATATGGTCCACCGTCATTTCATATGACACCGCCATATGGAGTTTACCACGGGTATTAGTTGTCTACGCAAGCTTCGGTTGATATACCTCATGTTACAAAGTTAGGATGTTCGCAACACCCCGTGGAGCAGATGGATGAGGAGGAGGACCATCGACGATCATCTATCAATGTGCATGGCCCACCATCCCAAGACTCCCTCGGTAAATGCGATTCCACCACGCAGGCATCGACGATGATAGATGTATTATGTTTTTTTGTACGTTTGATGGCATGTATTTGTGACTATTTTTATGTTTTTTATGTTTACTCATTCAGCTACTTCTCATTGTGTAATCCTAGTGATGTTTATTATTTATTTATTTTGGTTAATTCACGTACGATGAGGGAAGATTTAATGTGGAATTACATATAGTTCAAATCTAATTTAAAAACTATTTGTCATATATGTATTTATTATGGTAAAGAGTCAAATGAAAATACATATAGAGTCAAAATTCACATTACTAGTTTAATGTGATGTTAGCAAGTGTAAAATAACATCTTCAAATATAAGAAAAGAGCTCATTATTTTTTAAGAATGAGTAAACCCATTAAAGTCAAAATGATGGTGAAATAGATGGAGATATTATTAGTAGAATTCAAGTTGGATGGTTGAAGTGGAGGAATGCATCTGGCCTATTATGTGATAGAAAAGTTCCACTTAAACTTAAGGGAAAATTTTATAAGATGGTGGTAAGACCGAATGACTTATGGTGCGAATGTTGGCCAATAAAAGAGAAACATAAGACTAAGTTAAGTTACATGAGGATGCTCGTGGATGAGTGGCTTTACCCTTAGAGATAGAATGCAAAATGAGTATGTTCGGGAAAAATTTGGAGTAGCTCCAGTGGTAGATAAGATTAGGGAGAGTCGCCTTAGATGGTTTGGCCACATAAAGCGTCAGCCGTCCGATGACCTAGTTAGGAGAGTAGATGCATTAGATTTGCCTTATGTTAAGAAAGGTAGAGGTAGACCAAAAAAGACTTGGTTAAGATGTATAAAAAATGATCTTAGTATACTTGAATTAAATGAGAAGTTGGCACATAATAGGACAAAGAAGGATTCATGACCACCTAGTGGGATTAAGGCTTGTTGTTGTTGTTGTTGTTGTTGTTGAGTAAACCCATTAAAGCTCAATTTATATATAGAATATATTGAGAGTGTTTGATATTACCAAGGAATTATATGTATTCAACAATCCTTGTATTATGACAAAAAATGAATAACTTTCACTTTCGAACTTCAAAATTTATATGTTCTAAAAAACTACTACCAGGAGATTAGTTGAAAGTCACAACATGAAAGTTGTAGAATTTTTTATTACCTTTCCAACAATAACCAAGCCAAAATCCGACACCTTATGAGCCTGATATGGCCAAAAAATGAGAGTTGTTAACTTTATTTTTTTTTAAAAAAGTCATTTATTGTCATGCCATTGGCTCAACCGATCGGGCTGCACGCCTACCGATTGATGATCTGGGCTATTTTTAAATTTTTTTTAAGTAGATTAATTACCTAATTAAGTTATTAATTAGAACTATTTTAAAAATTAAGTCCTTATATATCACAATGAGGATGATTAATAATGTCTTGTGGTTTAAAGTCGAAATGCTTTAATTGAAATCGCTCAAACGATAACTGATTATGAAATAAATTATAGTCATATATTTAAAATATCAAAATTATCTAAGAAGGTTGCCTATAATGATCGGTACCCACAAAAAAAAACTCAAAATTTTCTTGCGTGTGAAGCTTACGTCATGCATCTCTAGGAGAGAGAGAGAGAGAGAGAGAGAGATTCAAAAAGTGACAAAATAAAAAAATAAAAAAATATAAAAAATCTCTCTCTGCTGCCGCCAAATCCCGCTGCCTGTCCTGTCTCCATGCACTAACGCTGCAAGTTCCCTCTCGCTTCATCTTTTCCTCGTTCAACACCCACAGCTTCTCCACTAAGCCGTCGGTAGCCCCAAATCAAACCTCGGCCTCCGACGCTGCCGACCTGCTCCCGAACCGCAACTATCTCTAGCATTTCTAATAGCTGCTTTCCCAACAACCCGTCACCCCACTCAGCCCTGCGCCTCTCCTAGGCGCATCCCACCTGCTTGCATGAAACCCCAACAGCAGCAGCTTCAGCTTCATCACTCCGGCCCAAATCCCTCACTCTTCTCCTTTTCCGCAACAATCCCATCCTCACGGCCTCACTCTTTCCCCAGCTCTCTCTCTTATGAAAAATAGATGCAATCATGATTCTGTTGAAAACAAGATGTACAAATATACCAAGAGTCAACTTCTACTTTTTTTTTTTAAATAACAACACTTTATTTTTTCACACGAAAGTTCAGCTTATATTAAAAACAAACTGAAAGTATGCAGTTTATGAGACCGTTTCATTTCAACACACTCTTTCACTTTTAGTCTAAACATATTTTTATATATTAACACTCAATTAAAAACATAAATATTAAAAATCAATTTTTACATTAATGTCTAACACACACTCTTAATAAAAAATTTCTACAACAAGATTTGATCGAAATCTCTCAAATTTTGTAAATTGAGAGCTTTTGTGAACTTATCAGCAACTTGTTCTTATGTTGTACAATACTTGATTGTAATAGTTCCATTGGCAATAACTTCTTATATAAAATGATGTAGAAGTTCTATGTGCTTTGATCTACCATGAAACACAAGATTTTTTGTCATAGATATTGTAGATTTATTATCACAAAATATCTTTGTTGCTTTCAATTAAGATTGATGAAGATCTTCTAATATTCTCCTCACCCTCTTCTAATATTCTCCTCATCCAAATTGCTTGACATGCTGCTGATGTAGCCGCAATATATTCGGCTTCTGAAGAAGACAATGCAGTACTTGCTTGCTTCTTTGTGCTCCAAGATATTGCGCCAGATTCAAGGCTGCATATAAATCCACTTGTACTCATCCTAACATTTTTGAAACCTACCCAGTCACTATCAGTAAAACCAACTAAATTAAAATTAGAAACTAATTTGTACCGAATCCCATAATTAGCTGTCTCCCGAATATAGTGAAGAATACATTTGGCGCTCCAAGATGATGTGCCGAAAGATTGTGCATGAATCTTGAAATAAGATTGACTGAGTACATTAATATCAGGTCTGGTATGAGTCAAATACATAAGACCACCCACAATTCCTCTAAATACTTTCTCATTTTCCTTAGTTGTACCATTATTCTGAACAAGCTTTTCATTTGTATTCATGGGTGTTGAAGAAGTCTTACTAGTCAACATAATATACTTTTTTAGTAACTTCAATACAAGTCAACATAATATCAGGTCTACTACGAGTCAAATCTTTTAATATTATTTCAAAGACTCAAAAGATACCAAATGAGTGGATAAAGAGTTTGTTGGTTCCTATATTTTAGAATAAAGGTGATGCACAAGAGTGTGTAAATTAGGAGGAATTAAGTTAATGTGTCATACATTAAAATTATGAGAGAGAGTAATTGAGCATAGTTAAGATGTGATATAAAAGTTTCTCACAATTAATTTGGTTTCATGCGAGATAGATCTAATATGGATGATATACATTTGTTAAGAAGTTTGATAGAGAAGTATAGAGAAAGTAAGGAAGATCTACATATGATATTTATTGATTTAAAGAAAACTTATGATAAAGTTTTAAGAGATGTTCTTTGGAGAGTTCTAGAAAAGAAAGGAGTTAATATTGGTTATATTCAAGTCAATAAGGATATGTATACTGGAGCTATTACTTATGTCCAAACACACCAATTGCCAAAATATTTTTCTATTTCAGTTGGATTACATCAAGGATCAGCTTTAAGCCCTTATCTATTTGCTTTAGTTATGGATATTCTTACTATGCATTTTTAGGAAGATGTACCTTGGTGTATGCTTTTTGCTGATGACATTCTTCTTGTTGATAATACTAAAGAGAGAGTCTAAAAGAAACTTGAATTATGGAGGTCAACCTTAGAGTCTAAAAGTTTTCATTTAAATAGATCTAAAACTGAATATATGGAGTGTATTTTTAGTTGTTGAAGTTCTAATGGTAGTGTTGTGACATTGGGTGAACAAGTCATTAAAAAAAGTGAGCGATTCAAATATCTAGGCTCTATTGTTCAAAATGATGGTGAAATAGATGGAAATGTTATTGTAAAATTCAAGTTGGATGGTTTAAGTGGAGGAATGTATTTGGTTGTGTGATAGAAAAGTACCGCTTAAACTTAAGGAAAATTTTATAAGATGGTAGTAATACTTGTAATGATTTATGGCGAATGGCCAATAAAAAAGAGAAGCATATGACTAAGTTAAGTGCAAAAGATTAGGATGTTGAAGTGGATGAGTGGTTTTACTCTTTGAGATAAATTTGTGAAATGAGTATGTTCGGGAAAAAGTTGGAGTAGCTCCAGTGGCAGATAAGATTAGAGACAGTCAGCTTAGATAGTTTGGCCATATAAAATGTTGGTCGCCTGATGGCTCGGTTAAGATAGTAGTTACATTAGATTTGTATTATGTTAAGAAAGGTAGAGGTATACTTAAAAAGACTTGGTTAAGATGTATAAAAAATGACCTTAGTATACTTGAATTAAATCATAATTTGACACATAAAAGGAGACAATGGAGAAGAAGTATTCATGTAGCCCACCCCACATAGTGTGATAAAGGCTTGTTGTTCTTATTGTTGTTGTTGATGTTGTAGTAACTCCAATGCATTCCTTTCCTAAGATATACCAATCCCATCATCTACTTAAATAGTTTGTAAGTCCAAAAAGTAGTGCAACAATCCCAAATCAGTCATATCAAATTCTTTCATCATATCAATCTTGAACTTTTCAATCAAAGCTTTGGGTGATCTGGAATAGATGATATCATCAACATGAACATAAATACTAAGAAGATCAATACATTGAGCCAACACATACAAGGTGGGTTCACTTTCACTTCTATGAAATCCCTTCTTTTGAAAGTATGTATCAAGCCTCAATACCATGCTCTTGGTGTTTGTTTAAGCCCATAAAGTGCCTTTTTTTAGTTTGTAAATCTTCTCCTCTTTGCCTTTAATAATGAAACCTTGTGGTTGATCTATATATACTTCTTGTTCCAAAGTGCCATTCAAAAATGCAGATTTAATATCAAATTGAAAAACTTTCCACTTCATTTATGAAGCTAATGCAAGAAATAATTTAACAGTTTCAAATCTAGCAACGAGAGAAAAAGTTTCATAAAAATTAATACCATATTTATGCGCATAACCTTTGGCAAAAAATATTGCTTTATATCTTTTATATTTCCATCTGAATCATACTTCACTTTATAAATCCATTTTACACCAATTAAAAGTTTTCCTCATGGCATATCAATAAGTTTTGTGGTGTTTTTTTTTGAGATGTATGGGGACACCAGATGTGACTGATGAGGCTGGTAAGACAGTGACATTGGGGTATGATATACTATCTTGAAAGATAAAGGAATCATACTTCAATGGACCTAATCACCTAATAAGGACTCGTAAGGCATGATGAGTCTTCGAATATACTAGAGGTTTTTTCTCTACTTTATATGGATAAATAAAATAGAGTTTATATTAAACTAAGTTCTAAAATTCCTTATGGGCAAGCCCCATAGTTACATCCTAAGAAAAGTCAATTCCTTAGAAATACTCTCGATTAAGTAGACAATTATGATCTCCAAATATTTCAAAGATAAGACTTTCAAAAAATTGGCTTTATTTGAAAAATCAAATGAGAAAAATAAAAAAAAGACTTATTTTAGAAGCCAAAGGAGATGAGTATGGAATACTCATGATAAAATATAGTGAGCATTCCAATCTATCCTATAATTGGCTTTATATGTTTGAAATTGAAGAGAATTTATTTTCTTTAGAGTTGAAATTTTATTAGATCACTAGGGCTTATAATCTAACAATACAAGATTATAAAAATATATAAGAGGTAAGAATTTATGCTTGTAGCCTAAAGGAAACCTGATTCTAAATCTAGGGAGCTTTGGCATAAGTCAATGCACAACTTAAATCTAAGCTTAAAGTGGGTATATGGTTTACCTCCATAAGAGAGAGAGATATATAATCTGATCTACACTTTAAAATTATATAGGCAAGTCATATGATTTTGTAAGATAGTTATTATTATTATTTAAACTAAGACTAAGATATGAGTAGTATGAATAATGACTTAATCTACAAATGTAAATCTTTTTAATTTTTAATTGATTTTTGACACTTCATTTTGACAAAGGTCATGGGATTTTGTATGTCTAAATGCATGTTAAAAATGGATTATGGGCTAAATTAAAAGAGAAGAGAGTGAAGCTCCTTCAGTAGGAGTTGCTCTCACAAGTCAAGCAGTTCTCATATGTGTAAGGATGGAGGCCCTCATTTTGCAAAAGTGATATAATATGATATGAATGGTGTGAGTCATACAATATTCAGCTAAGGGGTTGTTAAATCTTTTAATTATCTTGATTTAATGTCTAAGCTTTATGTGAGATTATGGGTTACTTAAAAATTTAGTTATGAGTTGTAGTTGGGGTAGAAAAATTAACTTTTTCCTGAGAGCCTAATTGCATCTAGGCCATACAATAAACACCAATCATAAAGAAACTATGAAGAGGCATGTCATTTCTAATGTACAAGCTAAACATAACATCAAACATTTTTATAGCTACCATAAAAGAATAAAAGGTTAGTGTGATCGAGTACCATCGTACAACCCAAAAAGAGAAAATGGATAGACGAGCTCTACCCTTATACAACCTAAAATATGGAAGAATAATTACCATTTACAAATGAATAAATTCTATGAGGGTCTTCTTATCTTCATTCTTCTTGAATTCATCTACTTTCTACATGTCTTCTTTGATTTGATTTGCTCCACTTCAAAGGCATCATAGGGCCTCTCTGGACAAAGCCTTCTAGCCACTATTCATCCTATTCTCCCATAACACTCATCCTAATTTCTCATCAGAGCTAAGACCCATGGCTTGTATACTTTAAGTAGCTTCTTCTAGTAGAGACGAAGCCCTGTTGAGCGGCAATTGAGTTGATTCCAAGTGGTTGGCTCGGGAGACCAAGATTTCCCCTTTGGATGCTCGACTTTGATCGAAGTCCATCCTCCAGTAGATTTGGAGCTCGTGACATGGCTTGGGTATTTTCAACAAGGTGTGTGGAAGGTGTTTGTAGGAGGAATTTGATTGAGATGGGGTATTGGTAAAGTTAGATCGAAAGGAGGTTGCCCTATATTGGCTTCGCTTAGAGAGGAAGAAATTGAGAGAGGAGATCTTGGTGAAGCTATAGGGAGTGTTAGGGATTTTCAAAAATGCTTGGGAAGCTCTCTCAAAATGAATGCCTGTGATTTCCTATGAGAATTGAGGGGTATACTCCTATGAGAAGCAGTTTTAGATTGCTACTTAATTTGAATTAATTTTATTTAAAAAATTGATTAATTTGAATATATTTAAGAGCATTAGATCCTGTCAACTCTGTTTTAGCTCTTAATAGAGGATTAGATCTACCACCGTATGACAGAATCAACTTCTCAGATATTTCACTAATTTGGACTCATTATAATAGATTTTTAGGCTTTGTTAACTTGGACCCAGTCCTAAGACTAAATCGAAAAATAACCCATGTAGCATCCTCAGACAGTTGAATTTATGCATTCAATGCAAGGTCGAGCATGCGTGTATTTAAGAATGCCTTAACGCCTTCTATTCGCGATGTGTTACTTAATCAAAGATAGAAGATATTGTAAATTGATCAAATATCTTATTAGATTTTTTAGATTAATATTTAATAGATTTCAATTTAGCCTGCACAGCCTTTTCAGATATTAAAATTTGTACTTAGTTTACTTGTTGAATTTTTCAATTCTTTTAGCTTCATTATGTTCAATTCAAATCACTCTTAATAAGTTATATCAATTTTAATGTTTATTGCTTTAGCCCTATTCATGCTTATTATCTAGCATTATAATCTTTTTCATATTCATATAAGAGTTATTACACCTAATTTAGATTCATCCTTAACTCCATATCAAATTTCATATTTATTTGAAAATTAGACTTCAAATTTATTGCAAGTCTCTTATGAGTTTAGTATTTACCTCCACAAGTTTCACTTGCATTTAACTTGAGTATCCTCATTTGTTTGAACATATTAAACAACAAATCAAGCACTCATTTAGCAATAAATTAAGTGACTAAATTCACCTTCACTTAGTACATTTTCATGGGCACAATCTTTATTACTTTATTTTTACCCTTTTATTTTACTTTAAGACCATTAATTTAATTTTAATTGAAGTCTTAAAAATTGATGAAAATTTGATGAAATCTCCCTCGGCCATCCTCGCCAGGTGACGGAGTGTTTTGGCTTTCTCGGTATGAGACACCATAATCGATTTCTATCTTGTCACACCCTAATGAGCATGATGAGGCCTTGAAACCTGAAAAAAGACAAATGCAATGCAATATATATCCATTTTTTTTTCTAAGTCTAAAAATTTGACATAATTTTGGTAGCATTTCATATACGAATGACATCTAACGGATGTTCACTCGAGCTTTAATGAGTATAATGAGTAGTATCACCGCAGAGATTTTCATCTCGTCGTGCCCTAATGAGCACGACGAGGCCTTCAAACCTGCAAAGAAACATAAGCACACACACACACACACACACACACACACATATATATATATATATATATATATATATATATATATATATATATATATATATATATATATATATATATCCACATCACACATTGATCCCACATGTTCTGACTCATTTTTCTACGCATTGTAATGATCGGTAAGGAGACGGGTTGGATATGCCGAAAACCAAGAGAGAAACCCGCCTAATGATGATGTTCCTCTTTGGCTGGGACAAGAGGAAAGGTCGAAAGGGGACAAAAATGGGTAATGCCGGAAACCATGAGAGGAGCCCGCCTAATGATGGTGTTCCTCTTCGGTTGCAACGAAGGGAAAGATCAAAAAAGGGCGATGCTAGAAACCAGAAGAAGAACCTAACGGTGTTCTTTTCTGATTGCGGCAAAAGGAGTTTGGAAATTAGGATTAATGAAATGGGGGAATTTTCAATTTTGGAAGAGTGAGGAAAGAGAGAGATGCTGGAAATTGGGAGAAGAACCCGCCTAATGATGGTGTTCCTCCCCGGCTGTGGCAAAAAGAAAGGGAAGATATTTTCAACCAAAATAAATTGAAGCAAGTAGAAGAAAAAGAAAGAAGAAGGAGAAGAAGAAGAAGAAGAAGAAGAAGAAGAAGAAGAAGAAGAAGAAGAAGAAGGAAGTAGAGGAGAAGAGGAAGATTGAGTTTATGGGTTGACTAGCATTAGAAATATAATAGAAAAGGATGACAGGAACAGTAGTTATATAGGATTCTGATAAAGAGAATTCTTGGGTTCGATGGTGCAACAGTACTGGCTGGAGTGGGAGGAATAGCCAACGGGCGACAATGAGAAGTCGGATTGAGTTGACAACAGGAAACAGAAGATGAAGGTTTGGTGGAAGGATGTGAGCAGGATTCAACCAAGTTTTGACCGCTATGTGGAGTTTACTGCCTAAAAGGGAAGATGCAGTGCAAAGAGAGGTTGGTTACTCAGCTCGATTGAGTTCATATATGTCCGACAGGGAGTAACAATGGCGGTGAATGGAAGGGAGGATTGGAAGTAGGTCGTGCGACTCAGTTTGCTATAGAGGGACAAACGTAAGAGAAGATTCACGAGATTTCTATGAGGATTAGGGACTTACAGAGTGCGATTTGAAGAGACCGAACAAGAATGAGGGCTTATCATTCCTTATGATTGAGGAAGAGCCAAGAGTGGCTTACAGTTGGTAGGAATTTGAATCAAAGAAGCTGAGCGAATGCGTGCAGTTTTGGTAGAGATGAAGAGCGGGAGCACTTGAGGTTGGGAGGAGTTTGAATCAGAGAGGAAGCAGGTTTACGTGCCTTCAGTTGAGAGAAACTAACCGAGGGAGAGTAGGGAGACTGAAGGGAGAAGGCTCACGTGCGTGCTCTTGCAGTTACAGGAGATGGAGTTGAGGGCTTTTAATTTGAGCAAATGAGGATCAACAAATGCCCCCCAACAAATGTGAATCATGTATGGAGCGAGTCACGTTTGTTGAAAATAGGTTGACCATTTGGGCTGGCCACAAAACTTAGATCATTTCAGCTTTGATTGCAATAGCTTACAGAGCTTTGATAGTATTTGTCATTAGTATGATGCCTTATTTAGGACATGCTAAATGATAGGCTTGACCGATTTGTCAGAATTGACTTGTCAGATAGATAAGAGTTCTTACACCATCTACTCTCTGCTTCAATGGCTTTGTTGAAAATCTCTTTCTTTTATGTCATTGTAGATTTGAGTTTCCTTCAATCATAGCTTCGTGCTTGATTGGATTTGTTGGAGGAATTGGTTTATTTATTTTGATGAAGGACTCCATTGGAGAGTTGGTTTATCCATGCTTGGTCGAATTTGAAATTCTTTATGTCTTAGCTTTAAGCTTGACGGACTACTTGATGAAGGACTGATCTGATTTGTCCATATTGACTTGTCAGAAAGTCTATGTATGCCATGAATCCTGTGCTTACAGCTTTGACAGATTCATTGAAGGGTACATATAGATGACCCAGCCTTCCGACTTATACTAAATGTATGATGAGTTATCAGTCTAGTGATGTGTGCTTTAACAGATTGAATAATCATGAAATTCCTTTAGTTCGGCCATCAACTTTGTGTGAACTATGGAATTACTTCCTCAATCTTATACTTTTTTATTTGATAGAATTGATGAGGAGATTGGCTTTGAGCTTGATCAGATCATTTGAAAATAAACTGAGATATCACTGCAGACAATATAAAGATTGACTTGAGGTAGCCCTGAATTGAGAGTTTCCTCATATTGTCTTGATCTATCGATCAAGTAGAAAGCTCTCTTAGATCTTGGATGCTTGTAATCACTAAGTTGGATCTAGTTTGAGATTGAACAACTATCATTATTGGACTAATGATAATGGGCTCTTTCACTACAGCCTTTTCTTGTGGCTTATTGAGTGAGGAGAGCATCGCAACTTGGCCATTTATAGGCTTGTTGAGTTCAACCTTTAAAACCTACTAGAGTCTTCGACTAATGAACAGGGGCTCTTTCACTACGGCCTTTTCTTTACCGCTTATTAAGTGAGGAGAGCATCAACAACTTGGCCATTTATGGTATGTTGAGTTTGACCTTTAGAACCCATCCATGTCCTAGACTTCATGATGTATAGGTTGATATTTCTTTCAACTCAGTTGATTGAAGCTTCAAAAATTGGAAGTTCTTTTGACTTGATCTCTGATATTTGATGAATCTGGGAGAAAATTTTTCTTGACATTTATGGCTATCTTTTCATGCATAGAAATAGATTCTTTTTGTTCCTATAAGAACCTGCAACTTAACAATGATAATTATGGATATATTTAGGGATTTTGGTGTAAAGCTCAATGTCAACCTGGATCAGAATATATTCGATGATCTCATCTTATAACATGACGTCAACTTAAATAAACTTAACCTAAACTAAAAATTCCCCTATCTTGTAGGGGAAATTCTAAAGCACATTTAGAAGAGCTTTCAAGATGAAATTAAGCAAATACATCAATATTTGAACTGATATGCTCTTAAGAGGATTTTAACATACAACATTGATTTGATTTCATTTGTGTATATAAATCTAAAAATGCCCCCTGTGTAATAGGAAAATTTTCATAGAAAAGCTTTTTTTCATCTGTGAGTATACTTATTTAGGGATCTACATGAAGTGTGATGTCGACTTAAATAGATATACTAAAAAAATGCTCACTATCTTGCAAGGGGATTTCTATTATACTTCAAGAATGTAATCATCATGTATAATACTTTTTCAGGTAATGACCATTGATTGGTGGTATTGGTCTTTCACCTTTTAGGTCAATGAGTTGGTATGCCCCTCCTTGATACACTTTTTCAATGACAAGATTCCCCAATTAGTTTCAAATTCTATCAAATTTTGATTAGGAATAATTGGTCTTCAAAGACTAAATAATTCCCCTTTTTGGAATGTTCGAGGCCGCACCATATGGTCAAAAGCCTTGGACATCTTTTCTTGCTAAACTTCCAGATTTTGATGAGCTTGCAGTCTAACCTCATTGAGCGTGTCGAGTTCCTCTATTCTCAAATGAGCATTTTGATCTTCAGTTAGATTGTATTGGATGGCTACCCGAAGTGAAGGCAACTCAACTTCGAGTGGAAGAACTGCATTAGTTTCAAATACCAATGAATAGAGAGTGTCTTTAGTTGGCATCTTGTGGGTGGTTTGATACGCCCAGAGTGTCTCTATTAGCTTAGTATGTCATTCTCTCTTATTTTTAGTAAAGATCTTCTTGAGCAGCTTAACTAATGTCTTATTGATGGCCTCCGCCAAACCATTTTCTCTTTGATTATATATTAAAGAGTACCGCCATTCAATTTTGTGTCGATCAATAATTTATAAATCTTTATATTTTTAAAAGCTGTTTCATTATCAGAAATTATTTGCGCACTCCAAATCTATAGACCATATTATGCATGAAGAAATTGATCACTTCGTAGTAACTTCTTTAAATGGGGTGATTTCAGCCCACTTAAAGAAATAGTCAATCGCTACTAGGATGAAACGGTGTCCAACTAACGACAGCAGATCAATTGGCCCAATTATATTTGTATTCTAGCATTCGAATGGTCAAGATGCTATTGTTAGGTGTAGTGGATTTGGAGGTTGATGGATTATATTCTAATGTACCTAACATTCATGACACCTATTAGCATGATTGATCTCACCATAGATCAATAGCCCATTCTTTTAATATTTACTACCATCTTGGGACCTGATTGATGTGCACCATAAAGTCCTTCATGAACTTTAACCATCACTTTGCTAGCTTCATCTACATTTAGGCATCGTAACTACATTTGTTCAAAGGATCTATGATATAAAGTGTTATTGACGAAAGCATAGCGCAACATTCTTTTCTTGATTTAAGCTGTCAGTGATTTATTGTTTGGTAATTTTCCTTCTTTAAAGTAGTGGCTCTTCTATAATAAAAAGCTTTACACTGCTTTTCTAAGGTAATATCATTCTTAGCTCTTCTTGGTATAACTCTTTGTTGATTTTGGGAAGTATAAGGAGCAACTTGAGTCACATCCTGATGGGTCAAATTTGTTAACCCCTCTAATTGTGAGGATTAATATTTTGCTGACTCTAGAACTCATCGAGTGAATATCCTGATCAAGACATAATCATCATTCATACTTGTCATTTCTTAGCTAATTTTACTAAGCAATCGGCTTTGTTATTCTCGGATCGAGAGACTCGAAGTGTGATAATTGATATTCATTTCATAAGCTCAAGAACTTGCTTGTGATAGAAAGCTAACTAAAGCTTGTTGTTTTTATAGATGCCTAGTACTTGTTTTATAATAAGCTGAGAATTACTGAAAATATGCAAGTTTTGAATACCTATAAAAATAGCTTCTTCAAGACCTACTAATGCTTCATACTCTACTTCATTATTAGTTATTGGCTCAATCAACCCATATGATTGTCTCATTATCCCTCTTTCTAGTGTTATGAAGACGATGTCGATTCCTGCTCTTACTCTTAGAAAATTTAGAAGTTGGACTTGTTTGATCGATGAGGCGCCATCAAAGTACATTTTCCAAATTTGTGATTTTTCTCTTTCATGAAAGAGCATAATTTGCTCATCAGGCAAATCTTCATTAAGAGAAGATTTTGTAGGGATGGGATGTGCTAGAAAATCTGCTATGACTTATTCTTTATGTATATCAAATTAAGCATGCCCATCTTGTTACCGGTCATCAAGTACTTTAGCGGATTGATCCTTGAGATGAGGGTAATTTTGTGAGATAACATATAGTGACATAGCTTTTGGATTGCAAAGATCAATGCCAAGCAGTGCTTCTCTATTGGAGAGTATCTCATTTTTGCTCCTACTAATCTTCGACTGATATAATAAAGAGCATTCTCTTTGCTTTTTTTCATTGTGTTGCGCCAACAATGCTCCAAGGGACTCTTCTAATGCAACTATGTATAGAATGATGAGCTTCCCAGGAGTAGGCGCTGCAAGGATTGGTGGATTTAACAGGTAGCTTTTAATGGTATTGAAGGCTTATTGGCACTCCTTGTCCCACTTGAATGGAGTGTCCTTCTTCATCAACCTTGCAAATGGTTGACAATGCTTTGATAGATTTTATATAAATCAACGGATGAATGCAAGTTGTCCTTGTAAAGAACGGAGCTAACGCAAACTCTTCGATGGAGGCATCTCCATAATTGCCTTGATTTTGACAGGATCAATTTCAATTCCTCTGTGGTGTACAATATACCTAAGGAATTTTTTAGGGGATACCCCGAATGCACATTTTAGAGGATTCATCTTGAGATCATATTTTCTAATTCACTCTAATACAATTCTCAAATCTTCGAAGTGATTTTCACGATTTAAGCTTTTCACCACCAAATCGTCAATATAACATTCCACTTTTTGGTGAATCAACTCATCAAAAATATGTGTCATGACTCTTTGGTATGTAGCTCCAGTATTTTTTAAACCAAAAGGCATAACTGTGTAGCAATAGATGCCAATAAGTGTTTTGAATGATATATGTCTTTCATCTTCAGGTGTCATCTTGATCTGATTATATCCTGATGATCTGTCCATAAATGAGAAAATGTCATAGGAAGTGTCCACTACTAGTAGTTTTGATATTATAAGTGAAAAGTCATCTTTTGGGCATGCCTTATTTAGGTCTCAGAAATCAATGTAGAGACAGATTTGACCATTCTTCTTCCTAGTTGGGATAATGTTAGCTATCCAATCTGCATACTTCTTTTCCCAGATGAAGCCTGCTTTGATCAGTTTCTTAGTTTCTGCAATTACCTATTCTTCAATCCCCAATCTCATTCACTAAGGAGCTTGCTTATCGCGTGCATCTAGTTTAATAGTTTATGAACTGCTACATCGTGGATAAGCCTGATATTTCGTAATATGTCTAGTAAAGCAATCCTCGAATTCACAAAGTAGTATTTTAGCTCTTCAACTTTCTCATCAAAAGGCAACGAAAGTTGGACTGCCTTCACCTCTAGGTTGATTTCTTTAAGTTCATCCATAGTAACTATTTTCCACCATCTTTGAGTTCTTTAGTGCTTGGCTTCTACTTCTTCATCATTTTTAAGAAGAATTTTATGTAAGAAGAATTTTATGAGAATCATCTTTTTCGTTACTATTAGTCTCGATCTCAGCTTCTATTATATTATAACAGGCTCTATTTTGATGAGATTTATGGATGAACCCAAGACCTTTAGTGATAAACATACTTACTTCTTCGTGATGCCTGAGGACTTCTTTGGCTCCACATTTTGTTAAATATTTGAGTCCTATATTTAGTAGTTCCAATATGAATTTCAAGCTTATGCATCATTCTTCACAATTTTTATGGATAGTATATTGGTATTCTTGTTGGCACTATCTCATCATAATTTTCATCTTGAGCAGGCTGCTCAAAATTATGAGGTTGAGACTCTTCAGATTTGTCGAATAGAGTTCCTATTCCGCCATTCTCGCTCAACGGTGGCACATAGAATGTTATCAACTCTTCAATGTTATGGACCTCCAGTGGAGTGATTTCTTTAAACTATTGAGGGTGGGTATAATTTTGAGTGAGTCATCTAACTCTTCCAAATGAGCTATTCTTCTAAATGTGACCATTTGAACTCTATTTCCATAAGTAGATTCAAATTATAGTCTGAATTAGAATCACTTATCTCGTACTTTGCCTTTCTTGAAAGCTTATAAGTTCCCTTAGGTTTGATAGGAGTATCTTCTTCTTTTTGTGTGTCACTTTCCAAGTGAGGAACTAATTTTTTTGATTTAGGTGTAGAATCAAGTGCTTTAGGGAGAGTTAGCATTGCCTTCTTTCTTCCTCTTTGCTTGTGCTCTTTCACTTTAAAAAGTTGATTTTTTTTTCCTGAAGTGGATGCTACCACTTCAAGAGGCTCTGTTTGCTTAGGCTCTTTAGGGATGAAGTATTTTGCATCTTCATAAATCTTTGCTTCATTGACAGAGAATGGTTGTAGGTTACTAAGAATTCTAAGCTCTTCCTCCTCTTTTAGGTACTTCATACACTAATGCATAGTTGATGGGACTATTCCATACTCATGCAGCCATGGTCATACAAGAGCTCTAAACCATGATGATCGACACATGAAATTTGGTCAGATATAAATCAAACTTGGGTGGGAGAATAAAAGAACCCAGAGTTTTTTTCTCTTTTTCATTGAAACCATGAACCATCAACTTATCTCTCCCAAGATGTTGGATATCAAGTTATAATCCTCTTAATACCCTTAGGCTCATAAGATTAATAGAAGAACCTGAATCAATCAATATTAGACAGATCGAGATATCATCACTCTCTGTGATAACATATAAAGGATGGTCCGCTATTCCCAACATAAGATCTTCTTTAAAAAATGTGATAACTAGGAGATCTTGAGTTTGTAATGCTTCAGTCATGCATTTTTTGACAAAGTAAGCTTCATAACTTTTCAGATCTTTGAGAGCCTGTATCAAAGTTTCTCATAGGTCTTTTGATATTAAGAGGGCCTACATCCACTTGTTCATCTTTCTTAGATGTGATAAAATATTATAATCTATCTTTTCGCTTGATTTAGCTTCATTCTAGGATTTTTTTGGAATGATATCTTCGTTGACTTTAATTTGTTTTCCTTTGTCTTTATTTGCATTTCCCTTCTTTAATGAATGTGGTAAGACTTTACCACTTCTCAATTGAACTTGAATCACTTTTTCTTACTCAGATTCTTTTGAAAAGGTAGTTTCTTTAAATTCCCTTCTTATTTTAGAGGATTAACCAAAAGGGCTAGACTCATTTTTCAACTTTATAAGTTTCATGCATGATGATATCGATGAGTCACTCTTCCATCAAAAACATAGATATTCATCTAAACTATTACCTTCTGTTGAGTCATTAAACAAAATGATGTTAACCTTAGGCTCTTCTTATTTTCTATAAGAATTTTGATGGGTTTGTTGAGTTTGTCTGACTACCCTTGTCATTTTTGAGTAACTGATGTTGAAGAACATCTGATATCATATAAATGATTCAGCATGTCTCTACTAGACAAGATTCACCATTATCTTCTTCATCCGATTCATCAATGCAAAGTTTAGGCATAAAGTCTACAAGCCTAAATGGTTGTCTTGCCGGCCAGTGATACTCTAAATTATTAATAATCTTTTGTAGTTCTTTTCTTGATCTTCTTTTCTTAGCCAATTTCTTTGATTTATGAGGCTATTTAGTAGATTGCTCTTCATGCTGTGATGAATCAGCCTTATCAAAATACCACTGAGAAGCACAAATACTTGGTTTAGGTGTCTCTTTTAAGTCCAATATAGATTCAAGTTGTGATTTCCACTTAACACTAGGGACGTCTTTTAACTATTTCAGCATTTTATGGTCTTTTTGGAGACTACAGTTTCCCATTCTTCAGTCTGAATTGATTTCTCCTTCTTTTTGTCATTGATGGATGTTACGAAAGAGGACGTAATCATCCTTGTAGACTCACTTTTTGGGTTGACTAAAACATTATCGAATAGTGTAAATTTACCTCGCTGATACTTTCTTTCTAGCCAATCCTTAAAGACATAACAATCTTTGATAAGATAACTGATCATCTGATGAGAGGGATAGTAATTTGGATTACTGACTTGATCAGCTTCCTCAGGCCTTTTAATTTTGATAATTGTAAACCAACTTTGACTGCTTACCGAAATAATTTGGTCACACTGTCTCTTCTAAAGGAAAAATCTTTATTCATCTGTTCCTAAGAAATGGCTGCATTCGTTCATCATTTGTTGTTGCTTATTTTGGATGCTCCCCACCACTTGGAAAATTTTGAGGTTTGTTATTGCCTCCTAATACTAATTTTGGTTATGGAAAATAAATAGGCTTCTTTCCCTTATCATCATTGTACATTAGCTTCTTTCCTTTATCCACATTATATATCACCTGCTTTTAGCCATTTGAGCTGCATGAATTTTGTTTATTCTTGAGTTTAAAGGTTTGTTTCTCTTTGCTTTATCTCAGATAAATTTTAGACTTTTAGAGATTTAGCCACCATATCGAAAGCAAGTCCCAAATATTATAATCGATGCCATATAAAAATGGTGCCATTTTATCATCCATATTGTCTATTAGCAATTGGATGGCATGTTCCTCTTCCATTTATTGCTCACATTTCATGCTTAGGTTGCGCCAATGACTTATAAACTTTATCACTGACTCATCTTTTCTTCTTTTCAGCAAGGCAAGGTCAGCGATTGTTATTTTCTCAGTTGCACTGCAAACCTCTTCATGAATATCATCTCTAACTCAAAGAAAGTTTTAACCTAATCATTCGATAATTCTCACCACTGAAAGCAACAGGTCGCTACTAACAACCGACAAAAAAAGTAAGCATCATTCTCTCCATAAGTAGCCTTAAATTGGGCTAGATGTTACTTTGGATTACCAAGCCCAGTATTAAATTTTGAATTGAGTAACCTTTCAAGTATGGCACTTGATCATATTCATTCGTAAGGGAGACCCCTTAGCTTTTCACCGCTCGAGGCTATGTCTGCCTTTATCTTTTTATTGATTATTATTTATAACTGCGTGTTACTGCTCCTGGTGTGCTAGCAATATTTTGAATTATCAGCTAAAGAGGTAGTTGGTTAACTTCATTCTTAGCTTCAGATGTACCGTAGTAGCTTGAGGTAAATGATCAGATGTTGCTTTGGTTTTTTTTTTTGATTTGATATTTTTGGAATTCACTCACTTAGCAAATTTGGGTATGCTAAGTGAGTTATTTGAAAATATTTTTTTCTTTTTTCTTTGTTTGCTTTATCTTGTGAATTGATTTTAAAAATTGGAATTCTCACTTAACAAATTTGGGTATGCTGAGTTAAGAACCCAAGTGTGTTTTATTTGTAGGAAATTTTTTGAAAATAGGATTGAGTATGCTAAGAAAATCCTAAAGTGTTTCATTTGGTTTTGATTTGTTTTATTGAAAGTGGAGACTTCAAAAATATGATGTGCTAAAAATGAAGTTCCACTTAATTTTGTGAAATTGACATTTCACTTAGCAAACTTGAATATGCTAAATGAAATTCCAAAAGATGTATTTAAAATTTTTGTGTTTTGGTTTTATTTTTGAAAATGGAAGCTTCATTTTAGCAAATTTGGTATGCTAAAGATTGAAGTTCCAAAAGTGTTTTTGGAAATTTTGTGAAGTGGAAATTTCATTTAGCAAATTTGAGTATGCTAAATGAAATTCCAAAGGTGTTTCAAATTTTTGTTTTGAAAATGGAGACTTCACTTTAGCAAATGGGGCATGCTAGAATGAAGTTCCAAATGTGTTTGAAATTTTATTTTAAAAAGTGGAGACTTTACTTTAGCAAATGTGGTATGCTAAAATGAAGTTCAAATTTTGGTAATTTTTTATTTTCAAATTTGTAGACTTCACTTAACAAATTTATGTGCTAAATGAAGTTCCAAATGTGTTTTAATTTTAAAAATATAATTGTTAAGTTTTGATTTTTAAAAAGAAGACTTTCATCTAATAAATTTGGGTATGTAGGAATGGAAGTCAATCTTGAAACGTGAAAATTTTATTTTGTGTGTGATTATTGCTTTTTGAAAAAGGGGATTCCAACTTAATCATACATGGAATATGTTTAAGTGGGATTTCCAAATGATGTTATTTTTATTTTGGAATGAAACCTCCACTCAATAAATATGGAATGGTTTCATATGTGTTTTTGAAAGTTTTATTTTTGATTTTGATTTTGATTTTTGGAAAGATGATTGTTCATTTTATCTTTGAAAATGAAATCTTCATCAAAATGAATTGAGGGAAGATGTTCATTTGTGCTTTTGAAAAAGATTGTTGGTTTTTTTTTTTTTTGAAGATTCCTACATGTAACAATTATGAGAATTGTTTGATGAGGGTGATTTAAGAAATTTTTTGTAGAAAATATTTTATTATGTGCACTTTTGAAAGAGTGCTCTTTGAAAAGCAAGATTTTTATGAAAGATTTATTTTATTTTTATTGTTTTAGAATGAAACTTTCCTTATCATAAAAATGATGAGGAGGAAGTCTTTGAATGTTTTTTTTTATTAATTTTTATTTTTACCCATTGGATAACTGAACGGGGGTTTTAAGACCAACACGGGGTAAGGTCCTAAAACCTAAAGATGTTGGCTAACTCAACTCAAGAATGAAATGAGTTAAGTGCCAACAAAAAAGAAAGATAGTCTCAAATATATATGAAATACAGATCCACTATCAATACTCATAGATAATGATCATTTACCAAAGATGGAGAGAGAAACCATCAGCAGCGGAGTCGGCAGAAAAATCTGTGGTGGAAAATTTTTATACATTCCTGCCTTCATCTATTCTTCTTTTGGAAGAAGAGGATAAAAGAAAATAGAAATATATAAAAATACACTTTTTTGAGATGCCACGTAGATCCATAGATGTTCTTATTAAGGTGATCGGGTACAACATTGAGAAGAGATGTACTATCTCGAGAGATAGGAGTCACCATCCTACAATGGACCTAATCACCTGAATAAGGACCCCTAAAAATGATGGGTTTGCATATGTACCAAAGATTCTTCCCCTACTTTACATGGAAAAGTAAAATAGGGTTTATTTTAAATCGGGTTCGTTAAGTTTCTAGGACAAACATAGTTAATTACATCCTAAGGAAGGGGATTCCTTAGAATACTCTCGATTAAGGTAAATGATCTCTAAATATTTTAATAGGTAGGACTAACAATCGATTAATTTATTTTGGAAGATCAAATGAGATTGATCAAAGAGAGGGAGTTATTATCGAAGCCAAATGAAAATAAGTAGGAGATGTTCATGATGTTAGGAAACCCAATGAGCATCTCAAACTATCCCATGATTGGGCTTTACATTTTTGAAATTGATTTAATTTGTTTGAGTTGAATTTTTATTAGAAATTTAAGACTTTTACAACACAAGATTATGAAATGCCTGAGGTGAGGATTTACACTTATGTCCCACAAAGGAGAGAAGCAACCTCATAACCTAAATCTAGGGAGCTTTGGCGAGGGCCAAAATTATAACCTAAATCTAAGATAAAAAAGGGTATTTGGTTTGCCTCCACAAGAGACGACAAATCACCCAACCGCCTGCCTGGGGTGGCCGCCAACTAACTTCTCCTATGATTTCAAATTCATTTAGGCAAGTCATATGCTTTATGCAAGATACTATGTTGTTATTTATTTAGAAAGAGATTAAGTCCTTAAACTTACTCTCTAAGAGACTAGATCATGTATGGGCATGGTAATGATCTAAATCTAATGCAATTCATATTATATTTTATTTTATTTTTGGACAATCATTTTTGACTCAGGCTTATAGGATTCATATGCCTAATGCATGAGAAATAAGATTATTGGCCAAAATTAGCGAGAAGGGAGGAGGTGTGTTTCCACTATGGCTCTCAAAGGTCAAGCCAAATTTCTCTGGCAAAGGTGGAATCCCTCCAATCTAGAGTGAAACAAGATGCTTTTATGCATGATGTTATAAAAGAAATACTCATCCAGCTAAGGGGATACTAATTCTTTTATCTTGATTTTAACTTAGGCTTTAGGTGAGGTTATAAGTTCTTTATTTTAATTTTGAATTATTAAATTTGGTAGAAGATTTATTTTTTCTAAGAGCCTAATCATCATCCAGGCTAAACATTAAGTAAGGAAGAAACTAGGAAAAGGATGCCATCTTAATGCACAAGTTAAATAAATCATCAATCAATTTATAAAGCTAATACAAAAGAATAAGAGGCCATTTGTGTCGGGCACCACAGCACAAACCTAAAAAAAAATTAGGTAGTCGAGCTCTACCCTTATACAACCTGGATTACAAATAAATTAAATACAATTAAGCAAGGAATTCATTGTTATGGGGGTCTTCAAGCTTTATTTCTTCATTCTTCTTTTCTTCTTTCTTCTTCTTTTTGTCTTTCTTCTTTGGTTCCTTCTTTTGGATGGTTGGAAAGTGGATGCTCCAAAGGCTTCACATGATATATAAGGCATGGCCTTATAACCAATGCTCATCCTAATCCCTATAACAATCACTCCAAAATCCTAATTGTAAAAATTACATGAAAAAGAAAAATTGAAATCTAACTAGCACCTATAAAATAGATATTAACTAAAATAAATCATACAATCCCAAGCATGTATATTAGACTTAACACCCCACACATGGGTGACTAAGTCCACTTGCCCTATTGGATTATGCTTAGGGGTATAAGCACTTTCACAGCAAAAGCATTTATATTTTTATTTATTACAGCGCCCCTTAAGCACAATCTCCTGCACAAGACAATGGTTAGACTAAGATCGCCCTACCATTTAGTCTACGCACATGCACCTTAACATCAAGTCTAAAATATTATATCACAAAATAAAAGCAAACATCAAACCATGCACCATCCTAATCTAAAACTAGAAGTGGTGACTTAGCCTAATGTGTGTGCTTTTAAGGTTTGTGTGGTATGCTTAGCTATGGCTTTAACTTAGAGTTTTCTAAGTGTGAATAATGTTCAACTTAGAGGAGGGTTTTATTTAAGTTGTTTAGATATTTTTGGTTGATTTTATTTTTTGTTTTGATTAGGTTTAAGTGAATCCTATAATTAATTATT
This sequence comes from Cymbidium sinense, assembly GCA_021442155.1. Lineage (NCBI taxonomy): Eukaryota > Viridiplantae > Streptophyta > Magnoliopsida > Asparagales > Orchidaceae > Cymbidium > Cymbidium sinense. Next base: position 167,736,245 of record CM038220.1, read on the forward strand.
AAATTGTACAGAGAGGGAAAGAGAAGAGAACTTCTCTTTCCTTAACCTAAGTAATTTTTAAAGTAGATTCATGTTTTAGTTTTGTTTAGTGATGTTTTATTATGTGTTTTAATTAATCCTAAGTTTAGATGAACTCTAACAAACCTATTCAAATGAAAGGAATTTTAAGATTAAGTAAAGTGAATTAAATTCACAAAACACACATCACTTGATTTCTTGCTCAACATGTATAACATGCATATGAATGAATCCTAAGCATATCTATACACACCAAATGGGAATGCTTAGCAAACTTTATGATGAATGCCAAGTGAGTTACTTAAGAAAATTTGAATGCCTATGATGCATGATTTTCATTAAGTAGAAAAGGAGTTTCTTATCCAATTTTCATATGCACACATGAATGTATGAAAGGCATAAGTGAGTACAGTGCCATTGTTAGCACCAGGGGTATAAGGTACATGACCTACTTAGAGCTACTTAAAGCCTCACGATCCTGGGGTTGTCCAGACTATATACCACTTTCCTTAAATACAAGCATATGTTTAAAAGAAATGAATGAAAAAGAAAGGATACAAAAAGTTTGTATTTGTATTTTGGATTTACTTATGCAATTTATATGTGTGAATATGAAGATCCTTCTTAGGTTATAACATGGAAAGAGATAAGAGTATATTTAAACAAGTGTTATGTTCTTTTAAAAGAACTATGCACTTTGCAAATCTTAGTCAAATTCATGTTAAGAGGAAAGAAAGGAAACAAACATAAAACACAATTTTATATTCACATGTAAACTCATAAATAAAATATAAGTAACACACTTTAGTTTTGGTAATTATTTCATTTATTTTGAAAATAATTTGGATTTAATAGTGATAATAGCCACTCATATTTATTTTAGCCAAACATGCAATTTGACATAAAGAAAATATTTCATTTTAATCCTGATTTTTGAAAAGCATGAATACATGAAATCCATATGACATACAAATTTAGCATGCTAGGAATGAAATCAAGTGATGAAATTAAGTAAATACATTTACCCTAATTAATTCCTAAAGATAATCTTAAGAAATAAGAAACCTTAAAGCAAATCAAATTATTTTTAAAGAAGGTTTGATTTTGTTTTTAAGTTTGATTTAATTTGAGAAATGTGAGATGAGTTTACTGTTCCTAACCCATTCTCACATGTGTTTGATATTCAAATTCAATTTTTAGATGATTAGATTCATTTTATGCTTTGATTAGGTTAAGGTGTACATTAAGTGTGTTAATTACCCATTACATATACCACCTTAGTATAACTAATCAAATAATTATGAGCCAACGATATGACATAAAATCTCACAAGGAATTTAAATTTTTAATGCGCCTAGGAAGAAAGGAGCCTAATGCAAGTTGACTCATGATCAATGATTAATTAAACTAAGAGGCTTAAAAAATTTCAAAAAAAACCCCTCTCACACATGTGAGTTAGATATTGATTTTCTTAATATACTTAGGCTCTTATACACTTAAGCATCTATCCAAAATAGATTAATTAAGTTCTAGAAGGTTTTAGAATTTTTATAAAATTAATTAAGGGGGTAATTAGTGAATTAACCCTTAATTAAGAATGGATTAAGGAAGAAAAGGGAGTTTATGGAATATCTCAAGGAAAGTATCCCAAAATTATTTCCTAACCCTCTCATTCACTTAATCAAAGCTTGATTGACTCAATTAGAGGGTTAAACTACTACTTATGCCCTTAATTAAGCTTAATTACGTTAAGGGAGTGATTAAGGAATGAAATAGCAATTCCCCTAATTAAGCCACCAATAAATACCAAGAAAATTAGCGGAGCAAGGAGTCATCCCACTAATTAAGTACAAAAATTTTGGGATTAATTGGAGGAGTGATTAAAGGGTAATTAGCAAAATAACATTCACAATAAAACTCAAATTCAGAGAAAAATACTACTCAAAATCCATTGACTTTAGAATATTCTATGTTCAATTATCTTTCATATCCAATTTATCTCATATTTTTTCTAATTTTTCTACACTTAGATATCAATTTTAGAAGATTTGGTGATTAATTAGAAATCAAATAATCTCTAATTATAATATTAATCCCGTCAGCACCACGTGTGTCGCAGACACGGCATGCGCTTTACACATGGCGTGATGGGATTGGGTACTTGACCCATCACATCATAGTGCCCCATGGTAGCAGCACTAATGCTTTCTCCTCAGTCATCCGATCAAGGATCGGATGGCTGAGATTAAAGCCATGGATCAGAGTGGAGAATTGTGGGAGGCTACGTGTTCTAATCTCGACCATCCATCCAAAATGTACGGATGGATGGCCAAAGATTCATCCTTGCTATTCTCTGTGAGCCATGGAGACCGTCCATCTTTCAAGCCATGATCCGAGCTCGATTGAGCTCGGATTGGGATGAAAATCAACCCACACCATCTACATGCAACCTAGATCACATCTAATGACTAAAATTCTGGGATTAACATTCATTTCACAAAGCTCCAAACCATAGCTAGATTAAGCTCAAAAAATGGCTAATCTCCTGAGGTGATCATCGATGCTCATTCCTTGGAGAAGCTTCATCTGGTTGAGACGAAGCTTTGCTAAAGGTTTGAGCTCTTGAAATTGAGTGGATGCTACCAACTCCCCTTTGCCTTGAGCTCGGTCAAGATGGCTCCTCCCTTGCCTTAGAACTTAGGAAAGAACTTGGGTGAGTTTGATTGGGGTCTGGGGAGTGCAAAGGGAATTGCATTGATTTTGAGTGTGGAGTCAATATGGTTTGGAACTCCCTATTTTCACACCCGAAAATCGAAGATGAAGTTTGATTTCACTCTAGGAAGCTTGGGAAGTCAATTCCTTCTCTGACTTCCCTAGGTTCAATCGGCTTAAGGATGTTGGAATCAAATAAAATTATGGGGAGTATATCCCCCAAGGCAATCGATCAAAAGCTTGTCATACCATTTTGATCAATTGCCTTAATTTAGTCAGTTTGTTAGGCTGTTTGAGGAGTCATTGAATTCAATTTGGCCAGAGGAGTGGAATGGTGAACTCCCCATGTGCTCAAAACAAGTGGAGGCATGATTCCCATGTGGCCATTTCAAGGCATGTTGTCAGTTTGGCCATTGGGCTAGGTTAGGCTAAACCAAACCCATTGGGTTGGGTGCACCACACTCTCTAGTGTCACTTGATCCACTAAGAGGGTGTCAAGTGGGTATGAAGATGATTTGACCAAATTCCAAGTGGAATTAGACGAAATTTACCCTATGTCCTAGGGGTAAAATGGTCATTTGACCTTGATTTCATTTTGTGCATGCTTGGTATGACAAGAAAATATGTTTGGCCAAGTTTAATTGAATTTGGAGTTGGTTTGATGTGATTTGGCTCATGTTGACCCATTTAGTTCAAAATGGGTCAAGTTGACCAAATGGTCAAATCAAACTAAGAGTTGGTTCAAGTTCATGAAAGGGATTGGTATATTTGTTTCCAATTTTTTGTTAAGTTTGAATTTGGCTCAATATGACCCTTTAGTCAAGTCAAGTTCAAGGTCAATTCCAGTTAAGTCTAGTAGGCTTTGGTCAAGTTCAACAATCATTTTGGAATGAACTTGACCCGTTGATTTCAATTAATTTGCCTTAGATCAAGTTTTAACACATTTTGACTTTTTTAGGTCAAGTGGCCACTAGCTCAAATGTTGGTCAAGTTCAAACATTGGTCATGAATGAGTTTTGATCAATGGTTTCAAACAATTTGGCCTACAGTGGGTTTTGGCTATGCTATGTTTCATTTTAGCATAGTATTGACTTGGTCAATTCTTAGGTTTAACTTGATTTGACCCAATTTGATTGATTAATCATCTCATGATGATTGTTGATCATGATGAGAAGCTTAGATGGACTTAGTTCAATTCAATTTAGTTAGGATTAGAATTTGGCTCATAAGGGTACTTTAGGTCACTTTGGGTCAAGTGAGCCTAAGTAGGTCAAATGGCTTGGTCAAAGCTTGAGTTGAGTTTGATTGAACTCACATATAGACTTATGATTGAAATATAAATCCATTTGCAAGTGGTTCGAAGTCAAATGAATTTTGGTTCATTTGATAATTTCAAGTTCAAAAGGTGAACATGAGTTTGAGTTCGGTTTGATTTTTTGAATTGAGTTTTGGTTAAGTTATTGAAGTTTGTATTTATATTTGGATTCACGATTGAAGGATTGATTGAATCATGAAGAAAAGAAAAAAAATCAAGGGTTTGGCTTGATTTGAAATTGATTTGGCTAACTTTAATATTTTGACTTGAAAGGCTTAGGTTGAATTTTGAATGAATTTAAGCTTGATCTTTGTATTTTGTTTTGTTGTTTGAATTTATATTTCATTTATATATGTGAATATAAATGAGAATATAAATGGGTTATAAGAAAATTTCAAGGATTTGAAGTGATTTGAACATGACTAAGGCTAAATCATTAAGAGAGGATTAAAGGACTTAGGAAAGATTTGGAATTTTGGATTTGAATTTTGGATTTAGTTTGATTATTTTAAATTTATATTTCATTTATATATGTGAATATATATGAGAATATAAATGAGTTGTGAAAATTTCATGAATTCAAATTGATTTGAATATGATTTAGGCTAAGTCCATGAAGAGAAATCAAAGGACTTAGGCAAGATTTGGAGTTTGGAATTTCAATCATGTAGAATTGATTTGAGTTTAGAGAAAATCAAATAAGATTGATTTTGTGTTTAAGGAAATCAATTAGGATTGATTTGAACTTTGACTTGAAGGAATGAAGTGAGGAATGTGGTGCTATAGGCAAATTTTCCTCAACACCCATAATGACCCATTCCTATACACCCCTTCTAAGTCTCTGGGCTGGGGTGAGTGTCCACCTAATCATTAGATGTGTCTTAAGACTATGGAACCCTTAGTGTCTAAGAGAAGTCCTATGTCTAAGAGGGAGGGGTTTAGAGCTTATCCTAAAATGAGGTCAACACTCCTCTGTGGTGGTGGAGCTTGACGTTGTTGGTTCTAGAAGGGCTGCTTTATTTCACCAGTAGAGATATTTCTTTTTACCCACTTCAGATTGTCAAAATTGTTGTGGGTAGGAATACTTTCTTTTGGCGGCAATATTGCTTGTTCATTAGGTCATTTGAAGGGGATCAACCCTCAACTCAAAGATTTCTTTCTTCTTCTTCTACCTCGGTTAATTTGCTTCGATAAGGAAGCTTCATGATCATGCTTTCCAAGTACAAAAGGTTCAATCGGCGGACCAGTTGTACCATGAGATATTAAAGACACAGTTTGCCCACTGACGATTCTTTTCATCACGGGGGCTTCGGATTGACCTAGCCATTTAAAAATTGAAGTTCTTTGTCGGGAGAACTCCTTGACAGTGGTTAGCTGTTGAATTGGTTGACGAGCATGGATAATTGGAGCGAACGAGGCCTTCCAACATGGCCTGGATGAGTGTACCATGGGTGGGTACTGTGAGTTGTAGCTATGATAGCGAGAAATTCAAGCTACCAAATTGAATCGTTCCCCAACAATCTCCCATGTTAATGACGCCGTTGGTAGGTAGATGTTCGCACCATGCCCTAATCAACATGAAAAGAGTGCTCTGTAGATTCATTCTGCAAAAGTGAAAGATGGGGATTAGGAATTAGTAATTATTATTTCATCCCATACTTTCAGAATGCAGAGGTACTACAGAACAAAATAATAATTTAATAAAAATATACTCTACATAATGATTCATTCATCATAGAGTTTTATACATTAGTAATTTGAATTTGTTATACCTTTAAATCACCATTTTTGTTTTGAATTTTCAAATATTTTGCTACTATAGCACAATATGACTAGCCAAAGATGAAAAGAGAATCATGTCCCCCCTGAAGTCACTAGAAATCAGGCTCTAAAATTACGACCTCGATAATATTGAATTGAAGAGAGTATGGTTTAAAGCGTCGGTGTAATTTTCAAAAGGCAGATAGAATAGTAGATAAGACACTACCTAGAGATTTCACCCTCATTTTGTGAGGACTTTAGATCTGGTTCCAGGTTTCTCATAGGCGCAAGCCCCTTAATTACCTCTCAATGCAGAGAGAACTTTCGACAAGGCTAGTCGCTAATGCAACGATAGTAGCAAATTTTATAGAGTTTTAGAATTTAGATTATGAAATTCATCATTTCAGCTTAAACCGGATGGTTGGGGAAATGATGATGTGCCCGATCTAGATCTCATGGTTCCGTCATCCTGGGCTATCATAGTCCCTAGTCTACTTAGTTAGAGGAGGTAGTCGACCCAACCTGACCAAAGGATCCTTATCAGCAACACATGGGTTACGTCGTCCAAGAAATCCTTATAGACCTGGGGTGGTGTTTGTCTAAGGAGACGGTCTTAAGTCTACTTTAGCTAACAAAGGGTTGTTTGCCCAATCATGTATACCCTATGATTCATAACTTAAAGTGCAGAGCCATTAGGGAGCATACAAGCTACGATCGTGATCATAATATAATGGAGACTGACTGACCAAACCACCCGATCAGAGGACTTTGGTCATAACTACATCATCTGTGGAGCCTACTATCCAAGCCATGTAGTCAGAGACACAGACCACATCCTTACTGTAAGAGATTGATTGAGAGTGAACATAGCAGAATACTTGATTTTATATTGGCTTCTTTGTGAGCTAGAGTTTTCTTAGTTTGTCACCCTCAACAAATAATTATGGAAGGTGAATAGATTGAGTTTGTTTTAAGATTTTAAGGATTGAATTCCATTTAAGCATTTTTAGATTTCTACTTAATTTGAATTAATTTGATTTAAAATTTGATTAATTTGAATATATTTAAGAGCATTAGATCCTAACTCTATTTTAGCTAACAATGATTAGATCTATCATGACGTAATCGCCGATATTTCACTAATTTGAACTCATTATAATATATTTTTAGGCTTTGTTAACCCGGACCCAGTCCTAAGACTAAATCGGGAATCAACCCACATAATATCCTTAGACACTTAAATTTAAGCATTCAGCACAGTGTCGGGGCCCATGCGGGTGTATTTAAGAATATTTTAATAAACACATTATATTCGCTTGCATTGTGAATCATAGAAGCATTGTAAATTGATCTAATATCTTATTAAATTTTTATATTAATATTTAATATATTCTAATTTAGCCTGCACGGCCTTTTCAAATATTAAAATTTGCACCTAGTTTACTTGTTGAATTTTTCAATTCTCCTAACTTCATTATGTTCAATTCAAATCACTCTTAATAAGTTATATCAATGTTTATTGCTTTAGCCCTAATCATGCTTATTCGCTAGCATTATAATCATCTTCATATTTATATAAGAGTTATTAAACCCAATTTAGATTCATCCTTAACTCCATATCAAATTCCATATTTATTTGAAAATTAGACTTCAAATTTATTGCAAGTCTCTTATGAGTTTAATATTTACCTCCCCAAGTTTCACTTGCATTTAACTTGAGTATCATCATTTGTTTGAACATATTAAACAACAAATTAAGCACTCATTTAGCAATAAATTAAGTGACTAAATTCACCTTCACTTAGTACATTTTCGTAAGGTAATAATATTTATTGAGCAAGCAATCCTCTATTATTATTTTAAGGTACATGTGAACTCCACATTCCCTTTTCATTTTATTTTATTTTAAGACTTTATGCTTCACCATTAATTTAATATCCAATTAATTTTAAATTGAAGTCTTAAAATTTGATGAAATTTCGGCAACCTCCCGGCGTCATCCTCGCGTAAGGGGCTACATCGAGAGTGTTTTAGGTTTCTCGATATGCCCAAATGAGCATAGCGAGTGGTGTCTTGTGACACCACAACCGATTTCTATCTCGTCACGCCCTAATGAGCATGACAATGCCTTTAAACCTGAAAGAAGACAAATAAAATGCAATATATATCCATTTCCTTTTTTTTAAGTCTAAAAATTTGACAAAATTTTGGCAATATTTTGGCTATGGGGAATTGACATAAAAAGGATGTTGGCTTACTCAGTACGCCCTAATGAGCAACGAGCAGCGTCTTGCAACACCGCAGCTGATTTTCATTTTGTCGCTCTAATGAGCATAACGAGGCCTTCAAATCTGCAAAGAAACACAAGCATATATATATATCCACATCACACATTGATCACACATGTTTTGCCTCATTTTTCTGCACGTTACAATGATCGACAAGGAGACGGGGTTGGATATGTTGAAAATCAAGAGAGCGACCCACCCATCGATGATGTTCCTCTTGACGGACAAGAGGAAAGGTCAAAAGGGGATAAATGGGTAATATCAAACCAAGAGGAGCCCTAATGACAGTGTTCCTCTCTAGTTGCGGTGAAGGAAAAGATCGGAAAGAGGCAATGCCAAAACCAAAGAAGAATCGCCTAATGATGATGTACTTTTCCGATTGCGGCAAAGCGGGTTTGGAAATTTGGATTAATGAAATGGGGGAATTTTTGGTTTTGGAAGAGTGAGGAAAGAAAGAGATGCCGAAAATTAGGAGAAGAACCTGCCTAATGATGGTATTCCTCTCCAATTGTGGCAAAAAATAAATGGAAGAGATTTTCACCAAAAGAAATTGATGGAAGTGAAGAAAAAAGAAAGAAGAAGAAGAAGAAGGAAAAGAGGGGAAGAGGAAGATTGAGTTTATAGTTGACTAGCATGGGAAAAATGATAAAAGGATGACTGAACAAGAAAGTGATTTCGATGAAGAGAATTCTCGAGTTTGATGGTGCTACATCTCTGGAGTTGAGGAATAGAAGCGACAATGAGAAGTGATCAACACAACGAAACAAAAGATGAAGGTTTGGTGGAAGGATTTGAGTAGGATTTAACCTGGAGTTGGGTCCGACTGCTATGTGGAGTTTGGCCGACTTCGTCTGAAAAGGGAAGATACGGACGGACAGGTAAAAAGGTTGGTTACTCGACTAGGTTGGTTACTCGGCTCGATTGAGTTCATATCTGATATGAATCTTAATGTCCCTAGTAATATCGTAAGCAAAGGGAAAGAAAAAGGCCAAACAAAGGACTTTACTGGCATCCCAAAAATAAGCATAATCTGTAAAATTGTTCCTTTACAATAACAAAGAGTAAAGGAAGAAGAAGCGAAGAGAACCGCCTCGAATAATATTACAACCATCAAATAACGTAAACAACGCCTAGCCAATAAATCCAAAGATCGAAAATAATAATCAAGAAGTGCAAATGAATACACACCAAGAATGTAAAGGCTAACGTAATATAGTTACAACCAACGAGATCAATGACGAAAAAATAAGTATAAATAGAGATCAGAAGAGAAGGAAAAGGAGAATTGAAAATCTTATCAAAATCCTCCTTCTGCCTGAGTTCTTCCCCTCTTCTTCCTCATCCAAGCCTTTCCACGGTGGTTCTTCACTAGAACTACCCCTTTCCGGTAAGAATCTCCGGCGAACTCCTAGTCTTCCTCCCCAAATCCCTATTTCTCTCGGCCGAATCGATTGAAATGAAAAGGTAAAAGTGAATTAGATTTCTCGCTAAACCTCTCGATGAGATCTTTAACCACTGGATCAAGGACATCCGGTTTCCACCGAAGTTAATCCCATGGCAACCGCAAAGTAGCGATCAATCCGTCCATTAGTAAACACCGGATTCCACTACAAAGAATCAAGACGGATCAAAGGAAAGCTCCAGAATAAAACACATCCAAGGGTAGAGAATAAATTCCCTAGATCCAACGGATTACAAAGCGCTCAAGAAACACTCGATCGAGTGTTAGCATCCAATGGTCAATTAAGGTGCCATCCAACGGCCCGTGAGATCTCACCCGATAGACCATGTAGCAACTCATCTCACCGGGTTCATACCACTCGGGGAGTGACTCAAGTTATCGAGTTCAATTCAGCCCAATTCTAAAGGAAATCATTCTACCAATTGAGTGTTTGTAATCGATTAATACCGGTAATTCAAGCATAATTTTAGCAATTACAACTAATCAAAATCCATATTAATATCCGTCCGGCAGGGAGTAGCGATGGCGGTGAGCGGAAGGGAGGATTGGAAGCAGGGCATGCGGCTCAATTTGCTAGAGAGGGACTAACGAGAGGATTCTGGATTTCTGAGGATTGGGGACTTGCTGTGGTGTGGTTTGAAGAGAGCAACAAGAACGAGGCATGGGGCTTGGAGCTTGGGCGAGGGCTTGCCATTCCTGTTGAGGAAGAGCCAAGAGTGGCTTACATTGGGAGGAATGAATCGGAGAATGAAAGCAAATGCATGCGGTTTTAGAGATGAAGAGCGAGTGGTTGCTGGAGGAGTTCAATCGGAGAGGAAGCAGATTATGCTTTCTGCTGAGAGAAACTGAAATGAGAGTAGGGAGACCGAAGGGAAAAGGCTCACATGTGTGCTCTTGTAGTTGCGGGAGACGGAGCCCAGGGGGCTTCATTTGGGAGGGCTTTTTTAGTGCATTTTGCTTTTAAGAGCGTGAATTTTTAATTTTGATACTCATTTAAATAGTGTGCTTTTTGAAACTGCGTTTTAGCTCCATCTCACTGAAAGCTCCGTTTTAGCCCCTTTTCAAAAAACAATAGACAAATAGCTTTTCAGAAATACTTTTAAACCAAATTTTCAGAATCAAAAGCTTAAACAAGCCTTAATTTGAACGGATGAGGGTCAACAATCAAACTCTATCTTTCAAAGTTAAGCTTAAATATATCAAGATGCACACTCTCGAGCTAAGATACTTCACTTATATGCTGGATTTGTAAATCTCACTTAGTCAGTATGATCCTCACAAAAATAGGAGTTAATAATACTAAGCCCTACATAGCTAGTTTAATCTTGCACCCCATATGGACTAGAGTTGATAAGAGTGAATTTTACTTAGCCATTTCAATCCTCATTCTCACAAGGATAGAATTGATGAGTTTGTTTTCTTCAATAATATTTCAAGTGATAAACTTCAACCAAATTGCACATACAAGATAATTTTATCTCATACTTTTATCTTATCATATCAATAATAACCTCCATTTGCATACAACTTTGAATATTAATAACAAAGAAGCTCATTTTAAGATGTAAACTTTTGGCATTTAATAGCATAAAGAACAATCATAAGTTTCAAATTATAGGCTTTGAACTTTTATATTTGATGTAAAGTTAACCAAGTTCACAATACAATGAATCTTCAAAATAAATTTAATTTCATAATGATTCACAAATTTGATCCTCTACACACAAAGATTAAAGTCAATAAAGTTTGTAATGTAATAGATGTTTAAACAAATTTAAGTCAAATGCAAATCATAGACTAGTTCTCTATAAGCGGAAAATAAAATTAATAAGGTCTAAAATGACAAAATTCAGTCTTTCAAATACCATCATGATAACTACATTGGTAGAAAATATCCACATTAAGGGTTATTATTATCAAAATTTCTAAAATCTTAACGTCAAGTTATTTTAAATTCAAGTTAAATGCCAACCAATTATAAAGTATTAAAAAGTAATTAAATTAAAGAAATTAACCAAATGAGATTTATCATCTATGAATTTAAAGCAAAATCCATCTACCATGTCTATTTGTTTGTCAAGAGTAGCAAACTCAAAGAAACTCTAGCTCATAAAGGAGCTAATGTCAAATTAAATATATTACTATGTTCACTCTCAAGCGATCTCATGTTAGTGAGAATGTGATATCCTATCCTCTAATTATATATGTGATTATGCCTCTAATGACATTATATATATGTGATTATGACTACTATTGTTGACCTCCACATATGTGTCATAAGTCAAAGTCAAGCCTCAAATCAATCGACTTGGACGGACTTCGGAGGTGACAGTGCAAAATTAAGGCTCAAAATGCACTATACATCACCAAAAATGGTTGAAACGACATCCAATCGGTGAACAGACTTCACCATTACGTTCAGAATGTCAAAATTGATCGAAATATAAATATTGCAAAATCTAACGATCAATCGATTAAGCGCTTTATCAATGTCGACGCACATCGAGACGGGGAAGTGCGACGATGTCAACGACCTGCTCATAAAATTGATCATGTCGTTAACTTCAAAATATCAAAACTATCAAATGAGAGTTCACCGTTAACGATGAGTTTATGTAAATATCGAATAAGCAGCGTGGAAGACACAAATTTGAAATGTACATTATCTCTAAAATGGTCAAAAAACGACCCGATCAATGAACAAACTTCAAAGATCGCATTCAAAATATCGAAATTGGTCGATATAAATATCAACTAATCGCGCTTAAGTCGCCAACGCGCCGCACGAGCATCGGCGAGATCGATCGATAATCAAACAATCTCCGCTCGCTTAAATTGAAATCGAATCTATCAAATGAGACCGTCTCGTTCAGCAAAGTGCAAATGTCGAATGATTTGAAATAACACGCAAATCGAAAAATACAGAAGACGCTACCAAAATCAACTCAAATGACATCCGATCGAAAACGGAGTTTTCCATCGTGTTTAAATGTCAAAACCGGTAATATAAATATTGCATTTGATCAATTAATAAAAACACGCAAATGTGCATACGCGCATATATCGAGATCAAGAGACATCGATGAGGATCAAACCTTCATTCACGAAATTGATCATTCAATCAAACATCGAAATCTATTAAGTAAGACTGCTCGACAATTAAGTCACGCGAAAATCGAGCGTTACGACGCGATTTGATGAAATGACTCAATTGATGTCGAATCAACCAAACGTTCGATTGACAATGTTTCATCGCATCGAAAACATATATATATATATATATATATATATATTTCTGGTATGTAATCCATATTAAAACTGTTTAATAAATTTAAATTTTATTTAAAAATTCCTAAATAAAAGAACTAAATACTCTCCTCATTTTTCTTCTCACTGATAAATTCTCCCCTCTCGCACTGTTCCACGGCCCAATCCTTCTGCGAATCCGTTCCAAACCCACCGTCCCGCCGTGCCTTTGGCATCCCGTCGTGCCTCCTACGGCCCGGAAAGCCTGCGTCCGGTTCCGTGCAACCCACAATCCGCTGCCGTCCCGCACGCCATCCGTCCACCGGAAACCCGCTCCGCAGCGCACGTCCCACTTCGCCGGCCCACTCCGGTCATTCTGCCGCCGTCCAGCCTCCGTTCCGCGCAGCCCGCACCGCTCCCATGCAATGAGCCCACATCCGCTCGGCCCATCCCACGCACGCTGCTCCAGCTCGCCGTACGCGTACGCGTCCTGCTACCGGCCAAGCCCGCGCTGCACTGTTTGTCCGACCTGCTGCACCCGCGCCTTCCACGGCCCGCCAGCCCAAGCCTGCAAGCCAGCCCGCTGTCCAAGCCAGCCCAATTCCACAACCTGCGGCAACCTTTTTCCCATCCCATTTTTGCTTCACCGCAATCAGGGAAAGAATATTATCAATAAATTTTTCTTTCAATTTTTGGCATCGCATTTCTCGCTTTAGCCATCAATTTTCGCTTTACCGCAATCGAGGGAAGAACATCGTAAGAGGTGAATTCTTCTTTTGATTTTCGGCATCACGCTCTCTATAACCCTTCCAATTTTTTACTTCGCCACAATCGGGGAAAGAACATCTTCAAGAGGCAAATTCTTCTTTCAATTTTTGGCATTGCATTCCTCGCTTTAGCCTTCCAACCTTCATTTAAGAACCGGGAAGAATATCACAAGGTGAATTCTTGTTGATTTCCAATGTTGCACTCCTTGCCTAATATTCTCAATTGATACCCAACCTTGTTCTTACCAAGCATTACAAGACGCCAAAAAATGCTTCGTAATAATTTGTAAATGTGGATATATATATATATATATATATATATATATACGTATTTTTTTCATTCCACGTTTGAAGATCTCGTTGTGCTTAAGAGGGCACGACGAGATTAAAAATAGGTTGTGGTGTCATGAGACACCGCTTACACGCCAAGAGGTGTTCGAAGCCAACACTCATTAGATATCGCTCCTAAAAGAAATGCCAAAATTTGATCTAATTTAGACTTAAAAAAAAGAGGAAGGGAGAATGAATATATATTGATCAGATGTCTTCTTTCAGTCACGAAGGCCTCCCATGCTCAAGATGGGGACAAGATGAAAAATTAGCTGCATCACATACACCATTCGCACGCCAAGAGGGTGCATCGAAGTTAAAACACCGATGCCTCTACATGGGGATGACATCGGAACGCCAAAATTGCATCAAATATTTTGACTTAGGAAAATGAGAGAGTGAAATGAACCGACTTAAGAGTGCTAAGTAAGAAAACTAGCTAATTTTGAACTAAAAGCGTCAAACAAAAGAATGAATATATATTGTATTTATCTTCTTATAGGTTTAATCCTCCGTGGCTCAACAGAGCGTGACAAGATGAAAACTCGCCACGCCAAGAGGGACCGAAAGCTGTAACACGTCCATGACCCCTTACACGAGGATGATGCTGAGAGGTTGCCGAAATTTTATCAAAATTCTAGACTTAGAAAAAAAATGAAAAGTAAAGGAATCAACTTAAGAATGTCAAGCAATGAAACCTAAAGCTAAAATTCAAATTAAAAACTCCAAACAACAAAAGGTAGAGGGAAAATATCATACAACAAACACAAAAGTAAAACAAAAAAGATGGGAAAAATGAAAGCTACACAGAGGGATAAATCTTCTTTTAAAATAATAAATTAAACTGCCTTTTGGAATCTAAATCAAAACGTCTTCTTAGATCTGCAACTCAGATAGAGAATACTAAATCAAAATCTATAAAAATCATAAGACTTACTTCAACCAAAAATCAAAGAATTTCATCCTAACTATGATTTTCAAAATCAATGATTTCATTAATTAGATGAAATTAACTAAGCTATAAATTCCTGCATGTGCTTCGACATAGAGATTTAAAGTACAAATTTTAATATCTAAAAAGGCTGCGCAGGCTAAATTGGAATATATTAAATATAAATCTGAAAAATCTAATAAGATATTAGATCAATTTACATCTTACATCAATGCGCCAGTTTGTATAAGCAGATACTAAATAAAAAATCAACGAAATTATATGGCTTCCTTTAATCAAAAATCAAGGAATTTCATCCTAACTATGATTTTCATTAATTAAATGAAATTAACTATGCTATAAACACATGCATGTGCTCAGACATAAATATTTCAAATGCAAATTTTAATGTCTAAAAAAGCTGTGCAGACTAAATTGAAATAAAAAAAATGAAACTATAAAATCAATATAATAATTCAAACACAAAATTACCTAAAATTACAAACAAAACCATGGCTACACGACTGAGTGCTTAAATTCAAGTGTAGGAGGACGTTGTTTTCTTTAGTTTTAGGACTGGG
The DNA here is from genome assembly GCA_021442155.1 of Cymbidium sinense. Taxonomy (NCBI): domain Eukaryota; kingdom Viridiplantae; phylum Streptophyta; class Magnoliopsida; order Asparagales; family Orchidaceae; genus Cymbidium; species Cymbidium sinense. The sequence goes on from CM038220.1 coordinate 167,751,656, forward strand.
TCCGGGTTAATAAAACTTATAATAAGAGTTTCAAATTAGTAAAATATCTGAGAAATTGATCATGTCTGGTGATAGTAGATATAATCCTCTATTAGTAGCTAAATAGAGTTGACAAGATCTAAAACTCTTAAACATATTCAAATTAATCAATTTTTTAAATCAAATTAAGTAGTAATATGAAATCAATCTTATAACTCAGAAATAAAAATTGCCTAAATTCTTAATACACACATGGGCCCACTATATATTGAATGCTTAAATTCAAGTGAGGATGCTGTGTGGGTTACTTTCCGGTTTAATCTTAGGACTTGGTCCAGGTTAACAAAACTAAAAACCTATAATAAGAGTTTTAAATCAGTGAACTATTTGAGAAAATGATTGTCGATGATAGTAGATCTAATCTATTAGCAGCTAAACAGAGTTGACATGATCTAAAGCTCTTAAATATATTTAAATTAATCAATTTTTAAATCAAATTAAGTAGTAATCTAAACGCTTAAATGGAATTGTTTCATTAAAAATTTAAATCAAACTCATTCTATCCACTTTCCGTAATTATTTATCAAGGGTGACAAATTAAGAAAACTCTAACTCACAAAGGAGCCAATGTCAAATCAAGTATTCTGCTATGTTCACTCTCAATCAATCTCACGCTAGTAATGACATGGCCCGTGTCCTTTAACTGCGTGTCTTGGCCAGTAGGCTCCACAAATGAAGCAGTCACGACCAGAGTCCTCTGATCGAGTGGTTTGGCCAGTCTGGCTTATTATATTACGATCATGACCATAGCCCATATGCTCCCCAATGGCTCTGCCCTTTAAGTTGTGAATCATAGGGTATACTTGATAGGGCAAATAGCCCTTTGTCAGCTAAGGTAGCCACCCAAGTCTATAAGGATTTCCTGGATGACGTAACACATGTGTTGCTGATGAGGATCCTTCTATCAGGTTGGGTCGACTACCTCCTCTAACTAAGTAGACTAGGGACCGCGACTACCCGGGATGACGGAACCATGGGATCTAGATCGCACGTCATCATTCCCCAACCATCCGGTTTAAGCTGAAATGATAAATTTCATAAATCTTAAATTCTAAAACTCTACATACTGCTACTATACACTACGCATTTAGCGATCTAACAACTAGCCTTAATCGAAAGTTCTCTCTCACTTATTGAGAGGGGTAATTAACTATAGGGGCTTACGCCTATAGGAAACCTGGAACCAGATCTAAAGTCCTCACCAGATGAGAAATCTTTGGGTAGTGTCTTATCTAGTATTCCATCTTCCTTCTGAAAATTACATCGACACTTTAAATCATCACTCTCTTCAATATCAATTTAAATATTTGTAGAGAGGTCGGTGGCGAATTTTGGAGCCCACAACTATCCTTTTATTAGGTAGCTTTATCCTTAAATGACCCTACTAAATTACGATCACGACTAGGGCCCTCTAATTGGGTTGTTTGACCACCCCTCAATGGCTCCATTATATTATAGTCATGATTAAAGCCCATTTGTTATAATTATGCAAGCATTTTATAAGGTATAAAGCCTTTTGTGGACTAAAATTAATTCAAAATTACCTCCTTAGACAAATATCCACCCTAAGTCTATGAGAAGTTTCTATGTACAAGGTAAACCTATAGCTACGATAAAAGATTTTTCGATCAAGTTGGGTGGCTACCTTCTTTGACTAAGTACATTAGGAACCTCGACAACTCGTGATGACGGAACCATGAGATCTTGATTTGGTTCATCATCATTTTCTTAATTTTATTCTTTAAGCTATGGGGATTAATTTTTTCAATTTAAACCTAAAAATGCTTCTATTATATGATAAGCAATTAGCGATCTAACAATTAGTTTAGCCTAGAAGTTTTATCTCATTGCTAGAATGAGTAATTAATCATATATGCTTGTGCTTATGAGAATCCTAGGACTAGATTTAAAGTTCTCATAAAATAGGGATAAAATCTCTAGGTAGTCTCTTATTTGCAAATTAATTTGGTTTTTGAAAATTTGACCTAAAATGACAAAACTCTCTCACAAGAATTGAGCATAATTTTTTAAAGCCCACACCTTAATTGAAAAATCCAACATTTCCATACTCAATGGCATGAAAATTAGCATCTTAGCTTAATAGTCATGATTGACATCTTTCATTCCTTGAGTTAAAGTCAACATCAACATACTCTTCATACCCGATAGTTGGACAATTTTAAAAGTTGATAACTTGTTTAACATCAAAAGTTGATTGTTGATAAGATGCAATGACAGTTATTAAGAAAATGTTTTATTATTTTTATTCATGATGAGCTCGACAAAGAAGATCACAACTAATGTATTTTCCTAGGTGACTAGTTTTAACCTCATGAATTTTCTTTGTCTTTATTTTCTTTGAAGAATGAAATGAAGAAGAAGCATCTAAATTATTGTGACTATCTCTCATTTTTTTTATGTTTCCTTAACAACATCACAAGCACTTTCCTACTGGATAACATCTTGGGCTAATCCATTTTTTCAATAGATGAAATGTAGAAGTTCAAGTAAGGAGAATTATTCTATTTTTTTTCTTTTTTTTTTTGTGATATCTTCAAAAAGACAAGAGAATTAGATAATTAAATGTACATCTAATCATCAAAGATTGAGTTCAAGTCGAGCTAGTCTCCATTTGTAGGCCAAGTACAAAGTTATTTAGTTAAAGATGAAAAGATCAATTCTCCAAAGTTGCTAGGTATATAAATAACTCACAATCAAATTGAAGTCAATCTAATTAGTCTATTCAAGTGTACAAGGCCCCCTAACTATTTAGAAAAAATTGTCAACTCTTCAAAGTTACTCGCTTAAGCACTATAGCTATTTGATTAACTTGCCAGAGCTACTCATCAAAATCTTGGAAGACCATGGCGAAGTTGGCCAGTGACTTCATATGGCTAGCTTGATGCATAGATCCTAACAAAGTCCTCCATGTAAAAACAAATAACAGCAACATAATTAGGTTTATTAGATTCATTTTATGACAATTATTTATTAAGATGTAAAATGATATATATATATATATATATGTGTGTGTGTGTGTGTGTGTGTGTGTGTGTGTGTGTGTTATTTTCTTTATAACACTATGCCCCCAACCTTTAAATAATCGGTAGAGGGTGAGTAAGGAAACCTCTAATCCTTTATCATATTTTTATACTTTTCGGCAATGCAATGAGATCTAAAAACTTCTCACTTTAAAGTTTCGTTCCTTCTCTTCCCATATATCTTAACCATTTCTATAAATAAGCATCTAGTATTTCCACAGACAAATATAAATCCATTTAAACCTCTCAAATAAAATAAATATCTTCATTATTTCACCAACCCACAACCCTATTATTTTAAGAGAGAGAAAATATTTAGAACAAGTTTCAGTCTGGAAAGAAAAAAACACTACTTTCATAAAAAAATCATATCTCCAGCCTTAAATACTTGGTCTGATTCCATATCCTTCCAGGACTGATTTCACATCCTTCGGCAATAGAGACTTCTTAGAAAAGAAATATTTCTTAGGCCATCCGTCCCATTCAAGAACATTTCTCATTTAGAGGCTTATCCAAAGGAATTATATCGCATTGGCAATCCAATTACATTCTTTCAGTTCTATTCAAAACATCTTTATTATAAATATAATAAAATATAATTAATTACAAATCAAGAAAGCTCTTGAGGAATGCAGCCATTTAATACGTACAGATTACATATACTGCTCTTGAAGCCAGCCAAACATACATCATAAATATTAACTCCAACGATTCCTTTCTGCTTTCACAGAATGAAAAGCTTTAAATTTTTTTTGTCTTCAAAAATAAATTAGATTGTTTTATCCTGTTAATGACATTTTTAATGAAAACAAATGGTTGAATATAATTATCAAATTTTTAAAGACATGCTTTTTTATCATTACATGCAATTACAAACCAATACAGTTCTCTTTTATTTATGAATTAGTGAAAAAATTGTGATTCGAACTAGCGTGACGACTAATATCCTTCTTAGATAGAGCAGTTTTTAGAAGATTGCTTATAGAGAGCAACTTTATAGCGACTTCTCAGTTCTTTCTTGCGTCAACCTCTTAATCTTCTCCCCCTTTTCTTTGAAGGAGGAGAAAGAAGAGAAGAAGAAAGAAGATTCATCCAAGTTCTTTTGATTCTCTTGCTTATTGTATTTCTCTATCCTCTTAAACACAAAACATATTTTTCTTAAAAGTTTGACAGTTAGCTGCAAATAAACATTAGGGATATTTCTCAAAGCTTTTGATTTCTGTCGTCACATAGTGAAGAGCTGGAATAGGGATATCGGATTACCCAACATCCTTTTTGTCTTTAATAATAAATTCGATTATAATTAACAATTTTAATGGCATATATTTTATCAAATAATACAGCTCTCTTTTGCTTATGAATTAGTGAAAAAATGCGCGTAGAAAGTCTGAAGCACTTGAAAGTTGAAACTCTGCATTTTACTTTTGTTTTTTTGTTTTTTGTTTTTGTGTCCCACCGTATTAGTAACCTTTTAATTCGTTCTCTTCGTATACTGCATTGTGCTTATTTGTATTTTAGGTGAACTTTAGAATTAACGAGTTGTTCATTTCATCCACAAGTCTCATTCCATGAAAAGAAAATTGTTAATGATTTTTAATTAAGAGAGATTGGTGTGTGAAGATAATTGTTGGATGCAAATAAGTTAAGTGAAGCAAGCCAGAAAAGAGAGGAAAAAAGAAACTAAGTCTCAATTTTTGTATTTGTTAATTGGTTCATGGAGGAGGACCAAGTTGAATCACATTCCTCTAAGTGGGAAGAATGAGTAGAATCGAGCAACAAAAAGTAATTTAGAAATAGATTTTAAGGGGAATCCTAAAGAGAATTTGTGAGATTTCATGTTTCAAATTTAACATTAGATCCATCGCACTCATGCTCAAGCAATGACCTTTTTGTAGGAGGGGATCAAAGTTGATATTCTAAAATTGACTCTTTTGTATAATTATTTATAAAACATATATATTGAACTCAGTGTAAATATGTATGTAATAAGTGTGTCAAATTAGTAGTTGAGAACTTCAAACATATTTTGAATAATGGGTAAGTATCTTGACAAGTTCCTTAGATTAGAACCCTAGCTAGTAGGCTAGCTAGTATTTTGGGTACTGAAGTACCTTTGAGCAAATATTTTTGATTGATGGTGACTCCATAAGTTCCTGTGGTGTTTGTTTTCAATTATTTGTATCGGGACACCGAGGATACTTATGAGGTGATCGCAGGCCACAAGGAATGCACTATCTCAAAGATAGAAATCACCGCCCCCATAGTTAATTACATCCTAAAGAATGTGAGTTCCAGGAATATTCTCGATTAAAGTAGAATTGTCTCAAAGATTTCAAAGAGATTAAAATCAATATGTTTGAAAATCAATTGGGACAAATCAAAAAGGAGATACTTATTATCAAAATCAAAGGGAGATGAGTAGATAATGCTCATAATACTAGGAAACTTAGTAAGCATTCCAGCTTATCATATGGTTGGGCTTTATATTTTTGAAGTTGAAGAGAATTATATATTTGAATTGGAATTTTATTAAAAATTAGGACTTATAATCTCACAACATAAGGTTGTGCAAATGCCTAAGAGGTGAGGACTTATGCTTGTAGCCCGAGGAAAAATACAACAACCTCGGATCCTAAATTTAGGGAGCTTTAGCGAAGGCCAAAGTGCATCCTAAATCTAAGCGAATATGGGAATATGGTTTACCTCCACAAGAGAGAGTAAATCACCCAATTGTTGAACTTATAACAACATGGAGTGGCAGCCAACTAACTCTTCCTGTGCTTTAAAACCATATGGTCAAGTCATATATTTTTGTGGGCTCCGAAAATTTGCCACTGACCTCTTTTGATGAAAAGAGCAGTTTTAAATGTTGATGTAATTTTCAGAAGGCATATGAGATAGTAGATAAGACACTACTTAAAGATTTCATCCTCATTTGGTGAGGACTTTAGATCTGGTTCTAGGTTTCCTATAGGCGCAAGCCCCTATAGTTAATTACCCCTCCGAGTAAGTGAGAGAGAACTTTCGATTAAGGCTAGTCATTAGATCGCTTAATGCAGCGATAGTAATAGAATGTAGAGTTTTAGAATTTAAGATATGAAATTTATCATTTGCCTTAAACCGAATGGTTGGGGAATGATGGCGTGCCATCTAGATCCCATGGTTCCTCCATCCGCAGTCAGTCTAGTCAACTTAGTCGAGAGGTAGTCACAACGTAAAAGATCCTTATCACCAATACATGGGTTACGTCATCCAAGAAATCCTTGTAGACCTGGGGTGTATTTGTCTAAGGAGACGGGCTTAAGTCTACCTTAGTTGACAGAGAGTTGTTTGCCCTATCAAGTATACCCTATGATTCACAACTCAAAGGGCAGAGCCATTAAGCAATTTGCCGTGAACGTAATATAATGGATGCCAAACCGATCGAGGACTGGTCAATAGCCATGGAGCTATGCCACGCAATGAGACACGGCCACGCACTTACTAGCAAGAGATTGATTGAGAGTGAGCATAGAAAACACTTGATTTAACATGCTCCTTTGTGAGCTTCTTAATTTGTCACAAAATGGGAAGGTGAATAGATTGAATTTGATTTAAGTTTTTAATGATGAATTTTCATTTAAACAGTTTTAGATTGTTATTTGATTTGATTTGAAAAATTGGTTAATTGGAATATGTTTAAGAACTTGATCACAACTCTTTAGCTACGAAGAGATTAGATCTACTCATACGAATCATTTCTTAGATATTTCACCGATTTAAAACTCTTATTATAGGTTTTAGGTTTTTAACTTAACTACTAAATCGAAAACTACCGCAAACATCCTCAGCACTTGAATTTAAGCAAGCTGAGTGTCTGCAGTGTATTTAATAATTTAGATAATTTTATGTTTAAATTAAGAGCTTTAGATCATCAACTCGCTTAATAACAAATGATTAGATCTACTATCACCTCACAAAATCAGTTTCTTAAATATTTTACTGATTTGAAACTCTTATTATAGGTTTTTAGGTTTTGTTAATCCGGACCTAGTCCTAAGACTAAATCGAGAAACTACCCGCAAGATCCTCAGGCACTTGAATTTAAGCGTTTAGCGTAGTGTCGGGAGCATATGCGTGTGTTTTTGAGAATTTAAGCAATTTTGTGTTTAAACTATGATATTGATTTCATATTTTTATTTAATTCTATTTTTAGCCTTTCACATTAAAATTTGCACTTGAAATCTATGTCAGTACATGCGGTATTTATACTTTTTAATTCATCTAGTTAATGAAATTATTGATCTTGAAAATCATAATTATGTTGAAATTTGTTAATTTTTTATTAAAGGAGGCCCTATGATTTTTGTAGATTTTGATTTAGTATCATTTTCTGTCTACTTATACAAAGGGTTGCAGATCCGGTGGCGAAGAAGGCATTTTGATTTAGATTGTAGTTTAACACATTATTGGCACTTAGTTTACTTATTGAGTTTTTACATTTCTCCCAATTTGATTATGCTCAATTTATATCAATTTTGATAAGTTATGCCAATTTCAGTATTTGTTATTTTGTCCCCACTTATGCTTATTAATTAGCATAGTAATCACCTCTATATTAATATAAGAGTTATTAGTTATTAAACTCATTTTGAATTTATTCTTAGGTCTTGAGTTTATTGCTAATTTGTTATGTGTTTAGCATTAGTCCCTCCCCCCCAATTCTAATTAAAGCTTATTTAATTTTGAGGAATTTACAAGAAAAGGGAACTCACTTTACCGCTTCAATTTAAGCCATAATAGATTGTCATTAGATTTTTTGTGAATTTATTATTAGCCTCCCCCAAAGTTTGTAAGTTTAATATTAGCCTCCCCCAAAGTTTATGAGTTTAATATTAGCCTCCCCCAAATTTCAGTTAGATTTTGAATAAATATTCTATTTTTTTTCCAAAATTGGCTTTAAAGGCTCCCCCTTTTTTTAATTTGACGCTATAAAATTAGCCGGTTTTCTACTTAGCTCCTAAGTTAGCCCATTTCATTCTCCCATTTTTTAAGTCAAAAGATTTGTGAAATTTGCCTCCATCCATGTAGCAAGATGGGGGTATTTTGTTTGTTCGACTCCTTGGGAGTGATGTCTTTGCATTACAACCTATTTTTTTATCTCGTCCCCGAGCACAACGAGATCTTCAAACCCAATACAATACAATACAATATATATAATTATTCCCTCTTTTTTTCTAAGTCTAGAAATTAGATAAATTTTGATTGCCTAGTGGGAGTGATATCTAACAACTGGCTTACTCGCAAGCCTATCTTGAAGGTGTCTTGTGATACCACAACCTATTTTATCCCATGCCTTGAGCACAACGAGATCTTCAAACCGAAAGAAACATAAGTATATATATATATATATATATATATATATATATATATATATATAAGTATATATATATATATATATATATATATATATATATATATATATATATATATATATATATTCACATTCACAAATCTCACATGCTGATTTTTAGTGCAAGGTGGGAACGGTTGGGTAAGTGGGAATGTGCAATCCAAAAATCAAGAAGAATTTTCTATCGACGATGTTCTTCCCGATTTGAACGGAAGTGGAATGTCTAAAGCGAGAACGTCGAAAATCGAAAGAAGAATTTATGATGTTCTTGACGACACAAAAAACCTAAAAGCGATGGATAAAAAAATCGGGGAATTATCGACGATGTTCTTCCTCGACGGTAATGCAGCAGACGACTAAAAGCGAGCCGTAGGAAATCAAAGAAAGAATTCGCCTACTGATGATGTTCTTTCTCGATTTACGGCGCAGTAAAAATGGCAAAATTTGGATGTGTTGCGGGCTGTAGGAAAGAGCTGGGCACCACAACAGTGGGTTGTAGGCTTAATTTTAGTGGGCTGGGCCAGGGGTTTGAAGGGCTGGCAGGCTGTGAGTGAGTTTAATACAGCAGGAAGGGCTGAGGAGAGCGCTCTGGAGGAAGGAGGCTGGCCAGAACAGTGGGCAGAATTGGATCAGAATAGAATGGGCCAAAGCAAACCGTGCGGTTATGGCCAAACGCGAGGGTCGAACGGCTGTGGAGTGCATGTCAGGGGTAGCTGTCGGCAGGCAGTGAGTCGCGGAGCCGGGTCTGAGCCGGTTTACCGGTCGAACGGGTCACGACAGGAGCGCAGAACGCGAGCGGCCTGGCCAATGACAGATGCTGAACAGAAATCGGTCGTGGCGGTCGCGTGGAACGGCACAACGAGTGAGTGAAGTGGTCGCAGAACGGGACGGAGATGAGCTGCAGGCAGGTCTGGTCGCAGGTGAAGGTGGCAGCAATGGCACGCGTAGAAAAAATGCAAGAAATGGGCGTGATGGCTAAATCAGCGTGCAGAGGAGGAATCAAAGATCCAGAGGGGGAGGATTTACCTTTTTTTCTTCGACGAGAGAGAGAGAGAGAGCATGAGAGAGAAAAAGTGGGAGTAATGAGGAGGGGGAAGTTGCAGAATGAGAAAGTGGGAGAGAATCAGGAAAAAAAAAAATGGGGAGTGGCTATTTATTTTTTTCTATTTTCTTTTTATTTCTTTTTTCAAAAAATGAAAATGGGAGAAATGGGTAATTTGAGGATTTTAAATAATTTTAAAGTGGATTTCGCCGATACACATAATCAATATTTATATATCAATTTAGGTAATTCCATGATTTGATACGCAATCCATTTCAGCGATGAGGCCGTTTGGTTGGTCGCAAATTGAGTCAATTTCAAATAAATGCACGTCACTTTCAATCGCTCAATTTTCATGCAGACTCATCCAAATCGAGTGTGAATGATCTCATTTGATAAATTTTGACATTTTGAAGCCAGTGGCATGATCAATTTTACAAAAGAGGTTATTGATTTGCCTCGACTCGACATATGTGCGGCGAGGCGACGACTCGAGCTTGATCATTAGATTTTGTAATATTTATATTTCGACCAATTTCAACATTATGAACGCGATGGAGAAGTCCGTTCATCGATCGGAGGTCGTTTCGACCATTTTTGGTGACGTCCAATGCATTTTGAACCCCGATTTGCGCACTGTCACTTCTGAAGTCCGTCGAATTTGGCTTGTGGGCTTGACTCAACTTATGGCAAATATGTGGAGGTCAACAATTTTGCAAGATGGTTAGGTTATTATTATTAGAAAGAAAACTAAGGTCTTTAAACTCCCCTAAGAGTAAAGCATGAGTGATATGAGTAATGACTTAGTGTAATACAAATCTTATCAATTTTTATTTGATTTTTGACTCTTTATTTGACAAAGGCTATATGATATTTATATGTATAAATGCATGATGAAATTAATTTTAAATCAAAAGAGAAGTGGGTGAAACTCCATCTAGGGTTGCTCGTAGTCAAACATTCTTTATATGAGCAAGGACAGAGGCCCTCATTTTATAAGAGTGGTATATATGATATGATATTAAGCATATAACATTCAAAGGAATTGCTAAATCTTTAAATTATCTTGATTTAATGCCTAGACTTTATGTGAGGTTATGAGTTATTTTAAAAGAATTAGTTATGAGTTGTAGTTGGGATAGAAAATTTATTTTTTCTTAAGTGCTTAATTGGATCCAGACCACACATTAAATCACCATGTATAAAGAAATTAGGAAAAGACATGTCATTTCTATTGCATAATTGTAAATGAAACATCAAAAAATTTATAAACCCAACATAAAAGAATAATAGGTTGGTGCGGTGAACCGTCAGAAAAAAGAAAATGTAGAAGCTCTACCCTTATACAACCCGGCATATGAAAGAATAATTATAATTTTTATAAATGAATAAATATTATGGGGGTCTTCATTCTTCATATCTCCTCTTCTTTCCTCCTTTGACTTGATTTGGATGTGTTCGCTTCAAAGGCATCATGGGGGCCACCAAAAATAAAGTCTTCTAGCCACTGCTCATCCTAATCCCCCATAACACTAATCCTAATTCCTAATACAAAATTACATTAAAAATAGAAAAAATAAATTTAACTACACCTGCAAAATAAATATTAGTTAAACACACTATACAACCCAAGCAGTTATATGAATAATTTAGACTTAGTACCTTGTATATGGGTAACCAAGCCCACATGTCCTAACTTAGATTATGCTTAGGGGTTAAGCAACCTACAAAAGAGAGCATTTATATTTATTTAAAGCACCCTTTAAATATACAATCTCCGCAAAAAAATATAATTAGGCTAATTATGGCCTAATATTTAATCTACTAGGCTAACATCCAGTCTACAACAATACATCCTAAAGCCAAACATACATCACTCCATATACCGTCCTAACATAAAGCTAAAAGTAGTGACTTAGTTCTGAAGTGTGTGTATTAAGGCTTGTATGATATGCCTTAACTAGGCTTTGTTATAATTTTTTTTAAGTGAGAAAGGATTTAATTATAAAGGATGGTTTCACTTTAAGTGGCTTAATTGATTTGTAAGTTTTACTTAATGTTTTCTTTTGTTTCACTTAGTTTACACTTAACAGCTAAGTGTTATAAGAGAAGAAAAGAGAGGATCTTTCTCTTTTATCCCTACCTTAAGTCACATCTAAAGCAAATTAATTAAATAAATTCTCTTTAATGAATGGCTTATTGCATATTTTAATTAATCCTATGTTTAGGTTCACTTTAAATAGTCTCATTCAATAAAAAAAGGTATCTTAAGATTAATTGGAGTTAATTACTATCACATAACACATATTTGTTTATTTCTATAATATGTAACATGCATATGATTAAGTTAAACATATCTATACATGCAATATATTTTTTCATTTCTTTCCATGCATATGAGTTTTATAGTTCATTAACATATTCAAATAATACTAAGCAATATTTTCACTTATGCATAAGATGCACTTAAATGATGTTTAGAAAAAGATTCTTAAATATATATATATATATATATATATAATATATATATATATATATATATATATATATATATATATATATATATATATATATATATATATATATATATAATATATATATATATATATATATATATATATATATATATATATATTTATATATATATATATATATGGATATATAAATAACTATAAGAACAGAAAATCATGCAAAAATTATATTTTGTTTTGAAATTATACATATGGAATAAGATGAGATTTTCATTCATTATCCAAATGTACACACAAGTGTATAAAAGTTATAACCAAGTACTTCATTGTTTGACCGGGAACGGGTAGGAACCTCATTGGGGCTACTTAAAGTCGCTCCCCTGGTGTCCGACTAGATATACTCACCATCCTTAAATACTCATAAGTGTACAAACAATTATAAGAATGAAAATCATACAAGAATTGTATTTTGATTTATTTATACATGTGAGCTAAAATTCTATCTAAATTCTAACATGGATATACATATGAATAAACCCAAGCAAGTGTTGTGTCCTTTTCAAATGAACTATACACTTGTTAATATTCATATCCTTATATAAATTCATGAAGATTAAAGAAAAGAGAGCTTCATATCACATGTTCTAAGTTGTAAGCACATACAAGCTTATAAATACTTATAATTATCATTACTCCATGTGTTATCGTTGATTTATATATTTTTATAAATACATTTCTATTTAATAGATATAATAGCCACACATATTTTTAATTAAGTCAATACATGCAAATTTGACATAAAGAAAATCATTTATTTTAATTGATTTTTGAAATAAATGAATGCATGAATCAAGTAGCATGCAACATTTTAATATGATTGGAATGAAATAAAGAAACATAAGCATGTAATTTCATTCAATCCAATTGATTTCTAAGGACAATCACATTAAACAAGCTTATTTAAAATAAATCAAAGTTTCTTAAAGTCACTTTTGATTTTATGTTTAACTTGATTTAAAAGAGTGTGAGAAAGAGATGTTTGCTAATCCTAATCCCACTCCCCATATGTGTAAATTAATTTGATTTAGTAAGAATGATTCTTATGGATTGATTAAGTTAAGCATGGATTAAATCAATTAATTAACCCTTACCTATGTTACATTAAGATAATTGATTAAATAATTATGAGCTAATATAATATGCAAATGAATTGAAAAGTAAATAGCAATGCTCTATGAAATGAAAGGGGCCTAATAGCTCATAATCATTTAATAATTAAGCTTAAGAAACCATTTTAATTACTTTCATGATTTTCTTGCACATATGAACTAATCATAATTTCATTAAGCTTCTTTAGGTTCTTGAACACCTAAAGCTCTACCGAAGATGGATTAAGAGAAAATTAGATTTAATTAGATTTTCAAATCAATTAAACCAATAATCCATTAATTCATCTTTCCTAAAAAACAAACTAACCAAAGTTAATAATTATCAAATGAGATGGGCTTAAGGGAAAAGGTAGGAAAAGAGGTCCCAACCTAATTACATAAGCCATCCATTGGATGAAGCATAATTTAATATGATTTGAATTCCAATTTACCTAATTAAGTTTCTAATTAATTAATTAATTAATAATTAGGACTTTGGTTGAAAAGAGAGGGAAAATTAGAGAAAGGGTTAGGAGGGAGGCTCCAACCCACTTCCCTAAGTCTCCTTACTATTCAACAGTGATTAAGGAGTCCAAATAATTAATTAATCACTATTCATATGCTTAATCATTACTTAATGAAGTTAAGAGGGTAATTAGGGCTTAATCAATCAATCATCCTAATTTAACAAGTAATAAATCTCTAAAAAATTAGAGGAGGCACAAGTCATCCTCTCAAACATTCTCAAAAAATTTTGTGATCAATCACTTGAGAGATTAGAGTAATTAAGCTGATTAAGTTTTACTTAAACCTTAATTAAGCTCTATTTACTATTCAAAATCTATAAAAATATTTATATTAAATTCTTCTCTAAAATACCTTTAAAATGAGCCATTGTTTGTATTTTTTTTAGATTTTTCTATAATTATGAATTATTGGAAGATCAACCTAAAAAATACATTAATTAACCTTAATTAAACCAAATATCGCTGGCACCATGTGGCGTGCTAACGCGGCGTGCTTTCCACATGGCGCCACATGATTGGTTATTTAAGTTGTCACATCTGCACGCCGAGTCAGTTGGCGGCGAATGTGGCATTGATCCCCGACGTCCGATCTTAAATCGTATAGCGTAGATCAAACCTGAGGTGTAAAGTGAGAAATCATTTGATCTAACGTGATTTGATCATGGCCTTCCGTTCCAATCATGCGAATGGACGCCTATGATCCTCCTTCCAGCCATGAACAATAACATTTGTCCACCATGAATCATTCGATCCGAAGCTCACCCAAGCTCAATGAACTTCAAAACCAACCTCACACCATCAATGGAAGGAGACGACACATCCAATGGTCAAGATCGCATGCAATGATAATTTTCTTTGAAAAGGACCAACCACATGTAAGCTAGAGATCGATTTTCATAGAAATACCTCATCGGAGCTAAGACTGATGGCTCGCACGCTTGAGGAAGCTTTACCTAGTTGAGGCGAAGCCTTATTGATTAGCACGAGCCTTGATTTGGTGTGAATTACTTTGGAGACCAAGATCCTCCTCCTTTGCATTCGACTTTGATCGAACTTGAACTTGGAGTTGATTTGGAGCTAGAGAAAAGATTTGGGTGGCCTCGATGAGGTGTAGTGATGGTATATGAATGAGGAATTTGATTGAAGTGGGGTATTGGTGAAGTTGGGATCAAAGCTAGCCTCCCCTATTTTGGTTCCTCACGGAAAGAGAGAATGTCGAGAGTGGGATGCTTGGAATCGCTCTGGAACTCACAAGGAAACTCAAAATTGGGTTTGGAAGCTAAAAATGAATTGGTCGGTTCTCATTCTAATTTGGGGAGTATACCCCCTAATTTTGTTGAGTTAGATGGACGGATGGCCTTTTTTTCACATTGTCGACACCAGGTGTCTCAATCAACTCCACGTGGCTCAATTGGGTTGTAGTAACTCATGGGAGGTGGCTCAAGGTATGATATGGGGAGCTCTTGGCTTGGATCCATGGGGTACTCGGCTTGCATGGGAGGTGAGTCAACTCACCACCCCTTGGTCCATGGGCAACTTAGCAGGTTAGCTGGGGTGGGTTACCCTCATTTGGGAGTTGGATGGTCACAAGGTGATGGGAGAGTGGACTTTGCTATTTATGGGGAATCCTATGTAAAGAGGGCTTAACCAATGGATTATGGCTTGGGTGGGGTCCACTTTGCTTTTGGGATGACTTTGGGCTGACCTAGGGTCAATTTGGGTCAAGTTTGGTCAGCCACCAAAGTCTTATGGATTAGTTTTATGGGTTTTTATGCTTCATTTGGTCAAATGGGTTCATATGGATTTATGTTGGGTTGGGTTGATCAATTGGTCAAACCAAGGCTTAGGTTTGGTTCAAATGATGATTTGGGGAGTTTTAGTTCCATCAATTTGGCTTAGGTTTTATTTTGGTTCACTTGAGTTAAAAATAGGTCAAATGGGCTAAGTTGATCAATTTGACCAAATTGTGTTGGGTTAGGCGTTGGTTCATGTTCAATAGGTCAATTGAAAATGCTTGTAGGTTTTGGTTTGAATCAATTTAGGTTTAATTTAGATTTTGGCCAATTTGACCTATTAGGTCAAATTGGGCTAGGTTGGGTCAAGTTGACCAATTTGTCAAATTGGGCTCAATTATGGCTTTAGTCAAGTTCAATAATTGATTTGGAATGAACTTGAGCCATTAGTTGCAATCAATTTGTGTTAGATTGTTCTTTGACCCATTTTGAATTTTTAGGCCAATTTGGGTCAACTTGGGTCAAATGGCCAATTGGACTTGGTTTGGCTCAATTGAGAGTTTGGTCATGTTCAATCATTGATTATGAGTTGGTTTGGATAAATGGTTTCAATCAATTTGGTATATGATGGGTTTTGGCTAGTTTAAATTTCATTGAGCTAAAGATTGACTTGGTCAAAGGACCAAGTTAGCTTGGTTTGACCCAATTGAGGTGATTGATCATCCTAAGGTGATTATTGATTATGATATGGGGTTGGATGGGCTTGGTTCAATCCAGTTTGTGTTGAATTAGAACTTAGCTCAAAATTGGTTCTTTAGGTCAATTTGTGTCAAGTGGACCTAAATGGGTCAATTGGTTTGGTTTTGGCTTGATTCAAGTTTAGTTGAACTCATATATGAGCCTATGAAAAATATAACCAACTACAATCAATTTGGAGTCTAATGGATTTTGGCTCATTTGAAGTTTTCAAGTCCAAAAGGCTAACTTGGGCTTGACTTAGGTTGACTTGAGTTTGATTTTGATAATATTGTTTATATTTATATTTGGATAAATGATTGAAGGAATTATTATTTCAAGAGAAAATCTATTATTTTGGCTTGATTTGGATAGACAAGTCCAAGAAATTGGCTAAAAAGACTTGAATTTGGTTTTGGTTTAATTTTAAATTTGATTTTGGCTATTTGGATTTATATTTCAATTATATTTGGGAGTATAAATGAAGATTTAAAAGATCCATGAGAAAATCACTTGAGTTTGGAGTGATTTGGATGCAAATTTGACCAAGCTTAAGGATGTAAATCAAAGGGCTTAGGGGATTTGGCTTGGTTTGATTTAGTTTGATTTGGTTTTGGTCATTTGGGTATGGATGGATTCATTTTTCCTTTTGAATATAAATAAAGTAATAATTGATTTAAAAGAAATCAATCAAGTTTAAGATATTTTAGGTGGAGATTTGGCTGCAATGAGAGTGGGTCATGGCTTAAGGAGGAATTTGATTTGATTTGATCTTGGGATTGAATTATTTGGTTTGGAATTTGGATTTGGAATTTGGTAAATGGGATTGAATTAATCTTTGGAAAATAAGATGAATTGGGATTGATGATTTGGACTTGGTTGAGGCTAAGTCCATAGGATGAAAATCAAAGGGCTTAGGAAGAATGTTGATCTTGGATTTGATTATTTGGAATTTGGATTTAGATTTAGAAGTTGGATTTGAGGTTTGGTTTGAGGAAGAAATCATGGAGGCTATAGGGTAGACAAGTTGTAAGTCCCTAAAGCATAACCTATTCCTATGGCTAACAATTTTAAGTCTCTAGGCTTGTTAAGTATTCACCTAATCATTAGAAGTGTCTAATACTAAGGAGCTCTTACAAGAGTCCTAGATCTATGATGATGAATTGAGAACTCACTCCAAAAGTGAGGTCAATAGTTTCTTAGTTGAGTTCAATCACTCACTGCTAAGGATTGAGTTAGAGATAATTCTTGAGTACTTGACATGATATAATTCTATGTGACTTTAAGCCGACAACTTAGACTTCAAAGTTTGAAGATCAAGTTAATTTACAATCAATGATCAATTGAACCTGCTTTAAGCTCTTAAAATAATTTGATTAATCTAATCTAGATAAATATGCATACATAAATCAAAAGAAAAAGGAACATAGATGAGGATACCTCACTTCTTCATATAACTTTTACTTTCTTTTTTTTCATCAAAAGGTTCTTCTCTCAATGTGGGCTCCCTCACAATTCTTTCATAAGTAAGCATTAGGAATTACTTCAAGGAACAACTTGAAGCACAATTTATTCTTGCTTCAATGCCATTGAAACTTGGCTTTTTCACCACTCACATGCTCTTGATCTCATTTTTTGCTATTGATAAGATTTCAATAAAAATATACCAAAGATTCATTGTTGTGCTCATTCACATATATTAGCAAGAATCATGAAAGCTCGACGACTACCTACCTTTCTCGATGATTGAAAAGGTCTTTCATCTTTAGCATTCATAATGATGGCATGTTCTAAATTCCATTTATAATTATTAGGTTTAGCAAAATTCATCCAAAACCTTGAAACTTCTCTAAATCTATATAGAAACCTTGATTTTCCCTATAAGAGTTCTCTTTGGGTACTCAACTTTTTTTTTCCTTTAGTGCACATTACCCTTCAATATTGGTTTACAACACATCACAAAACCAACCCCTACACTCAAACAAAATTTTAAGAATTTTAAAATTTTATAAATATTTATTTTTTTATGGTCACTCATATGATTTATATAAAAGAGAAAAAAAAATATTGCTAACATACTCTAAATCTAAGTTTATTTAGACTGTAATTTTACATATACTAAAGTGTACTCTCAAAATCGTAGCTCCTTGTTGATTGTAGTCAAGAGTGAGGCTTTATGTTTCCTAGATAGGAGCATAATATGAATTGTTAAGTTTTGAGCTGACCCTAATCACTATCATAAAAAATAAGAAGTAATTTGATTATACTCTAATGAATCTTTTGCAAAGAAAATGTATTGTATGATAAAGTTTGAGGTTAAAAGGAAAATACATATATTTTTTTTTTTGGGACATTCATTAGCATATTCAAATCATGGAAACAAGGCAAATGTGAATATGGCTATTTTGTAAATTTTTATTAATATTATCTAGCCAAGTTGAGTACATTTTACCCCAAAAGAAGTCAACTTATATAAAAATTTTGGCCATGCACCTCTTGTTCGATCTCTAACCTTATCCTTCAAATTATTTACTTAATTGGAATTTCCTTGAAACAATTAGAACTAAATCAAATATTTAGGTATAGCTCCAAAACAAAACAATCTCAAAACTCATATTTGAGTCTAACTAATTTCCTTATATCAAACTTGAAGAGTAAGGCTCTAACAAAGGTAGATTAGGGATGGACATGCAAACCTATGTCTATTATAAAACTAATTTGGGGCCTCTTAAAGCATAATGATATCACCACCACTCAACCTTTTTCTCTCATTTAAGATGATGGCAACCAACAAGAAAAAATATTAATAACATCATTGGAAGAAACAAGATAGTGCCCATCCCTAACATACCCAAATCTTGTCTCTATAGGGAAACATTTATACACCATAATTCATAACACAAACAAGCCTACCTGGAAGATCAAGTGGTAAGTAATAATGCATATTCCATGAAATCATTAATAAAAAGTCAAAGAGCAAAAAAAAAGAATATATTTATTAAAGTAAAATGGACCTCTTTATGATTTACATAACCAGGACCATATAAAGTGGCTACATTATAAAAAAATGACATATTTTATGTTGCTCATATGGAGGTGCATAAAATATATGAAGTTAGAACATAATACAACAACATGCCCAAACTCATGCATATTACAATATCATATAGAGGATGTTGGCTATCTACACTTATTAACTCTAAATCCTAATATCAAAGAATCTTGCATATGGGAAGAGGAAAGCTAGTTTGACATCCAATATCATTATCATCATTTAGCAATATTATACTTAATTAAAATGTAATCTAATATAATGAGGAAGGTAGAGGAATCATAATATCATGGTCTTTTATCCTTTTGGTTATTTCATCTCATTTAGGGAAATGAGCTTGATATGAAACTTTAGCTATTAACAACTAAAAGTGAGGTTTAATCAACTTATTGTTTGGCTCTCTATGATGGACCTTATGTTTTCTAGATATATTTAATTATTTAAATTTGTGTTCTATCATGGATGCACAAGCTTGCTTGGACATATAATGTTGTGTATTATCATACTCGTTAATCTTATGCTCTATAAAGGTTTATGTATCCCTTGTAATGGAATAATCAACATTAGAATGCATATACTTCATACATTACTAGAGTATATAAAGTAATAACTTATATTCATGAATCAAAAGCCTTTAGAGGAGAGCTTTATATGATATATCAAAATTAAAAATATGGAAGCTAGAATATGTATTCTTAAGTCTCCAAATTGAAGTGATAATAATCTTTAAAAACTTTCAACCCTATCATTTGAATCATTTTTACTAGGTTGGGAAAGGAATCTTTAAATTTTTGCATGCATGACGTTGATTGAAACTCCAAAATCAATAAAAATTTAATTAGACTGGCCACCATTCACATCGTCAATAATATAGAGGAGATAATTATGCTTGGTGATCCCCAAAAGTAATTTAAATATAAAATTGTGATTCTAGAATCTCTTTTAAATAATGAAATTAAAGATTCTTCTACAAAATATGTCAAATTTGACTCCATCTCTAATAAAACTTTAACTAATGTATATCTCAACTCACATGATATTATAAGTACATCATAAACAATAAGGACAAATGTTTTATTTCATATTTGAATTAATACATTGTAGTCTACATAAAATTATTAACATTTAATCTTATTTGTGGATTGATCTTAAGGAGAAGAAGCTTGATAATCATATTAGATAATAATATTTTTTCCTTTTATTTTTTTTACTTGGCTTACAATATAAGAACAAAAAAATTATTACTCCTAGTCATTCCTCATTGCCAAAATGAAAACTAATAGGCACTTCAACTAAGTCAACCACTATAGCTTGATCTATTTCAACTAGAGGTGCCTGAAGTGGCCTTCAAATTCTTCTTCCTTTTCTAAAAATCATATACCCTTAAGAAAAAAAAAGATGCTTTATTATTGATGGAATTTTAAACTATTCAACTAATAGTTTGAAGATTTATCATTAGATGAAATATGCATCATGAAAGAAGATGTAAAATTAACACACTTTTCTTTCATTGATTTTGGTGTAGAAAATCAAGTCCTTTAGTGTATGTGTTGGAAAGAAGCCATCTATTTATTTTTGGTTGTTACAACATATTTTTTCAAATATAAATAGATAGGAACTCAAGCTCAATAAACATTCAAACAATTAAAGGCAATGTTAGAGATGAATGGAGAACATCTTGTTTTGTTTTTATAATCCATGCATCACAATACTATTGATAGAATCATTTCAACTTGTTTGATTATTTTTCCTTATCTTTTTAAAGGAGGAAAACTACCTACCTTCCTGAATATTAAGAGGAGATGACTTAATTAGTTCAAAAATATTGGACTATAAAGTGATAAAGATTGACCTACCCTTGCCCTAATAGTCCTAATAATATCACTATATACCAATTGATTTTTTTTTTCTTTCTTCAACATCCTATCATCTTTGTTTTTAAAAACATAACAATTCCTTAAGATGAACTTGATGTCTTAACATAATGGCAACATAAAAGGTATCTGTTTTTGTTTAGTATATCTTAAACTTCTTGTTGGGAGGGTATAGATATTTTCTTATGATAATATTTTCATAGAAGAGTTTCATGTAAGTAGTTAGTGGAAGAGTTTTGTAGAATTTAAGATCCACTTAACTTATTACAACTTATGAAAAAGACTATAAAATGTTTGTGTTTATCTTTTATTTTTTGTCATTGTTTTTTAAGTTATTTTGAGATTTAAATCTCACAAAGAAATATTATTTTTTTGAAGTTAATTACATCTCAGAGCATATTCAAAATCCTGATTAGAGTTAAGTTTGTGTTCCAATTTATAAATAATTTAAACAAATTACATCAAGAAGTGATGGATTGAGCTAATAAGGTATAAGTATATATAAGTAATATGGAAAAGAAAGGCATAACATGATTTGAATTTCATAATTTTATCATCTCGGTTATTAGCCTCGATTCCATTGGCTAAAAATGTAATCAATCAATTTGGCTTCATTTAAAGCTTTTTATTAGCAACAATCAATCTCATTATTTAAAAAACCTCATCAACTTTGAGCCAAGAAAGAGACAAATAAAACTCCTAGATGATATATGATTCAAAAGATTAGATATAAGGCTTCCTTTTCTTATAATGTGAGAATATGCCTACAAATAAAGAAAAAACATTCATAATTTGATCATTACATTAGCCTTGTAGTCATACCTTAATCCAAACTTCCACTAGACTACTCAAGTGTGTTAGACTTCCACTTAAGCACGTTTATAAATGCTAAGCAATTGGTAAGTAAAAGTATAATCCCTAAACGACTCTAGGATGTTGAGTTAAGAAAAGGAGATTAATAGGTTAGGTTTGAATTAATTTTACTAATATCCTATAAAATTAAATTGGTGAAAATTAAGGGGTGGTCTAAGTCGAATTCAACTCAAATAGGGCTGAGTGAAATTGATTTTGATGCATACCAACTAAAGAACTTTACTATCATCCAAAAGAAAAGTAATGAAGAGATAAAATGGGTTATCCCATCTCCATGTCCCTTAAAATATATACTCTTTTAGAACATAAGCTAAAAGATTTGGGATGATATGACCCATTTTATGGTGGACTGTGTGTACTCATCTCTCATGGGTTATAACTAACCCTTAGTAATGAAAACATAGAGAAGAAAATATGTCAATAAATCATTTAAGCCATTAATGATTTATATTGAAAGATTAAGGAACTTAAAGACTTTCACACGAACTCATAATTGGAACATCAATTATTAATTAGATAGCAAACTTAACACATAATAGATGTTCTAATGATATACATTCTTAAACATCCTAAGATTAGGGTATATCTAGCGTTGCCTATTTTGCTCTTGTCGAACTAATATATAAATAACCTAATAATATATTTGAGTATAATTATGTGCATCATGATAAAGGCATTTTTTTCACTACGTGACCATCTTAATGTCTAAAGATGAAATAAAATTCTCAGTAGAAATTAGTGTTTGCATACTAGCCAACACGTCAATATCATGAAAAATCTTGCCTTTAGTAATTTCCCACACCCTTGATTTGGGGGTGGCTCGAGTTCAAGCTCTAGCCTCGAGCTTAGATCGGCAGATAGTTAAATTCGAATCATCTATCTATTGTTGACTCGGCATGCATAGGAAGATGCCGTGTGCACATATAATAAATTATCCATCCTGAAAGCAATTAAACAAATAAACAAGTTGAGGTCAAAACTGAGCCGGCTTCACATTTTGCAAATTGACAAAACACCACCTCAGCTTTATTAGCTGGCCCACTTCAGCCAGCCTCCAAACTCCGCCTTTCTTCTTGTCATCATGCACTATAAGTTCAGCGTTATGAACCATGAACGAAAGTGAAAGAAGAGAGAGAGAGAGAGAGAGAGAGAGAGAGAGAGAGATGAGAGGAGAGAGAACTGAGTGGTCTAAGAAAAATGAGGTGAGAGACAACCTTCATGATTTTATGAACAGCAGAGTGGCTTTCTTCCCAAAAGACTATGACCTTCAAAACAGAGGCAATAATGAAACACCTGATATCACAAACAAAGGATGCAGCACCATTCTTATTCATCCCAACGACAGGTGCTTAAAGTTCTCATCCCAACTGCTTGTCCTACTGAGTTTCACATGTTATTCTTCCCAACATATAGCAAATGCTTAAGCCATATAAAAGAATTATTTCCTTTCAGATGGTATGGTTTGTGGGTGAACTTCGTGTTGGTATGGCGTGTATACTCGGCCTTCATTACACCTTTAGAGTTCGGCTTCTTCAGAGGGCTGCCAGAGAAAATGACAGTGACTGATGGCTTAAGCATAATAATCTTCCTCGTGGACATACTGCTTAACTTCTTCGTCGCTTACAGAGATCCTCACAGCAGTAAGATGGTGTACAATCGAAACAGTATTGTCTTACAGTGAGTACTAATGTCTTTCGACTGGCTAATATTTTCTTCATTTCAAGAATTAAAGACTATGCAACCCTTCTACAGTGGCAGAAACAGGGGATACCCTTCAGCTATTTTAATAATCCTTTTTTCAAATTATTATTAAAATTACTTTTTTTTAAAAAATTATGATTCTACAGTGTGACAGAAATCAATTATATTAACGGCACTGATTTGTATCATGCAGCTATGTATCAGGAGACTTCGTTATAGATCTCCTTGGATGCATGCCATGGGATACCATATACAAGGTAAGAAGGAGAAAATCAATCTCCATTTGAGAAAATGCAAGTAAATCATTTGTGAGCTTAAACCTAGCTAATATTAACGTGTTAAAATAACTTGTAACATGAATCAGGTGACAGGAAGAAGAGAACCAGTAAGGTATCTTTTGTGGACAAGACTGTATCGTGTGAGAAAAATCAACCATTTCTTCATAAATATAGAGAAGGACATCCGCATCAATTACTTGTACGTTAGGATTGTGAAGCTTATTACTGTGCAGTTATACTGTGTATAGCTGCGTGTATCTTCTTCTACCTGACAACCATGCCACCGGAGCAAGAGGGATACACTTGGATTGGAGCTCTAAAGCTTGGAGATTACAGTTATATGAACTTCAGGGATATGGATTTCTCGAAACTGTACATCACATCTCTCTATTTCATCTCCATCACCATGGCTACCATAGGTGAGTTAATTATCATTCCTTCATCCCTCATTAAGTTTAGCCTTCAAAATCCTTTCTTGCAGAGAAGAATATATATATATATATATATATATTACAGGCAATTTTTTCATGAAGCATAGAAACTGATATATGTGCTGGTTTGATAACTATAAGAAGATCTTCAGACTGTTCAAGTTACTGGCTTGTTGTTTTATGCAGGATATGGGGACATACATGCAGTGAGTACAAGAGAGATGGCTTTTCTCATAATATACGTATCATTTAACATGATTCTTGGGGCTTATTTGATTGGAAACATGACAGCTTTGATAGTTAAGGGCTCAAAGACTGAAAGATTCAGGGACGAGATGACCAATATAACGCGGTACATGGATAGAACAAATCTTAGCTATGAGATCAGAAATCAGATTAAAAGCCACCTGAAATTGCAATATGAATGCAGTAGAACTAAAAGTGGCTTCATTGATGGAATTCCAGAGGCAGTAAAAGCCAAGGTAATATATTTATTTGATATCTATTTGATCATTTTGATCAGTCAGAAAAGCTTGTGAAGTAGAATATCTACAGAAGTCTGATTTTCCTGTTTACAAGCTTTTCAAATATCTTTGCAGTTATCGCACTCCTTGTATTTTGAGATAGTTCGGAACGTCCCACTCTTCAGAGGATGTTCAGATAATTTCTTGAACCAGATTGTATGTCTAAAGCTTGGATTATCTTCTTTTTTGTTCCAAATGAAAAAAAAAAAAATCTATTGTGTGAATTCATTCAAGTTCTTAATTAGCAATTTTGGACTCAATTTTTTTAAGGTAATGAAACTGACAGAAGAGTTCTTTCTTCCTGGAGAAGTGATAATTGAACAAGGGACTGCTGTGGATTACATATACATTTTATCTCATGGCTCTCTGGTAAACAATATTAGCTAATTTTTAGAAGACCAAATCTTAAGTGTTATTTGAAATAATTTATTAGCAATATAATTTCTTCTAACCCATTTAAAATGATTCATACTGAAACTAAGGCTTTTGGGAGGGTTTTTTTTAGTGCATTGCTTTTGAGAGGTTGAATTTTTAATTTTGATCTTGAATAGTTTTGAAACCATTTTACCCATCTCACTAAAAGTTCCGCTTTTAGCCCTTTAAAACCAAAAGACAAATAACTTTTCGTGAACACTTTAAACTAGCTTTTCAATCCAAAAAAGCAGCCAAATGAAACCTAAGATAATTGTATGAATCTTATAAATAACCCATGGAATGCATGTCATAGCAAAAGCGAAAGCATCTTAGTGAGAAGAGATTGAGTGGTACTTACAATGATTTGTTTATTTTTTCTTTTTTTTCTGCAGGAAGAGGTGCTAATTGGAGAAAATAGATCAGTGGACTTGATTTCAGAACTTACGCCTTCTGATTTATTTGGTGAAGTTGCAGCACTTTGCAATATTCCACAACCATATACTATTCGTGTTACTACTATGCAGAATACTGCAAATCGAAAAAGACAATCTGAGCAACATTTTACAACTCTATGTCAAAGATAGCTATCAAATACTCAGAAATCTACTTGAGGTGAGTGAGGCATTAAAAGGGAAAATTTAATCTTCCTTACTATACTCAAAAATTCATTTTATGCTGTGATTAAAGGGAAACGAGACTGATCTGGAAAAGAAGCAGTTGGTATCAGAGATATCCTTTATAATCACAAAGAGAGAGGCCGAGCTTTCAATGGGAGTAAGAAGTGCAGCTTATAATGGAGAGCTTTATCATCTCAAAGGTTTAACTGAGGCAGGAGCAGATCCTAACATAAAGGATTATGATGGAAGAACCACACTTGTATATTCTCGTCTCTTTCACAAATTAAGATTCAGCAAAATTATTTTCTTGGATGAATCAAATTACTACGTTGATTATCTTCTCTAATGCATCATTATATGCTTCATTCGAAAATTTTTTTTTTTTTCAGCACATTGCTGCATCAAGAGGACATGAAGATATTGTGAAGTTTCTTATCCAAAGAAAAGCAGAAGTCAATTGCGTCGGTGAGTTAGGCAATGGCCTGGGAATAAGTTTTCCTTTCATTTAATTGACTAATTCATTAATACGCGACTGACTATTAAATGCAGATAAAAATTCGCCATTATTAGAAGCTGTGAAGGCAGGTCAAGATGAAGTTGCCAAACTGCTTCTGGAGAACGGAGCTATTCTGAACCTTGAAGATGCAGGCACATATCTTTGTAAAATAGCAGCAGATAACAAAGTTGATATATTGCAAAGGCTGTTAAAGTATGGAGTTGATCCAAATTGTCAGAATTATGATCAGAGAACTCCACTTCATGCAGCAGCAGCAGGCTTGCATCTAGTTGCTGGGGTTCTAATAGAATCAGGAGCTAATGTGCTTGCCAAAGATAGGTACTATATAGTGATTTCATAGAATAAAATACAATGTTAATTAGTTCTTCTTGCTTTGCTTTTTTCTTTTAAATCCTGACGTTCAAAGCCATTGGAATTGGCTAAGATATGGTTATACTATCATTTTTAGGTGGGGAAATACTCCTCTTGACGAAGGCTTGCGAAGTGGAAATAAACCACTGGTTGAGATTCTGGAGAGAAAAAAGCACAGGCGCATTCTTAGCTGACGGACAGAAATCAAAATATTCATCAGAAGTAAAGCAACCCTTGCTCTATTCTTGAAGTTGTGTAAAATTAAACTGTAAGATGGACGCTTGTTCCTGGTGCTTTTGAGCTCAGCTGCAGCTGAGAGAGTGATAGATAGAGATGGTGTTTTGTCGCTGTTACAGCAAGCCATGGAAGGATGAATTATAACAGATTGCAACAGAAGTTTCATTTTCCCAGCGGTTAAAATAATAATGATGGGAATCCACTTTCTTTTCTTAAATAAAACAATCAATTCGAGACTTTTTTTTTATTTATCCCACAATATTTAGTTAATTTATGTCTTCCTTACAAAAATAACTCTATCACTCTAATGATGCATCGATACTTCTAAAAATATTAACGTGTACACTTTTATGACGTGTCTAATTAAAATAATAATTTAAAAAAATTTGAATTAAAACTAAAATTAAAACTATTTCGAATATAAATTCGATATTGAAGATTAATCTCTTCACACATCTCTGACACATTTTTCTTATATTTTTTTATCATATATGAATTTTTTAATCTTTCAAAAGTTCATTGAAGATTTAAATGTCATATTTTTTTAGTTTAATATTTTAAAAATAACTATCATTATCATTAACCTCTGTGATTCATCACCTAATCAATCAATTACTATCATCATATAAATAATAAATAAATGATATATTTATAAGACATTAAATATATTTAATTTTATATTAAAATATATGTAAAATTAAAAATAGAATATAAAATATAAATGATTTTAAGCAGCATCTAAACATCATATTTTTTGTTGCAAAGAATATCCAAAAATTTAAATGAGTACAAAAGGCATAAACTAGACAACTCACAGCCTCCCGCCCCCGCGCATTTTTTAACTTTTAGACAAGCAATTTAGGTTTTGAAAGAAATTTTTTTTTTTTAAAGTGAAAATGATAAATGATAAAGGAATTAAAATTCTAAGACAATCAAAATTGAATCCAGGGTGAATCATTAAATATTAAAATTATCATAATATAATTTTAATGATATAATAGTGATATTTTTATTAATACAATATATAATATTTTAATTTAGAGCTCTTCACTCTTAATATTTTAAATACACTATTAAATTAAAATTCTAAGACACATTATTTTAATTATCTATTTTTAATTTAAATTTTTTATTTTAGTCTTCTGATAAAAAAAAAAAAGTCAAAATTTGGTTAACTTTATGTTGACCTTCATGCCTACTACACGAGCATAGAGTTAAGTCAAACGAGCCAGGAGAAATGAATAGATGATGATCGCAATGCCATTTCAATCGAATGCAGAGTTATTTTCGATCACAATAAAAACCATTCAAATATCATCTAAGTTACATTAACATGCCAAAAATGATGAAATTAATTAAAGAAAGGCCTTGCATGATTGATTTAATTGACTTAATAAAATATGATTAATGAAAAATGTCACATGTGTGAAATGGCATCGAATAGCTTGAATCATCGCCGAAATTACTCGAACAGTGCCCTTAATGAAATGGACTATGGTGATGCATTCATAGCATAATTTTTTTTTTATTTTTATCAAACTAGACTTCTTATAATTGATTGGATGTACGATGATGACGGCAATCCATGAATAGATCCGACAAGTTGAATCAGTCTTATATAGATGACCGTCGATGTCGCACAAATGATGCCATTCATGAGAAGAAATGTTACAACATATTTGACGTGCCGAAATGCTTAAAAAAAATGCCTATATCACATGATCATCATGCAAAATAATCATATTTATATATATATATATATATATATATATATATATATATATATATATATATATATATATATATATATATATATATATAATTATATAATAAAATTAAATTATATCAGACTTTATGTATCATAATAAATTAAAATAATCATATGATAATTGTATTAATATATATTATGTATATACATTTAAAAAAAGGCTAAGAAAATAATTAATTAAAACAACATAATGAAATAATTGGGCCTTAGAGAGTTTTTAGCTTGTAATACAAATCATCATTCCTAAATTTAAATGGGCCTTTGGGTCATAGCAAGTTCTCAGAAGTCTCACCCATAATGCACCTGTAATAGCATTAGAGCTTGGAATTCTAATATGCATGAAACCTGATCACAAGGCCACATCTCACAGAAAGAAAATCACGCGAAATAAAGCTTCCTCCTCTATCGAAAAGTTCTGTGATTTCATGGGTTTTGTTGCCTGCCTCTGACCTGCATCGTCTTCCCTCCTCATTTCAGCTTCTGCACGAAAAAACATCTTACCTTAATGATTAAGAACTTAATTTTCAACAAAAAATCTTAAATTTAAATTCTAACACAAATATTATATCTATAACTTTATGACTAAATTCGTTCAAATGTCTTAAAAAAAAGGTAAAATTTTTAAACTAAGCATCTTTTAAACCTTAATTAGTAAAATAAGCTTAACAAAAAAAAATTTCAAAAGACAAAATACTTCAGTTTAACCGACCGAATCATGATATCAGAGAACTTCATTCTTATATAAATTTAAATCTAACAGAGAACTTCATTCTTGTATTTTTATATATTTAAATTTAAATTTTCATATTTACATAAATATTATAATTTTTTTTTAATTTTATATAAAAAAGATTATTAAATTTTAATAAAATTTTTCTTTTTATGTATATAAAAATAAATATATTTTAAATATAAAGTTTAGATATTTATTAAAAAAAAGATAAATTAAAGTTGAGGCCTCAAAGTAAAATTACAAAATTAATATTTTTTGTGATTTATATACATACCAAATTTTATATATTTACATATCTAATACCCAAACTTCAATTTTACATATATATAACACCCTTATGCAATATCACATCAAAATATCACTTTAATCACTTTTAAAAGTAAATATATATTTTAAAGATAAAGATTAGATAAGAAATATCTAACTTTAGATGTTAGATATCTAAATACATAAGAATTGTGTGATATGTATGTAAATTTTTTTTTTTTAAATAAAAAAATATATATTTTACGTTGACTGTCTGTTATGTTAGATATGTAAATAAATAAGAATTGTGTGATATATACGTAAATTCTCTTTTTAAAAAAAAAATATTTTAGGCGCTGTGATGTTAGATATGTAAATAGATAAGAGTTGTAATATTAGATATGTAAATAGATAAGAATTGTGTGATATATATGTAAATTCCCCTTTTAAAAAAAAAAAAATTTCAGGCGCCCGTTTAACCGTGCAGCGTCAGTGGCCCGTTAACGGTCGATGGTGCCTATTTTCAAAAAAAAAAATTTGTTAAGTATATTTCACTAATTAAGATTTAAAAGGTGCTTAATTTAAAAATTTTGTCAAAAAAAACTCTCTTTTCAACCAACTATTGAGTAGCTGTCG